>JANRMT010062793.1:1646333-1676225 GCA_026402145.1 Polypterus bichir lapradei
GAAAGAAAGAAAGAAAGAAAGAAAGAAAGAAAGAAAGAAAGAAAGAAAGAAAGAAAGAAAGTATGGTCATTGTCTTCATTTACTTTGACAGAAACCTGTACTTACTTACAATTATACTTGCATCACCCCTCAAAGACAGCATTCTATTCTGTTGTAAAATAAAAGTTATTTCTGTGATGAAATGGAAATAAGGTAAGATACATTTGCCTGTAAAGCCTTCATCAAGCCTTCAGCTGAAGAGAAAAGAGCAGGTAGTTTATATAGGAGGGAAATATGGGAATAAAACTAGGACACATGAAAGGTGTAAAAGGTTATAGTAGATGTGATAAGCTGCCATTAGAGAAGATAACGGGAGAGGTTAAAATGTTAGTCATTCAGAAAGACCTGAAGAATTGTGTGATCTCAGGCTAAGAATGAGCTTAGCATCATCTCTTTTTTTAAAAAAGTGTCTTTAAAGCCCATTAAACAGCACAAATAGATCAGTGTGGATATGATCAAGGTGAAATTTTCTCTAATAGGCTTGGTGAGTGTTTGATCTTAACGGCTCAAATGTGCCTTCTGAAACTGTCTGCAAGCTGCCTCATTCACTTTCAAAGATCAGTCTGGGGCTGCAGAATCATATCTTCTCTCTTTGTTTAGCATTCTGAAATTAATATTGTGTAATTAAATTGTAATCTTTTTTCCAATTAACTTGGTTTATTATTATGTACTGTTGTTCACATCAAAGAAGTATACTTTCTATATCTGCAATCTATATAATACAGACTTAATTTTTTGCTGAGTAAATAATTGCTGTGCTTGCAAATCTCTGAAAGACACAATTTTAAATGCAGATGGCTTGATTGAATGCTTTAAAAATTATTTATTATTATTTTTAATACAGACATTAAAAATAACTTTAAGCATCTTTTTATTACAAGGCTTTTTTAACCATTGATAATTGTGCCTTCAAGCACAGTCCTATATATTGTAGATACAATATAAAAATTCAGCTAATGATCACAGGTTTCTTCAGATAATCTGTTGATGGCAATTAAAGCACTTCATCAGCCTTTGTACAGCAAGTAGAATTTCCATTAAATTGCATCTGATACCATGATGTTTGGGATGTGACTGCTTAAACTTTTAGTTAGGCAAAATGTAATACATTTAGGAAAAATTTTTCCAGATTATTGCAGAATGTATGAGCAGGTAATATTTTGGGTGATTTGTCAATTTATCATTAAGTCATTATATGTTTCTTTGCTAAAAAATGTATAGCAAGGTATGTAAAACATAAAAACCAATGAGAACATTTATTAACATTTTATCAAAAAATGTCTCAGGTTTGTACCATTTTTGCACTAAAATGTATTTCATATTTTTCTTACATTTAGTATTTGCAAAGGTGCTGATCATTTAAGCATCTTACAATGTGAAATTGGTGGTGTAGGTAAACTATTGAAGCCTGCTGATTTTGAAGTTGGGCTTCTTTTTGAGCATTCTCCATCTCATAAGAAAATATTATTACTATAACTGTTGTAGTCCTATTATGTTGCATCAAATTAAAATAAGTCTAAAAACTACTCTCTACTTAATAGTTTGAAGTAGTGAAAAATACAAGAGCACTCGCTAAATGACACTAGGTAAAATAAAGTAGCACACAAGATCAACCTTCATGGTTAGAGAAGAAAGCTATTCTGGACATCATTGTGAGAGATTGGCTGCTGTAAGGGGATGGTACAAAAAGTAGTTAGTACAGATATAATTTCAGAAATGAGAGAGTTACAGCCTGGGAGGAAATATTAATGTTCTCTTGGAACACCAGAGAGAAGGCAACACCACAGCTTGAACGTGCTGTATAGCAAGGAAAATGAGCGAGGCCAGTTAGGACAGAGAAGCAGCCATAAGTTTTCCTGTCTTGCAGGTGTCATTAGGTGACCACTAGCAGGGGAAGCTGAAGCCAGGTTGCCAATTCAAGACTAGAATTAAGGAGAATTGGTAGGATGCGTCAACTTTCAATATAAACAATAGGAGGCCATACCAAGACTCTGACTTAGAGGAGATGGAATGTGCTGCTTCTTTTCTTTCTCTGAGGTTGCCGGTTCGAATCCCGTAAATGCCAAAAGGGACTCTGCTCTGTTGGGCCCTTGAGCAAAGCCCATAACCCACAATTGCTGAGCACTTTGAGTAGTGAGAAAAGTGCTATATAAATGCAAAGAATTATTATTTATTATTATTATTAGCAGTACTAGGGTGTTGTACCGTGTTAGCCATTATGAATGTAGAGAAAAGCCAAGCAAAATGACACCTTTTATTCCATCCATCCATTTTCCAACCCACTGAATCCGAACACAGGGGTCTGCTGGAGCCAATCCCAGCCAACACAGGGGCACAAGGCAGGAACCAATCCTGGGCAGGGTGCCAACCCACCGCAGGACACACAAACACATCCACACACCAAGCACACACTAGGGCCAATTTAGAATCACCAGTCCACCTAACCTGCATGTCTTTGGACTGTGGGAGGAAACCCACGCAGACACGGGGAGAACATGCAAACTTCACGTAGGGAGGACCTGGGAAGCAAACCCAGGTCTCCTAACTGCGAGGCAGCAGCGCTACCACTGCGCCACCGTGCCACCCACACCTTTTATTGGCTAACTAAAAAGATTACAATATGCAAGCTTTCGAGGCAACTCAGGCCCCTTCTTTCTTATTATTATTAGGGAAAAGCAAGGCAATATTGGAGATCTGGATGCCAATATGTAAAACCTTGCTTAGGTTCCATAATAAAATTATTCTAGAAAGGCAAAAACCACGTATGCACAAATCAATTGGATTTTTAACACTGTACATATGCCTGGTCCCATTTCAAGTTTCTTTTCAAAGCTTAAATCAACTTAAAACTATGCACACCTGCATGGGATTTTAGCTTCTTCTCATCAGCTCCCACCAGTAACCATGTATGACCTTAAAATGCCTATTTTGAATATTTATGACCTAATCACTGTATAAATTGGACTAAGTTGAGTGATTTCTTTACTTTTAAATCATGGGAAAACAAAGAAAATGAAACTTCAGTGAATGTGAACTTGAGCTATTACGGATATTTGGCGGAGGTTTAATGGATGCACTATGCTATTAAATACACCTGAAATCAAGGGTATTATTCTCAATTTTTAAGGCAACAATTAATTAAAATATGTTAATCAATGATTTAGGTGCACGGTGCCTTGTAGGAAGGACTCTGGAGGTTGTGGCTCAGATGCTCCCTGCTTGGAGTTTTCATGAGGGTCCACATGGGTTTTCTCTGGTTTCCTCCCATAATCCAAACACATGCAAGTTAGGTAAACTGATGATGCTAAATTGTCCCCAGATGTGTGTGTGTGTGTGTTTCTGTTCGCCCTGAGAAGGGCTGGTGCTCTGTCCCAGGGTTGTTCCTGGCTACTTCCATTGCTTGTTAGGATAAGCTTCAGCTGCCCCCCTGCCCTGAAAAAGCGGGTTTAGAGGATAGATGGATTAACAAATACTATAATCTGTCCTTACCAAATTAACTTCCACTTGCATGTCTCCAATCCTTAAAACAGATAAATACTCAATTTCAGTCATTGTTTAGTTCACTGTTTCAGATTCAGTTTGATAGAGGTTATTTCAACTTGATTATGTTGTATACAGTATTTTACTCTTTTACAGGATCAATAGATGCTCCTGTTGCCAAACAGAACATCATCAGTATAGTAAGTCTGAGCAATTGAAATGGCAGTGCACATATGTCTGATGCTCATGCCTGCTTGTACAGACAGCTGCGTGTTGATATAAATAAATCTCCATCACATGTCACACATACTCCTGTTACTGACTATTTAAAATTAAAAATATATCATCTGTCACTTTGATCAATGAAATAAATAACAGGAAACACTCCAACTTTCAAAGCAGTTGATATGTCACACCCAAATGTTGCACCTATTTTACCACAAACAAACATAAACAAGCAAGCTTAAAAACATGTTTTCTTTCATTTAAACATTGTTGATGGTATTTATGTTTTTTTATGTGATGATGACTGATTTAGGCTGATTTAGATTTCTAGAGCTGTGTGTTGAATTGAAGCCTACATTACAGAGACATCTTAGTCTTTATTTACATTATCTTAGCGAGTTGGAGGCAGTTTGTGGTGTGCTCCTGTAAAACTGGACACATAATGTTACATGCTCAGAGACTCAATCTGATTTTGTCTTTAGTTGTAGGGGTGGACTGTGTGTGCATGAAAGCTGACAACCAACGAATGCTTATCTGGAAGTACAATGATTATAATGCAGCAACAAGGAATAAGGAACTCAGAGGCTTTGAATTTCATGAACAAAACAGAAGCTCATCTGTTTGTCTTGTGTTTTACACACCATGGCAAAATGGAAAAAAGAAAATAAAGGGTAGAGATTGAGCTGAGGGGCGGCACAGTGGGTAGCACTGCTGCCTCACAGTTAGGAGACCCAGGTTCGCTTCCTGGGTCCTCCCTGCATGGAGTTTGCATGTTCTCCCCGTGTCTGCATGGGTTTCCTCCGACAGTCCAAAGCCATGCAGGTTAGCTGTGTGTGTGCGCACCCTGCGGTGGGCTGGCGCCCTGCCCAGGGTTTGTTTCCTGCTTTGCGCTCTGTGTTGGCTGGGATTGGCTCCAGCAGACCCCCGTGACCCTTTAGTTAGGATATAGCGGGTTGGATAATGGAAGGATGGATTGAGCTGAACTTGCTGTAGCTGTCAACCCTTTTGTACAGTGCCAGCTGTCAGTACACTGTTAGCTTCCATAAAAAGGGGTGATTGGCACTCAATTTGTAAATGTGGGCAGTGATTTTCATTTGATTAAATTGACATGGTCTGGCGACAAGAGTATTAGCAACTGTGGTTCGCAATTCTGACATACCCAGCGACTACAAGTTGTGCAATGTGACATGGCTTTAGATTCTTAAAGAAAAGATAAAGAAACAAGAATGTCAATGTTTTCTCAAGTCAACATTATTCATACAAATATTTTAAATATCAAATAGAATTTCTTTTTTTGTTTACAGTGTATAGTTTATCAAAATAATTATTGATAGGCTTCATGAACAGTTAAAAATAAAATCTGATCCTATGGTCTTCAATGACTTTATCATTATGCATATTTATTTCAGTTTTATTTTGTTATTTTTAATAAATATGTTGTCATTATATTATGTATTCAAACAAAAGCGAAAACCTTTGGTGATCCCTTATGTGTCAAGAGTATTGGAACAGCTGAGATGCATTTTTTCAAAACACCAGGTCTTGGTGGCTTTCAAACCCCAAAACACGATATGGCAAAAATTGGTTCACCCCAAGGATCAGGTGCCCCGGCACAGACAGAGTAATATAGTTTACGCAGTTAAGTGCTAAGAGGATTGCTGTGAATCATACATCGGGGAAACCAAACAACCACTGGCAAAGCGGATGACACAACACAGAAGAGCTACCTCGTCAGGCCAGGACACCGCAGTCTATTTATATCTACAAGACAGTGGTCACTCTTTCAGTGACGAAGATGTGCACATCCTGGACAGGGAGGAACGCTGGTTTGAGTGAGGAGTCAAAGAAGCCATTTACGTAAAAAAGGAAAGACCATCTCTGAACCGAGGAGGGGGCCTAAGGGTACATCTTTCACCATCTTACAATGCGTCGATTGCAGCCTTTCCCCAACTCTCTGTGAATGGTACTCAGGGCCATTGATCATTGGACAATTTGCATATCATTGATCACATGGCCCATTATTAGTCATTAGGTCAAGGTACTGTTTATTAGGTTGGAGAAACTTGCAGTCAACTGAGACTGAGGAAGTCACTTGGATGAGTGATGAAACGTATCGGAAAAAAAACTATGTCCAGATGAACAGAATCAACTTTCTAGAATTTCCTTACCTGGATTATTGAGCATGCATCGAGACACTCTGACTCATTCATTTATGAAACCTGTTATTTACATTATGGGATCATATAAAGGTTGTTATCATAGCATTATCAGGGGTAAGGCAAGAAGACTGCATTGGGAATCAATCTCACAATAAAAGAGCTACGAGGCAATGGCAATAAATGCTGAACTAATGTATCACCCTGCCTAAATGTAAATTGACAGAAATGTCATTTTCTGATTTATTTAATTTTGGTACATTGTTTCTGTCTTATAGTGGTAGTTTAAAACTTCATGGTTTTAATGTATTATACCCTATAATCTGTTCATATTTGGTTCCCTATAATGAACAACAACAGCTCTAATATAAGCTAAATGATGTTATGCGTGCAGATGCTCATTTGCAGTATTTCATTTTATATTCCTTTCTTCTCCCCATACAGATGTTGTTTTACAATCACACATGTGTAGGTTGAGTAGAATACATGATCACACATACAATACACACATAAATACACACACACAGATGCCTTGTTTTGGGGATGGTCAATTCAAAATTAAAAAGCACACACACACACACATGCACACACACATATATATATATATATATATATATATATATATATATATATATATATATATATATATACACATTTATAAATAAATAAATAAACAGTGTATATGTTATAAGACATATTTGTTTAAAAATAAATTTATATTCTGTTAAAATTACTGTCTCTGATAACCTGTCCACTTTAAAGGTTTGTGTAGTGATAAATTACCAGTGAGACAGGGGTATAATAGAAAGGAATGGATAATGAAAAAAATATTGATTTCTGAGCAGGCTGGGTTAATGTTTGACTCTAAATTAGCCCCAGTGTTGGTACGTGTGCTTTATGATAGACTACGGTTTCCTCACCATGCACCCAGTACTGCTATGATAGCCTCAGGCTCCCTGTAATCCTTAACTGGTTTGATATTGCATATATATGTGTATTTATGAAAACTTTAAAGAAGTAGCAAGATATATTTACATTGCATTTCATAAACATAAGGTAAAATATTGCACACTTTTATGTGATGGTAAATAGGATTAATTTTTATAGTTTTACATGGTGATAAGACATTTAGTTCATATGTTTTATTAAGACCTGTTTTCTAATATAGGCTGTTTCAGACCTCTTTTAAGTTATAGTTTCTGTTGACCCCTAAATTTCATAGGAAAGTCCAAGTAATTAGCTTTATGCACCTTTGTGTAGAACTGAAACACAAACAAGAAACAGCAATGAGGCAAATTTTTCACTACCACCTTAAATAAGTATGCCTGGTTGCCATTATTTTCCAATTAATGTAAATTCATTCTACCAATTCATTTTTTGCAACCAACAAAATTATCATTTTTGCAAAGACATATGCTGTTCTTTGTGTAGGTTGCAATGTACTTCACAACTGAAACTACTGTAATCTTGTTAATTGCCATTTTTAGGCTATAAACTCTGCTTAATTGAGAAAAGTTGTAACTAAGAAATCAATAGGAAAATAAAGTGAATAACAAATTAAATCCCTAAGAGGTTTAAAGCTGAGTTGATTAAACATTGCAAAAAGTGGAAAAGAAAGACTTAATATGTAATGTGAATTCTGTTTTTTTAGTTCAAATTATTTTATATTTTAAGAAATATAATATTTTGAGGACATGATTAATGCCCTTAACTAATTAAACCTGGCAGTCTGTTATTATAGCACATTACTAAGCTATATCTAGAACTTTCAAATGTTCTTCTATTCATCAAATTCAGGAATTAGCAAATTGTTCTATGTTTAAGAGGACTGTCGAGTGAAACATTTTTTCTAGACTTTTTCCAGTGTACTTAAAGCCATGGACCATGTGTGCCCTTGTAATCTCATTGACAAATAAATTAATATTTTTACCATGATTTAGCTAACTAATGCATTGCATTTATTATATCTGCCCAGCTATCTGTTCACCAGTTTGAGTTGTTAATGCTAACAAAAAGTCTCTTTAGAGCAAAGTGAGCAATTGGATCCCAATTTGGATATTTTTAAAAATGAGGTATATTATGTCCAAGCCAGCCTTAAAAGCAGTAAAATAATATTTATTGCAACCATTAAAACCACTGACTCGTGAGTTTTAGTGTGGTTGTAATTGTCTCCAGGGTCCTGAAAGTACTTGAGACCCCCAACAGCTTCTATCAGCTATATCAAGCAGGAAGTGAATATGCTAATGGAAATGCATTTGTTCTGTTTAGTGCTTCAGATCACAAATTGAAATGTAATAAATTAGATCTATCCATTAAATCCAGGGTGCACTAATTATTTAAAGTATGTTTTAAAAAGGCACACAGCTGACATAGAATTCTGTGACATTTACCAACAACTATAATCTAATATTCCTTTACTCCGTTTAAACACATTTTTCCTATTAATCTCTTCTAAGTCTGCATTTTCTGTTTCTAAAAATGTTCTTAATCTCATTTGATATAAAATACATATGCTTTGTTCATTCGTTTTTTTTCCTTTTGGGTTTATTGCTACCTTGACAGATTATCTTGATAACTACAGTCTTAATGTAACAGTTGCAAAATTAAGGTACTGAAGGGTGCTTTGGATAACTCAACAAACAGTTACTGGAACCAGTAGTTTTGGCAAAACAGAAAAGCAAATACAATGAACAAAACTGCAATAATTCCCCATACATTTCAATATCTAGAAAGATAAAAACTCAAACTATTTCATTTTTTTCTTAGTATTTCTTAATGTGTATAATACAGTATATATATTCCCTGGCATTTGCAAATTTTTAAATTACCTTTGTACTGATTTATAACCTTCTGCCCCTGTATTTTACTGAGTAATGAATATCAACTCAATCAATAGGCATTTGCGGTTAAATAGAAGGTATAGCTCACCTCTGGGACAAACTAACATTTATCATCAATGTTACAAATTACTTTGCTATAGCAGTGATCTTTTGGTTGTTCCTGCCTTGAACCTAATGCTTTCTGAGTAAGATCCCACAGCACAAAAATAAGTAATATTCTCAATTTCATTGTCATCAATGACTCCAATTAAAATAAGCAGTTTTCTTAAACAAAACTTAGTATTTTCAAATCCACTTAATCTAACTAAGGGTTGTACTAGTAGGACATATAAAAACAGGTAACATAACCTAAGCCACATAGCACTACATAGTATAACCGTTGAATACTGTGACAGTGATTAGAAACATTTCACTTGCACTCTCAAGTCAATCCACATTTAGTACTCAAATTTAATTCTCTATTTCCTTTTTGACACCCTGTAATACTATTATTGAATAAATGGGTTAAATAATTTGGTGAATAGAAATTATAATAACTCACTTTTTATCGTTGCATTGTTTTCCCTTGTTGATATGTATACATCTGTCTAATCATGCTTAGGGTCATGTGGCTTAGAAACTATCCCATTCGGCTTCAAGTGCAATTCAAGAGCCTAACTAGTCTGTTGCAGGGCTCATGCCCACATAAACACTCATAATCACACAGGGCCAATTTGGATTCACCAGTTTACCTAACCTGAACTGGTAGTAATGCATAATTCAGCCCTGAGTTGAACACTAGTCTTGTATAGTACATGATCGCTCATACTTCTACATTCTTAATAATTTTTTGACCTTATTCGTCAACTTCAGGGCTGTAGCAAGCCAGAGTATATTCATGCAGGAACCAAACCCAGATGTGCACCAGTTCATTGCACACTCACACTCCATAAATTTTAGCATTACCTATTAGCCTAGTGCCCACTTTTTTGGGAAGCCAGAGATTTCTGAGTCTTTACAGTCCCAAATCACTATTTCTAAAAACTTTGTCAACAAACAAATACACTCAAATGTATATAGTTCTTTTATATAGTTAACATTTAGAGAACTTTAGTATTATTGTTTGAACACATATGTTTAACTGTACAAACATGGGCATGTTGTTCAGGGGGGTGTCAATTCGAGTCAAGGAATCCCTTTGAGGTTTTCGCTCTGTGTGTAATACTACCAACTAAAGTACTCTATCACTACCATTGGGTAACTTTTGCAGCCTATTGTTAGTTTTCATGTAGTTTAGAGCAGAAAATACTTAGTGGATCTTCACAACCTAGCTATTGCACTGTATATACATTTAAAGGCATTACTGTTTATATTAGTTTATTTAAAAGTAAAATCCTCAATATTAATATTTTCTGAAATTACAGACAAAGTTAGAAAAAGTCATCCAACTTAAAGTCCATTGGAGTTCAAAGCCTTTGGTAAAACAACCAAACATCCAATCAGCCTTGTTGTATAAATATCAGGGCTGTAGCCTGTAGATAGTACTAACTGTATTTTTATATTGCCATGAATGTGTGATTATTGTATTATAAATTAAGTAGATGATTCCTGAAGATGATATCTGTCATGCTGTTGGAAAATTGAGATTTCACAGTATGCTAAATACGACTTATTTTAGAATTATTTAAATAATGACTCTTAAGTTGTGGGCTCAGAGCTCATGTGGGAAATGTTCTGTAACTGAAAGGGCAGACAGGTACAAATGACCTCATTAGTTCACTAATATTTATGAGGTAATTCCTCAAGACAAATTTTTGAAGTAGATAAAATTCTAGGGTGTATGCAAAATAGATATAGACAGGAATTATGGGAAAATGAGTATAAATTGTTAAAGAATGTCATTGTTTATTATAATGTATGTATTTAAGCTTAGATAAAGTGACCAGTATGTGTATGCTTGTAAGAATATGTAAAATAGAAGCTTGGGACTTTAAGATGAAAGTGTTGTGTCTAGGCAAAAGTAACTTAACAATCAACCAGATAATGGGAAGTCGTCCCAAACTTTGACTGATGCCATTTCTTACACAAGTCAAGGTTTTATTATGAAAAGGGGCAGTAAGCATGACCCTGTAAATTCAAAGGATTTTATAAAGACACTGCCATTGAGAATCATACTTGGTTCGAGAAACCAAAGACTGCAACAACCAAAGCCATAGGCACCTGAAACGAAGCTTGCTGTGTGACCCTGATTCAGGTTGTATGTTTTCACATCTAACATTTATACCTGGTTCTCCTTCAAGTAAATATAATGATTGAAATAGTTTGAGTATTGCCTTGCTGAAGTTGTCCTATTGTTTTCTGACATTTAGCAATGTTGCTCCTAAAATTCCTTAGGAATAACAGCTTTAGACAAAAAATAGACAAGAGATATAACTGAGGTAAAAGGACCCAAAGATTAGAATCTGGTTCGGAAAATTGTACTATATTTTGTGACATCTTATTCTAGACTTCATATTTTTATTTATTATTGGACTGCTGCTCTTATCCCAGTGACTATTTCAGATACGCTTGGTTACATTTCTTTTTCAATTTGGAGCACAGGTAGGTGAAATTACTTGCTCATGGTTACACAGTCATGTCAGATGTGGGATTTGAACACACAACCTCAGGGTTTGAAGTCCAAAGTCTTAACCACTACTCCCCAATGCTTGCCTTTTCTTCTAGAATTAGTTCTAGGGCAACTAATAGTATTATTTAGAAGCGGACTACAGCTTTGTAATCTGTTTTGCTACTACCGTTCATACATTTCACCATATTTTACTGAGCACACAATGCAAATACTTTCAAATTGCAAAAAAAAATGTCAAGGCATTGTGTTATTTTGATTAGATCTCCGCTGTAACTCAAGTGGAGACCTTTGCAAGAATACTGAAGTATTATTGTCAGGAGAAAAATCTGAGAAGCAGGAGACAAAAGACAATATCTCCATTTTATTTCTTTCTGATCTCGTTGTTGAGGATACCTAAAAAAAAAAGATATTAAGGAGATCTCTTTTTTGATTTTCATTCCTATGGGTATCCCTTTTAAAGGTATCCATTGGGATACAAAAGCCTAACAGGAGTGGCTTTTCCTGGCTTTTGCTAGGTATTCTGAAGTGTAGCTCTTTCAGGGGAGGCAATCTGAAGACTGAATAACAAATTAAAGAATCCCAGCAGAGATGCCTCATGAGAGGAATGGCTTCTAGCTCCTGTTAAGGTATCAAGGTTGAGGTAGCTAGACTTGGCCAGTGTTGAGATATTCTTGCTTTGTATTTAAATTTAAGTGCCAAGTGAATGTTGAATGGATAGTTTTGCAGGACACGTGTGAATCAAGGCTAATAGTTTAGGCAATTCCAGTATTAACTTGTCCACCAATACAAAATGAACCTTAGAGGCTAAAGTGACTTACTGGACACTTTTACACCACTGTACTCCTCAAAATTATCGACACAATGAAAATAAATTAAAAGGTAAATTTCTTGTGTTGTTTTTGACAAAGCTTCATTGTATCTAGTAGTTAACTGTACCCATGTTGCAGCAAACTCTTCTGGTGTGTAATTGGTGCACCATGACTGGTGGACCTGGCATTGGTAATCAATCTTGTTAATAGTAAGCAGCACAAATTCTTCATGGTAAAAAATAGGCCATAATTCCCATTTTTCAAAGGATTTATAAAATTGCTTCAATTAAAAGAAGGAAAGTTATAAGATCTTTTCTTTTCTTCTTTCACATATCTTCTACTACAATAAGACATTACTTTGAGATCAGGATTACTCTTTTGTGTAATTTGTTCTTGTTTCAGGTTTGGCCCTTCAATGTCACCTTCCATCTGAAATAAAACATGTGGGAAATGTACATTACACAAACATAAAAAAGACAAATTACATATATTTATTATTTTTACATCTGGCTCACTTAGAGGAAACCAGTGCATCTGGTTGTTTAAAGCTATTTTGACACATCTTCTGTGTCCAGTATCTGCCATTGTTACCAATCTGACTGATGTAAGCCTTACTGTATATGCTTATATGTTCACCTCTTTGCCTTGGGAAAGGTGTGGAGACAATCCACCAGTCAACAGTAATAGCTTTGCATTGTTTAACATTGTAAACTTGTAAACTGTAAGCCTCATTGTTTCTAGTCCCATGCATGGCCATTTTCTGTGTGGAGGTTGTTCTCCCCATGTATGCATAGGATTTCTTGCCACATACCCAAAGATATGCATAGCAGTTGAGCGTGTGTATACTGTTAAGGATTAGCAAGGTTGTTTCCTACCCTGTTCTGCCAAGATAGGCTCTAGGGCCCTGCAGCCCTGATTGTATTAGCCAGGTTAGATTGTGGATGTCTCTTTGAAAGTGTGTAGAAGTTAATAAGGGGTGTGTTTCCTGAAAATAATCAATTTTATTGAATAATGAAAGAGATAACGAATGAAGGACAAAAGTAAAGGATGAGTGAGTATTACGAGTGATTTACAAAGTCCTTTATTTGACATTTAATGAACAAGCTAAAGTATGAGGGTAAATAAAAAATGAAAGGCAATTTAAAAATTATGTGGTAACTGCAATGGATAGAAGCTGACACAATACAATACTTTCACAATGGCTTATGGGTAGCTCGAACACTTCACAGCACAGTGTTCTGCCATTGGTCTAGTTGAAAGCCAAGGTCAAATGATGCAGGATGGCATTATTGTTGAGCATTGTTGAGTGAAACCTGCTGAAATTCAGTAGATGTTGGCTCATTACAGAAATGAAAACAGCATGACTCAACAAAAAGTTTGTGAATTGGTAAAATCTTGATCTGGTCGATCAACAACATCGTGCAAACAAGCCCACGTAAACATGGAAACTGCCTTCATCTGAGAAGGCTGATGAATTACATTTTCCACTGTTACTGCACATTTAGATATCCACTATGGATGTGTACATGCCATAGTGCACTGATACTCAAACATTTGAGGGCCATTTCCAGAAAATACTGGAGAGCCAGGGGCCAATATGCCATTTGTTAGTTAGAATTATGTTGAAACAGCTGTAGCAATGAATTATCTTTCTTTTACCTTAGTCCAAATACCACTGCACATTCACCAAAAATTGTTACATTTCAGGTGAAACTAAATGTATGTAAACAAGTAATGCAAATCTTATTAGTGGGAGGGGTGACACTGTCTGTTCATGGTAAGTTTGCTAAAGACAGTCTTGTGGGAGGTTAAGGCAAGTTGCATATGCTGGATGAGATGCTCATCAGTGAGTCTGTTACTACTCTGAGTTTATTGTTGAAAATCCAATCTCACAGATATAGGTAGATCTAAACATGATTAAAATGTATGTTGCAAGTCTGTTACAGTTAGTATACTGTTGTGCAGATTGTGTCCAAAATGTGCACAGCTCCTCTTTGTTGAATTTAACTTTGACGTCTGTACGTAACTGAGTCATCTCAAGCTGGAATTGCACCCCAACTATACTTGGCGATAAAGTCTTGGCTTCAACTGCATATGATCCTCTTGCTGTGACAGCAAAAGGGTTTCTTACAAATGAAAGTAATTCACTTGGTATTCTGAAATTTTCAAAGCTTGTTTTGAAATTCTCAATGAAACAGACATACAATGTCTCTGTTATAGAAAGAGCAGTAGGATTCAGAGAGTTTGGAACATCATGCAGAGTGGAAAAGTGTAACATTTTTTCCTTCAGATCGTTCAGAAATATGTCCAGGGTTGCTTGAAAAGCCATTACTTTTTCAAACAACAACATTTATTATATTGCATATTGTCATACAAACACTGTACTTCAAAGTGCTGTACAAGATGAGAAAAAGAAAGTTACATGAAAAGAAAAACAAATAAGATTAGGCAATAATATCTATACTAATAAAAAGCAAAGCCCTCACTGACTGACTGACTCACTCACTCACTCACTCATCACTAATTCTCCAACTTTACATGTAGTTAGAAGGCTGAAATTTGGCAGGCTCATTCCTTACAGGTTACTTACAAAAGTTAAGCAGGTTTCATTTCAAAATTCTACACGTAACAGTCATAACTGAATCCTACTTATGTACATATATACGTCCATAGCCTGCAGCTCGGTCGCCATGTGAGGCAGAGTTGCATCCCCCATCACCACGCCTCCCACATAGTTGGCTGCCTGCCCATATAAGGCCGTCCATCAGCAGCAATCCAAGCTGTGAGAAAACAGTAAAAAGGAGGCATGTCAGACGTCGTGGTACATTTTCTGATGCAGCTAAACGGAAACAACTTTGTGACGCTGCCGCCAAATACTCGCAGAAAAATCCACAAGTTAATAGACACGCTGTTGCTAAATACTCGCAGGCAAATCCACAAGTTCATAGAGACGCTGCCGCTAAATACTCGTGGGATAATCCACAAGTTCATTGAGACTCTGTCACTAAATACTCACAGGCAATTCCACAAGTTCATAGACACGCTGCCGGTAAATATTCACAGGCAAATCCACAAGTTAATACCGGGAATGCCTGTTAAACATCTTAGATTCACGAGTAGCGATTTGGGTGGTGAGATGTCTATTGAGGTGATCACCATCGATCAAAGAACTGTCACTTACCGAGTGGTTTCCATGCCCGGAGATGCCGCCTGCCTTTTCCATTCCCTGTGTTACATATTGCATGGCCATATCAGGCTCAATCTTGATATCCGGAGGAACATTGTGTCTTATGTATTGAATGACTGGGACAGGTTCAAGGTGTGGACTGATGACGGTACAGGAGATAATTATACTACACAGGAGCACTAGAAGAGTGAAATGCTTAAGTGTACCAAAATGGCCAAATATTTTACACCTTTGGACAACAGCCAATGCCTCTTAAACATCTTAGATTCACAGGTGACGATTTCAGTAGTGGACACTTTGATGTTTAGAAATGTTTAAACTCTCAAAAGCTGGATGTGAAGTTATCAATGAAACTGGTTGTATACTTACAACGCTTGACAGATGCCGAATGTCTCTTCAACACAAGTCCTACAAATACTGTCGTAATTGAAAAAAACCATGAAACTCAAACCGATTATGACAGCAGCAATCCAAGCTGTGAGATTTGAAACAAGATTACTGTTTACATGGCCAACTATACGTTGCATGCTCAAGAGTAAGCTCAGCGCACAGCTACAGCTTGGTCATATTACAACTGAAGGGCCGAACTGACAACGTAGCATACAAAGAGATCCTTAACAAATAATTATTGGTATATTTTCCCTCAGTTTAAAAAGGTTTAATTTTCTTCTTAATAAAAATTTTAAGGCAGTACTTCACCGCTGCGAAGCGTGAGTATTTTGCTAGTAGTAAACTAAATGTAAAACCATTGAATAATACTGAGAACACCTTGAACAGATAAAACTAACATTGCAAGAGTTCGTGCTATAGTGCTACGAACCACTCGCTAAAAACACTTTTTTTAAATGAATTTTAAGCACAGGGAAAAAAATTAACATTTGAAAAAACAGTAATTTAATAAACCACCAAGAAAAGTAACATTGCAACAATGCACGCTATGAACCGATCGCTGTAAACAGAAGTGAAGTGGAGGTTAAAATCCAATAGAAAAAAGTCTTCATTAAATACAACGATGTTAAAACAATGCTCGGATCTGTCTTTTAAAGAATGCACAGGGCTTGCTTTTAAACTGCCTTCTCGACCTTATGCGTCCAGTCGTCTCTCTCCTGCGCGTGTGTGTCTCTTGCTTGCACGCGGGTGTGTGTCTCTCTCTCGCTGACGCGCGCGTGTATCTCTCTCTCTCACTGGCGCACGCGCGTGTCTCTCTTTCGTGTGTGTGTCTCTCGAGCGCATGTGTGTGTGTGTGTCTCTCGAGCGTGTGTGTCTCTCTCACGCGCATGTGCATCTCTCGCGCGTGTCTGTGTGTGTGTGTCTCTCTCTCTCGCGCGCGTGTCTGTGTGTGTGTGTGTCTCTCTCGCTCGCTTGCTGCACAGGAAATGCACAGGGATAGACTAAACACGTGCGGAAATCATCGGCGCCCACAAACCGAAAGGGAAACTGGCTTGTTTGTATACCGAGTGTGTGGTCGTGAACAGATGCAAAAGTTTGGCAAACTTTTTGGTCATAAACCGATTTGTATGTGTTCCGAGACGTTCATGAACCGAGGTTCCACTGTGCTTTTGATTTACCCTTGTAATTCTTTTTTGTCTCCTTCCTATTGTCCATATCAGAAAAGCAGACTAATAACAGTTGTCAAATAACAATTCAGTTGTCACATATATATTACTAACTGCGTGTGGTCTTCGGGACATAAAAGAACCGACAACCTCCTAGCAGTTTTACTATATTCATGAACTTCGAGATGCGTCAGCTAACTCATAAGAATTACCTAGTGCAGAGGATATGGACAAACCTGTACTTGCTACCCCACTGGCTTTTGTAAGAAGACACTGGTGATACCATATCTTAGCCATATCAGTGGCATATGAGTCCTATTAATCTTCTCGAGAAAATACCTCCAGATAGACACTGTTTTTAGTGAAAACTTTAAGCCTTGCCCTCCGTGGCTGAGGTGTTTTACTTGCATGTTTTTGAACTGCGGTGTTTGCTTCGTTTCAGCTCTGTCTCTTCTTCTGTGTCATTAGTACAATGTCATTGTTGTGTGGCAGCATTTGCTGCACACAGGTATTTTGTAGTAAAACCCGATTTGTACCCTAACCCGATTTCTTTTTCTTTGGTTATATTCTTGAATAAAAGCACACTTTTTTTTTATATGTGTTCCTTTTGTGAAAGTGTTTATTTGATATTTGGACTTCAGTTCTCACACATTATACACTTCATGTCATTAGTACTATAATAAGAAAAAGGTTTCTGTTTTAGCTATGTGTTCAACATTTCTTGCCTCACATTTCCTGACATCCTACATTTACATAGATCGTTGTAGGCATGGAACACACAAGAAATGCATGTGTTCCAAATAACAATATATTATTTACCCTATATAATTCCAGACACCTGACATCCAGATAAAGAGCCTTGAGCAGGGAGAACTTTTTGCCCAAGTTGAGCTGTGGCGGTGGGGGATGGGATAGCAGGCTGCTTGCTGCTTGTGCTGATCGACATATTTACAAAACAAAAGACACTAATGGAGAGGTGAGAAGAAATTTAAGGTGGACCGTGATTTTGAGTTTTTTCGTAGGCTTCAGGGATTCTGTGCTAGAGGAATTAAAACTGCAAAGTGCCCCTTTTGTGCTAATTTATAGCCTGCATAAATAAATGTTATATTTATATTGCAATATTGGCCTGTTATTATTATAATTATTATTGTTATTTTTATTATTGTTCTAGTTATTATTGTTATTATTGTGTCCAAATAAGAGTGTCAGTGTGTTTTTTTGTGATCTACTTAAGGAAACCTCTGTCTATTTGTGACAGAATCACTGGGAAAAATCCAATTAAACAACAACATTAAAAATAATGAGTGAGTCGGTTCACTTGTTATTTTATGAATGAGATTAAGTACTGCTTTAGTTATGAAGGATTTTGGGAAGCACTTGCTAATTAACAAAGGATCCTAAGTGGAAGATAATGAAGCACTTAGCATTACGAAGTTTTATGAGGCTTGTTTTGTTGCAATACTATATTTGTGGGCAATAAATGAGTTTGGACAATTAATGAATGAAGAAACATATAATGATTAACAGATAATCTACTAGTAAAAAAATTAACAATTAGTGAAATTTTAAAAGCAGTCATGAAACAGGTAACAAACTTGCTTTGAGATTAGTGAGGGAAAAGTAAGTGGAAGTAATGTTTAAGCTAAGTGCATCCACATGGAATGTGAAGGTGTTTGTAATATCTTTGATAATGAATGTCAGTTATATACAGTGAGAATAAAGATTAGAAGCTATGATTCAAAGCCTGCTAAAATTATCATCTTTTTCATTTAATACGAACCCAAGCTCTCTCTTGGTGCTTGCAGAATGTAATTCCTCCAGACCACAGTCCAATGCTCTATTCAATATTACCTTATCAGGATCATTGTTTGTTTAAAATCTGCTATCAGTTTGCAAATGCATCCCTCCAAATTCAAGAGATGTAGCAGTGACTTTAACTCAGATTTAATTATAGTACAATTAGACTGTGGCTGATGTAAGTGACTCTGTAGAAAGTTGCTGCTCAATTTTTCAAAATGTCTCATTTTTGGCAGTAATTTTATGCAATGACCATTTGATGCAAACTATTTTATACATATTTAAAATGCTGGAATATTTTGGTGAAACTGACAGGGTGCCTGCAAGTCATCCAGTCTTTCTTTTCAAATGGCTCAAATTATTTATAGAATTAAAGCTCTAGAAACATTTCATCTAGCTTTTGCTTTCTTTCAAAATGGCTAGAGGCCTAAACAGTGTTATACATCAGTCAATCAGGATGCCTTTATTCTCTGAAGCACCTTTCACATTGAATAATATCAAGAAATAAATTAAATTCTTTCTTAGAAATGTTAAATACAGATTCTGATGGTGGTTGTAGTGTCAGGTGTTTAAAAAATGTACACAATATTATCTCACAACCAAAAGAACCAGTTATTCATGAAGTATTGAATTCTATTTTGTGTATTTACATTCTGAATCTGTCAATTTAGGTCTCTTGTGTCTCAAGTTTTAAATTTAAATTGAAGATGATTTTTTCAACAGCATGAGAAAACTGACCTTCTCATGTTCAATCAATGTCACTTGCTTTTCTGATTATCTGTTACAGTTGCTGTAATCTCTCTTTGACCTCGTGATTAGTTTTGTTAGATTTGCAGCACAGCTTTTTTAGATATATTTTACATTTTTTTGTTTTGTATCTTCTTGTTAACATTTAATGGAAAAGGCAAGTTGCATAGATATTTTGTTTTATTGAATTGCAATGTAATATTTACCAACTCTAAATTAATCCTGCTTGAGTAAGTAATTTTCTTCTGTGTGTTAAAAAGTACCCTGTGATATACCAGAACCTGTTCCTGGTTTTTGCCATTGCTTTAACACCGTGGACCACCATGAGCTAGATTAGTGGGTTGGATAATGGATTGATGAATGGATGGATGTAAAAGACAATTCTTTTGAAGTTTACTCTCTAAATCAATCAACTCTTATTTTATTTAGTTTTTTTTTTTCCATCAGTGAATGAAGATGCATTACAAGAGCATAATCACGTTTTTTAAAATACAGCATAAGCATTACGTTTTGGGCCATATTTTTACCCTGATGTGGTGTCCCATCTATATTTGGGAGCAGATAGTGTGAAATGTTATGGAGAGGCATGGTGAAACAGTGATTAACATTACAGCAAAAGATGTTTGATAATTAAGAGTAGACTATTCAGTCTGGCACGCGCAGATGGGTAATACATATACTATCTCATTTAGACACCTTTTAAAAAATTGTTGTAGGAGGTGCCCTTTGTAGTATAGATCCAAACCTAGACAAACAAAAAGGTTAAAAAAAAAAAATCAATGAAAATGCTGTCTTTGTTAAAGAAAAGCTCAAGGAATAGGAAATCACATGGAGAACTCAAAGTACAAATAAATAGAGATGACAGCAAACATCCAAACTGTATAGGCATGTCTAAATGGCTGTTGAACCCTAATTCTGTTATGTGAAGTTGCTCACTCACTTGTTGACACACCAAAGTACTCTCTTTCTCAATTAATTTCTCTTTTTCATTGTTGCTCTTTCCAGGCCATAGATTGTCATCCTTACTACAGTTCAGCATTCTCCCAATTTCCAACCGACTCTCTTGCACACAGATACATAGATTATACTTTGTCTTAATGAGAGATTCAATTTTACAGAACATCAAAAAAAAGACACACAAAAAAAGTTTGCCTTAGGTTGGTTGTGATGGTGCTGGTTGTCCCCAGGCTTCTGGGAAGCCTCTGCTACCAGCAATAATGTACCCGAGGGATGAGCTAGCAGATAAGGACATAACACACAAACATAGCAAGGGGTAGGTGAAAGAGTGGTTTTATTAAAACAATCAAAAATAGTGTCCAAATAAATAGTGCAGTGCTCAAAATGTTCAAAGAATAAATAATCCAATAAAAAGTGAATTGTGGTGGTTAAAATAAATTAAATAAATCCATTAAAAGGAGGTTAAAATCTCACAGGTAAGGAAAACACCCTTTAAAATACTAAGTCCCTGGTGCAAACATTTATCCTGACAGACAACACAACCCTTTTAAACGGACAGACAACAAAATCCTTCCATGGGTCAGGTTCCCTGCTATCCCATGGCTGCCAGCAGGAGCAATCATCTATTACAGCCCCGGCACGATGGCCTCCTGCCCCCTTGAAGGGCTGTCCTCATAGCTGCCTGCCTCTTGTCCGCTCACTCTTCTCTTGTTCGCTCCTGCACTGCCTTTCTCTCCTGTCTTCTTGCCTGCTTCGTTTACCTACCTTTACCATCCACTTTATTACACTTCTCCTTTCATTTCATTTCTTGTCTCTTCCCTTGCTGGATCTCCCTTATATGCTTCATTCGCATACCACACAAAGCCAATGAAGCAATTGAGAGAGAGCACACCGTCTCGTGTGGGTGTGTCTTACCTCAATTACCTCACCAACCTCCCACAGCTGTGTGATCCATTTAAAGAACCACTTACTCCAAAGCAAATTTTAAATGAATTGTGCCTATAATCTGTCAACAATGGATGCTAGGTAGTCATATTGTCAGCCATCCCTTATATTTTCTATCAAGGCTACGGTATATACAGTATTAAGAGCTTTATGGTTTTATTCATTGTATATTTAGTTATGAAAGTTAAATTGTATGATTTACTGATCTGATTGCCCATTTAGGTGACATGAAGAGCTAAATCCAGTCGCTCAGTATAATGCTGATTGAAAATGATCATGAATCAAACTGCATTTTGCCTACATACCACTTGTTGAAATGATATCTAAACAAACTTTTAGTAATTTACAAATAATTCAACATACTTAATGAAGTATGTTCAATTTCAATGCTGCGATGCAAAAAATTGCATTTTTGTGAAAGGATCGATAAAAATTACTGTATCAATTTAATCAAATATTTGTAATGAGATTGAGGGATTCTTTGACTTCTACCTACCCAGTCTGCTTGAAAAATCTGTAATCATAGCCAGACCTTAAATGTATATGTCCATTGATGTCTCATCAATCTTAGTAAGAAGTAAGGTTTTAAACTACACCATCCATCCTGTGATTTTCTTAATCCACATGTTCTGGTACTTGGTAATAGAGGCAGGAAATGTGACCTCTCAGCATAAGGTAGAAGACAGCAATTAAGCCTAGACAGCACAGTCCATGCTATGGGAAGCTTTTGTAAAAATTTATGCTCACTCTAACTTGGAAAATTTAGAGGTGCCAATTAACCTAACAATGCATACATATGAATGGTTGAATGTAATGAAACAAATAGGAGGACTGCACGGCACCTATGCAAACTTCACATTCAAGGTATCCCAGATAAAAAATTAGTCAACCTAAAGTTTAAGTACCGCAATGCTACCTGCTCTCTGACTTATATCAATTTATTGAAAAAAATCCAACATCCTTATTGATTGCTTCAACAAAAGGTAATGAGAAATATCCAAAATAGTAGATAAACTTAAATCTTAGTCTATCAAAATAAATATTTTATTATATTTATACATTTTATGATGAAATAATAAAAACACATTTCACACTTAGTCATAAGTCATGTTATATCTACAGTTTACATCTACAGTAAAAAAGTTAACTTTTTCTGCATGTGCTAACATTGATTCCTAAAATATTTTCAGTGTAAAGTGATATGGATTGGGATGCAGTGCTGCTTTCCTACCACAAGTTAATTTAAATACATTTTGAAAATGTTCACATACAGTATTTCACTTTCTATAAAAATGCCTCATAATTAACAGACAAAATTAACAGACAAACATGGTAAAAGGAGTTGTGGATCTAGTCGGGACTCCCTGTTTAATATTTTTTGGAAGCTACATCACAAAAGAAAAACTAAAAACAACTGTCATACTTTGTGCCTTTCACAATTCCTGTTCCTAAAACATATCATTTTAAAGGAGTCTTAGGGGCTATACTTTCTGGATAGTGGAAGGAATAAAGTTATTGGTGAGTTTAGAGAAACTGTTCTTGGTCTACATTCTCCTTTCTGTAAAGGATGATGACTGTCATTACCTGATCTGCACCACCTTCCCAATTCTCACCATTTTCATACAGGCATAAACCAACTTTAATTTTACAATACTGTCTGATCTGTACTGTGGATATGTGCAGGTTTTTGCTATTATATGATATATTAACTATATTAACAAATTTATGTTTTCAGATTTCCTTTGGAAGATGATAACTTGTGTTTAATACCTGAAAAGAGTATATTTCACAAAGACAATTTAACAGCAGTTTAACTAAGAAGGAGTGAAGCTAACTGAGCCTTGTGTCCACAATCTTTGTAGTCAAACATATCATAGCTACATTGATATGTTTGTTTTGTGTGACCTACAGCTTCTTAAAGAAAAAGATTACAAACATTTACATTTGTAATAAACTCTGTTATCTATTCAAATCAAAAATATTAAAATCTTGTGTACTGTTACATTTTCACACATTTTTGCACAATACGCATTGGGCAAAACCCTAACCTGTGATGTAGCATGCGTGTTTCTGAAAGTAGCATACATGCGTGGTGCAAATTGGGCAGGAGACACAGATTTTGTATTAACAAGGGCAAGCACTGATGCAATCTTAAAATCTTTCTCCTGTGTTTGTTTTTCAATTTGTCCATGCTATACTTGTAACCCCTTCATGCATATAACAGGACATTTAATGAATATTTAAGTTCAAAGGGCGTTTACATATCCTAAATTTAGTAAATATCAAATTTTATATACAGGGCTGCCTTATTTAAAAAAGGAGAGATTGAAAGATAAAGTGTGTCCCTCAGTTCAGAATGATTAAATTTAACTATAGTGCCCTGCATGCTATAAAAAGGAATAGTAAAGTGAGAAACAGAAAAGTAGGGTAACAGCATGAGCATTTTAATAGTGGGAACTGCAGTATCAAATAAATAGGATTCAAAATGAAAGATGCCTAATGATTAAAAAAACTAAACTAAATGTATACTATATATGGAGTTGTAGAGTGCTTTTGAATAATTGTTGAAGTGATTGATAAAATAAGAGAGAGTTACATAGCAATTATAACCATGAAGGTAATTTTTGATTAAAATATTTACTAAAACTAAAAGGGAATAAGAAATTTTGAAGTGTAAAGAAGTACATAACTTTTTTCCATGTTGCTGCTAACATACATAATACTATCTGATGTGTGGAAACTTATACTAGCTTACCGTGAAGGACAGGAGCCAGAGGCAGTTGAGTGAAGAGGAGCAGGAAAGTTGTTAGTAAGTGAGGATAATAACCATATATTTGTGTAACTCTTGAAACTGATGTATTAAACAAATATTCATTGTTAGTTTTGAGTGAAAGAGAAATCAGCCTTTACAGCCTGAACAATATCACTTTTAGGGGTTTAAATAGGTTCATTATAGTTTAAGAATCAGTTTTCTTGATATTCATATACTATGCATATGCATATGAATTATTGGGGAAGTCTGTCAGTCATTTTCTGACCTGCTTAGTTCTGAACATGGTTTGCACTTTGGGGGTTGGGGGGAGGTTCTGGAGCCTATCCCAGCTACCACAAGGTGCAAGGCAAGAACAAACCCTGGATGGGGTGTCATGTATATGTATGTTTGTTTGACATTTGCAGATGATTTTTAGATCACATGCTGAGAAAAATGGATGGCGGCTAAAGGGACTATGTAAGAACTACACTCACCTAAAGGATTATTAGGAACACTTGTTCAATTTCTCATTAATGCAATTATCTAATCAACCAATCACATGGCAGTTGCTTTAATGCATTTAGGGGTGTGGTCCTGGTCAAGACAATCTCCTAAACTCCAAACTGAATGTCAGAATGGGAAAGAAAGGTGATTTAAGCAATTTTGAGCGTGGCATGGTTGTTGGTGCCAGACGGGCCGGTCTGAGTATTTCACAATCTGCTCAGTTACTGGGATTTTCACGCACAACCATTTCTAGGGCTTACAAAGAATGGTGTGAAAAGGGAAAAACATACAGTATGCAGCAGTCCTGTGGGCGAAAATGCCTTGTTGATGCTAGAGGTCAGAGGACAATGGGCCGACTGATTCAAGCTGATAGAAGAGCAACTTTGACTGAAATAACCACTCGTTACAACCGAGGTATGCAGCAAAGCATTTGTGAAGCCACAACACGCACAACCTTGAGGCGGATGGGCTACAACAGCAGAAGACCCCACCGGGTACCACTCATCTCCACTACAAATAGGAAAAAGAGGCTACAATTTGCACGAGCTCACCAAAATTGGACAGTTGAAGACTGGAAAAATGTTGCCTGGTCTGATGAGTCTCGATTTCTGTTGAGACATTCAAATGGTAGAGTCAGCATTTGGCGTAAACAGAATGAGAACATGGAGCCATCATGCCTTGTTACCACTGTGCAGGCTGGTGGTGGTGGTGTAATGGTGTGGGGGATGTTTTCTTGGCACACTTTAGGCCCCTTAGTGCCAATTGGGCAACGTTTAAATGCCACGGGCTACCTGAGCATTGTTTCTGACCATGTCCATCCATTCATGACCACCATGTACCCATCCTCTGATGGCTACTTCCAGCAGGATAATGCACCATGTCACAAAGCTCGAATCATTTCAAATTGGTTTCTTGAACATGACAATGAGTTCACTGTACTAAAATGGCCCCCACAGTCACCAGATCTCAACCCAATAGAGCATCTTTGGGATGTGGTGGAACGGGAGCTTCGTGCCCTGGATGTGCATCCCACAAATCTCCATCAACTGCAAGATGCTATCCTATCAATATGGGCCAACATTTCTAAAGAATGCTTTCAGCACCTTGTTGAATCAATGCCATGTAGAATTAAGGCAGTTCTGAAGGCGAAAGGGGGTCAAACACCGTATTAGTATGGTGTTCCTAATAATCCTTTAGGTGAGTGTATATGTAAGAACTTAGTGAAAGAATTAGCATTTATGTAGGTTTTAGTTCAAATAGTTCTGCAAGGCAGGCAGTAGAAGAGGACAAGTGAAAAAGAGAAACAAGCAAACAATCCTTACTGTAAATGCCATTCTTACCTTATCAACACCCTCTCAATCTGCTTAATAGAAACAGAGTTATTATTAAAATAATAGGTATAATATATTTTTACACTTTGAGTTTTGTCACATTACGTTAATTAGATTTGAGATTATGGTTGTGGTTTTGCAATGCTTCGTATTTCTACTTCAGTACCTTTTGGAGAGAAACAAACAGTGGACACAGTGGCTGTCTCTGACAAGTTGTGTACAACCCTAGAACTTCTCAATCTCAATTTATATTTGAGTGTGGCTGAAAAAAATGCAATATATAATGAAAAAAATTTCTTTATACATCTGTGTTTGCTGCCTGAATGACATCTGGAAAGAAAATATTTCAATTTAAGATTTAACATTGGCATCTAAAAGTTCTAGTGCTCTTCTAGTAATATTTATTTATTTGGTTAATGCCTTATTTGGCAGGAGAAGCAACTTGCTTATGGTCACACAATGTCAGTAATGGAACTTGAACCCACAACCTCAGAGTTTGAAGTACAAAGCCTTAACCACTAGCCTTAACTGAGTGTGTTTTGTATGAGTTCAAAAAATGGAATGCACCCTTGTATTTAATAAGAGCAACATTTGTCTTCTATGAGAATCCTTAGAAAATTTTAAACATACCTACTATAATTTTAATAAATAACATTTTTAAATGTTAAAAGCAAAGCGGGAAATGGTAAATATTCAAAACATTTATGGAAAACACATGAAATGAGGAGTTTTGTTTATTCTTTTACTAACACCTTCTCCAGTATTGACATTAAAGTGTTTTGAAATAGGTGAATTTAGTTATCTACTTCTTGAGATTTGTTTGAGGAAAAAGCAAGTCTTTGCTGTGTAAAGGCAGTGAAATATTTGCTGTGCAAAGGGTCATAAAAGGTTGCAAGCACAGCCTCACAGAGTTATAACGATTTATTTTTAGGAGGATGTGTTTCAGATATGCCAAATAAAATTTTCACAAATTATACTAGACTGGCGTTTCCTACAGGATTGGTTCTTGGCCTTGTGACCGGCGCTGCTAGAATAGGCTCCCTTATGACAATAAATTGAGCAAAGTGAGTCCAGGAAATGAATGGCTGAATGAATCACAAGATAAAATACTCCAAGTTTGTCTACATGTGTAAACCCTGACCCCTGATTACTTGTCTGGTGCATTTTTATTTAAAAGCTTCTAGGAGGAAGCTAACAAGCTCAGCAGAAGTACAAAGAAATCATATTGGTATCCATGGAATACTGTTAGATGGCAATCTTGAAGTGGTAACACTCATTTGATCACCAGAAAAGTTATTTCAGTTGACTGAACATACATGGAGAGTATAAGTTTAAGTGCATTTTCATTTAGTGGCTTGTAAGAGGTAATAACACTGTCTATGTGGTATTTACATGTTACCCATATCAGGACAGAACAAATAATGTTCTGTTTTTATTTTATAATTTCTGTATTATTTTTGCAATTGTTTTTGATATAATAAAAATAATAATAATAATAATTATTATTATTATTATTATTATTATTATTAATATTATTATTATTACCTATACTAATAAAAGGCCAAGCCCTCACTGACTGACTGACTGACTGACTGACTCACTCACTCACTGACTCACTGACTCATCACTAATTCTCTAAGTTCCCGTGTAGGTAGAAGGCTGAAATTTGGCAGGCTCATTCTTTACAGTTTCCTTACAAAAGTTGGGCAGTTTTCATTTTGAAATTCTATGTGTAATGGTCATAACTGGAAGCTATATTTCTCCATATACTGTAATGGAGTTGAGCGCGAAAGCCGTGGGGGGCGGAGTTTCGTGTGACATCATCACGCCTCCCACGTAATCACGTGAACTGACTATCAACGCAGTACGTAGAAAACCAGGAACAGCTCCAAAAAGCGCTGAAGAAAACATGCATTATATAATTGAGAAGGCAGTGAAACAATAAGAACCGCGCGATTGACATATACAACCATATTCATGAGTGCTGCTACTTCGGAAACAAAGCACGGTGTAAATCTAAAGTTTAAATTAAGTTCATAGACAGGCTGCCGCTGGCGTTTGTCATGCCCACGGGTAATGCGGGATACAAGTTTAATGAGAGGACGCAGGATATAAACGAGAGTTTTCATCACTTTGTAACTAAGTTAAAATTGCAGGTCAAGGGCGGTGCTTATGTAAATTCCGAGAGACTGTGTTTGTGGGGGATGGACAGTTAAGGCGGGTGGGGGAGTGACGTCATCATCTCCCCTCCCATTCACCTCATTTCGCTGTGAGCTGAGCTCTGCAGCTAACGCCGTCTTGAGGAACCAACTTTGTGACGCTGCCACCAAATATTCACAGAAAAATCCACAAGTTAATACACACGCTATCTCTAGAGTTTCTCCACACTGAATCCTCCAGGCACTACTTTCAAAAAGTTACATTGACAATCGTGTTACGTTATTTTTAAAATCTTTCCTTTTCTTAGCACAAGCACAGCTGAGAAGCTTCGATGCATGTGCTCCATAACGTGTTAAAAAATCACACATTTAATCACACTTTGCATTACAAGCAAAGGGGAACTTCTGTCAATGCATGATTTCCTAGTACACCGATTACATTGATCAGCGCTTCCCGATTGATTTTACCCTCGCACCGCCATTTCAATTCAGATACCTCCAATTTCCAGTAAGCCTCTGCTGCGCAATGACAAGTAATAAGTCTCAGGGACAGACCCTACAAAACGATGCCATTGATTTCAGGCAAGATTGCTTTTCTCCTGGACAACTATACTTGCATTCTCAAAAGTGAGCTCGCGCAGCTTCATCATATTACAACCGGAGTGCAGCCAGAAACTTTTAAGCGCCGGGTCTTAGCTAACATTAAATTAAGCCGAGGACATCGCAACATCCTGGCATCACCGTTATACCCTCTGATCTCCCATTTCAATTGAAATACCTTAAATTTCCAGTAAGGCTCTGCTTCGCGATGACAATTAATAAGTCTCAGGGACACACCCTACAAAAGGTTGCCATTGATTTGAGGCAACACTGCTTTCCTCCTGGACAAAACTATACGTGGCATTCTCAAAAGTTATATATATATCCCTTTAGCGCTGACGTCTGAGGTTCGATTCCCGAGAGTGGGTGCAGTGAGTGTGTACTGCCTGATGAGCCTAGAATTAGGGCGAAGCACGTGCCGCGTACTGTTTGCATTATTTGATAGTAAAACTATTTCAATATATTCAATATATATATATCAGCGCTTACCGATTCATTTTACCCTCGTACCCCCTTGGTTTGGGAAGAAGTATGAAAAAATATGAGGTTAATGCAGAAAAACAGATCACCAATTGAAGCTTTATGAATAATAGATACTTTATTCGCAATCAATAATTGTTTTGGTAAAGCCATACTCAGTGTAATCCTCCTTCCATGTTATAATTTTTCCACGACTAGCCATGATTAAATAAATGGTAATAAAGTAAGAGCGAAGCGAGGATGACTTATTCAGGCAGGCAGGCGACAGCTCAATAGCTCGAATTTGGATATAAGTAGGTTCTATTTAGTCGCCAGAAATATCTTTGGTAGGAATGGAAGTTGGATTTAGTCATTAAATTTCTATGGTGAAGAAAAATTTATGCAGTGATGATTAAATTTAACTTTCATTCCTACTAAACATATTTCTGTCGACCAAATAAAAATTACTTATATTTAAAATTTAAATAGAAGTTGAACAAATACGATTGAATACCCACGCAGCACTAAGTGCACGTAAGATTAGGAGTCATTCGTTTTAACAAGCAGCTTATTGCACTGATACAAAATAGCCTGCCCATTTAATTATTTAGGAATGGATAGATAAATTAAGATTTTGTACAAATAATGTTTTTAATTTTTCTTCCTCAATGGATTCTGACACCCCCAGCAACAGCTCCTCGCACCCCAAAGGAGATATATATATATATATATATATATATA
>JANRMT010062793.1:1676625-1692117 GCA_026402145.1 Polypterus bichir lapradei
TGTATATTGCCTTACTCTTTGGATTGCCACAAAGCAACCTGCGAGATTGCAGAAAGGTTGAGAAGAGATAATGAGAGGAAACGACAGCGTCGTGAAAACGAGACAGACTGTGAACGGACAGAAGCAGAAATGCTCCTACACCACCACATAATTACGATTCGGACAGTGATTCCGAGTAGGCCTATTGAATCAATTTCCAAGGGTTTTCTTTTGTAATTTTGTTTCCCTTATAAAAAATCATAATGCTGTGCGACGAAGGGCCCAGTTCACGTCTGGCAGCCGCGTTTAAACAGGCAGCCCTTTACAGACAACTTTAACACACGCAACGTAGTTGGGCACACATGGCTAGTTATTATTATTATACCCTTCTCTCAGCACAGGTGCATTTGCCAGAGGTCAACCAGACCTCTCAGGCTTTGAATTCAGCTTGTTGTTCAGCTGAGGACTCGTTGAAGAATGCGGGCCATGCTGAGGAGTGAGATTTTCTGGATTTCTTTCATGTTGACTCTATATAATGTTTGTCTAGCTGCTCCTGGAACTTGGTCTTGATGGTTCCCAGTCCACCTATGACTAATGGAGCCACTCTTGTCCTCATGTTCCACATGCATCTGACTTTGATCTGTTATTATTATTATTATTATTAATGTTTTTATAATGTTTTTATTGCACTGGCATTTTATGTGCCTTGTCAGTATAATGCTTAGTAGTTGCTAGGCAACTATGTAGCTTTACATGATGCACATGGCATATGATCCATGATAACTCTATTATTAAAGATGGCTATAGGCATTAAACAGCGTAAATATTTCATTGTAAAATCAAAGAATAACTTGTCAAAAGAAAAAAATTACATTTTTTTGGTTAGACATTTTGACTTTAGTTAGCTCTCTTAAAATTTGACAATCAATTGTGATTAAGTATTTTTGTCTGTAATGATCCTAAAATCTGTTTTAATCACTTGGAAATTAAATTCTTGACTTCTGTGGAAAGCTCCTGGGTGTCGTGACCCCTTGAATATGCAGGGTTGTCGTTTGAAACTCTTGTTTCATAAACGTGTAGGAAAATTGATTTGCAACACTGAATTGCTTTGATGTAAATGTGTTTCTGAGAGTATCCTACAATCCTGTAGTACTTTTAATTGGAACAGCAGGCTAAGGAAATACATAAATGAAATATGAACACATTTCTCATATATTCTATTTAAAATGTGAGGATGTTTTATTGAAATATGTATGCTATGTACAGAAAACAAATGAAGGAGTTTTGTTAGATGAAGTTCAAAAAATGGATAAAGCCAGAATCACAATGGTTAAAGAAAATCTGTAACTAGGCATTCTGCAAGATTAAGCAGCAGTTAAGACAATATTTTTACAGATACCTTTATAATGTTGAGAGATAAGAGGAAACGAAGAAAGGGAAAAGATGTGTATTAATGGTATGTGCTTTTCTTAAAATTCCAGATGGATCAAATTAATTATTCAAGTGGCAATACTTTTAGGGCATTAATGTCATATATAGCCAAAGGTCACAAAATTGTTATTGAAAGTTCTAAGGGGACTACTAAACTCCAAGTTGTGAACAGACCACTTAAAGTTGTGAAACCAGAAGATTCTAGCAAAAAAAAAGCCTAGAAACAAAGTTTTTTGTTTTTTCACTAAGCCTTTCTTTGTTTTTCAGTATAGTTTGGCTAAGCCTGGCTAAGCCATTCCACTATCATATAAGTGTGTGAACAATTAACCTAGCAATATGTAGCATCTTACGAACCAAATGCGACAAAATGGTTGTTAAATGAAAACACTAAATGTCAATGTCCATGAAAAAGAACATACAAAATGACAACATTCATAACAAATGTCACATAGAAAACATTTCACGATATACACAAAAAATAAAACAAAAAACTGAGTTTATTTGAGTGGTCATGATAAATAAGAGGCATTAAGATCTCTGTCCATAGAGCAATATGGGAATTATGCTATGATCATTAGAAAAAGAAACAAAGAAATGCAACATGGGAAACAGATGCACTCTCAACCCATCCAAGAAAGCCAAACTTGTATAAAAAGAGTGTCTTTATTATAAATTAAGCATAAACAGGTGGTACAAACAGGTCCTTCAGCACCTGTTCTCCGTCTCCCCAAATTTTCAGAAGGTTACCTAGCTGTGGAAAACATCCTATGTGGTCCCAGGGCCAAAGAATGGTCATTCCAGTGATCCCAAGGACTTCAAAGCAGTTTCTCTTACTTAATACATCATGAAGACCTTTGAGAGACAGGTCCTAAAACAGGTAAGGCCCCTGGCTTCAGAACATCTGGATCCTCTGCAGTTTGCCTATATGACACATATAGGTATGAAAGATGCTCTCATCTTTATGCTCCACAGAGCCTAGTCCTACTTGGACAAAGCTGACACCACAGTCAGGATAATGTTCTTTGACGTTTACATTCTGCCTCATCGACTGGGGGAAAAGCTCAAGGCTTTGCATCTTGATGCTCCTAAAATCTCCTGGATCATGGACTACCAGACCAACAGCTAACAGTTTGTGAGGCTGAGGGACTATGTGTCAGAAATCGTGGTGTGTAATACTGGAGCGCCTCAGGAAACTGCCCTGTGTCCCTTCATGTTTACCCTATATACAACAGACTTCCAGCACAATACCAGCACCTTCCATCTACAGAAATTTCCAGATGACTTGTCCATCTTAGGGTGCATTAATAGTGGAGATGAGTCAGAGGACATGAAGTTTGTAGAGGACTTTGTCTTGAGGTTCAGGGACAACAACTTTCAAGTCAATATCAACAAGATTAAAAGAGCTGGTGGTGGACTTTAGGCATGCCAAGAAGTCTCTGAGACCTGTCACTATCTAGGAGGACATATAAGTGGTACTGAGCTACCAGTACCTAGGGTCCATATAACCAACAAACTGGACTGGTCTGACAACACAGAGGTATTGTATAAGATGGGCCAGAGCAGATTATACTTGCTAAGGAGACTCTGGTCTTTTGACGTGTGCAGCAAACTACTGGAAATGTTCTATCAGTCCATAGTAACACACTGGAATCTATTTTAGAAAAAGGGATGGTGTCAAAATTGGATACCATCATGAAAATCCCTTCCATCCCCTCCAGAAGGCACTCTCTTGGAGTACATTTAGCCACAGGCTCATTCCACCACGGTGTGCTAAGGAGCACCTCAGGAGGGTGTTTTCTGCCTAGTGCTATCAGGCATTTCAGTGCTTCCTCCCAGGGCACTTGTTAAGCTTATTTTGAAATATCTGAATAATATAAATTTATTTATTTTTTATATATATGTATGTACACTATGTATGTATGTATTTATTTATTTTTATTTACATATTGACTGATTGATTGGCTGTATTATTTGTCCTGTGAGTCTGTATCCTTGATTTTATGTTTCTGCTGCTGTATTCATGTGAATTTAGTGTATCTAATCTAATCTAATACAATAATTAGAAGGAACAACAAAAGTATACAAACAAATTAAAGAAAATGTAACTCAGCTTCTTAAATGGGCTTTATATATTCAGTGGATTAGCTGGCCTTTTTCACTTTGGCACCACAGTAAGTCTTTCTTACTGGTCCTCTGCTCTGCATTTCTCTGTTAGTCGAGCTTTTGATCAAACCCACCATCCAACTTCAAGCTTACAAGTAAACCAAATGGTAGGATCTTATTATCCCCAGCCTGAGGTGACTTCTGGGATAATCCCTCTAATTATATCTGGGGTCAGGAACTTTTGAAAGTCCTACTCATGTATGCATGATAGTACAGTATTAGAAATTCTGTGTCTACAATATACAGAACACTTAAAGAAATGTTTATATGTTGAACCTCCAGCTCCTTTCCTATTCTTCGTTTAAATTTTTTACCTCAATATACAACATCCTTAAACAAAAATACAATAATTACCTGCTGAATATTTGTGACATTGTCCTTAGAGCAACCTCAATTTTTTAAACTGATTATATGGATTAGCTGAAAGCTTTTTCTAATCTCCACTTTTTCCTCTGGCCATTACACAATGTGGAAATTCACAGATTTTTTAAATTTCTCCACATAGCCTCCACTTGATGTTCAGTGACAGGGGTCTTAAATGAATCATGTATTAGCCAATTGCATATAGGTTTACACAAAAAAAGAATTTTAATTTTATTTTTTATACCTACAATAAAATGTGTAAAAAATTTGTAGAACTTTTTTTATAGTAAAGGAAGTTCCCTTTAATATGAAAATTATTGATTTTCAAGTAATATTCATGAAACATCTGATGAGCTTAATTAGTTATTTTAAATTGTCCATGTATGGGTGAATCTGGGCATTGCATGACTGTGCCCTGTGTTTGACTGACTCCCTCTCTAGTTGTTTTTACTGACTTATGTCAAATGCTGCCACGCCAGCCTTTCTTCCCTATGATCCTCCACATGATTTACTGAAATTGAAATGGAATGGATGAAGAGACATTAGATAATATCTAGATGCTTTAATGTATATACTTTGTTTTCTAACTGAACATCATTACAGTAACACAGGAATAGCAAAACAAAGCCTCTTAAAGTAAGCCTACTTTATGTAAATGGTAGCATTAATTTTTCTATTCTTTGCTTAACAAAGAAGTCAGTTTCCTAGCCTTCCCCTTTAACAATAATAACTTAAGTATGTATGTGTTTTGCTGCTACCTCAAGGTGATGGGCCTGAAAGTGCACTTTTGCTTGTTCCTTAAGTGATTAATTGTCCTATGTTAAGTCTATCAAACATTGTCATAATTAAATGCAAAAAAAGCAAAAAAAATATATAAATAACATTTATAAAATTAAACATTGTTTTATCGAATTCTAATGAAATAGTATTATATGGCTCAGAATTCTGAGCAAACCACTAATGCGGAGTCATAAATCAGTAAACACACACACACAATAGCAAGTTACAAATATATGACTTGCTAGAAACAGAACATGATTGCTAATGAAAAACAAATCTTTGTACCTCAGCTATTCTACCATGAAGTAAAAGGCCAATAGACCAAAACAAGTTAATCCACCTGCTTCTCCCAATGTATTCTTACAGTACAGGCAAACAAAATTGTGCAGCCAGGTTTACAAAGTGGAAGTACTGTGGTAACATATGATGCAGCAGAGCAGTTTCATATTTGAGATTAACTTTTAATAATGCCACTTTGACTATCTGTAGGCTGTATCCCCTAGCTAGTAGAAATCATTTGACAAAGAATTCAATGTAATACAGGAGACTGAGAAGAAAATAAAAATGTAGTCAAGCCAAGTAGATTTGAGAATGATAACTGAAGTAATGGAAATAAAAGAAAAAAGAAAGCTTCAAAAATATTGTATCAAGCACTGCTGCTACAAGAGCACAAAGAAGAATGTGGAATGACAATAATTCTTTAGACTGATTTTAAATACTGAAACAGAGAAAGTTCTTGATGTTAATAACAAAAAGCTGTCCTGCCAACTTTAATTATGTTTATTCTCATAATAAGATAGTTAAGCCCTGTGTCCACATTAAACTGTTAAACCCATACTGTTGTGGTTAGTTTAAACATGTTGTGTGCAGTTACATTAAAAAAAAATCCTCTTTTGTCTTTTGGGTAGAAACAATCCGAGAGTCTAAGAGCTCTGGGGTCTTGGTAGCATATTTCTGTGGTCCATCCTTTTGTCCCTAATATACACTTATTAAGGTTTCACTTTATGTAAGCTTATTATAACCAAACAGAAGAAATCCTTCTCGTGTTTAACCTTTATAAAACCTTTTTAAATCCTGTTTAGTCTATACGAAATGAAAAGATCTGTAAGCTAGGAGGTCTCTGTTGCAATGTTTTGGGTAGTCCATATTCCAAGGTGATTTTGATCCTTTATTACTTATTTCATCATGCCATTCTGTACTCTTCTTCCACATCACGTAATTATGAGGTGATACATGCCTGTTAGTAATCATACTTTATCAATGAATTAAATAATATAAATAAATAAAAATAAATTTAAAATATAACAGACTAATTAAGAAAATCATGTAATTACAAAACTAATCAATTTCTGATAAATGTAATTGAGCTATGTAAAATAAGCTAAAAAGGATCTATGTAATGTTTTGTTTAGTTACTGTACACTATGAAAGTCTCTGAAAATGAGTATCTCTTCATAAAATGCCAGAGACATTGCCTATATAATATAATGTCTAAGTTATTTTTGTCCATTTCCCATTTTCAAATGTTTGAGTCACTAAGTGCAAAATTTATCTCAATTAATTAATATACTTTGTACGAGTTGAAGCAGTTTAAATTTGTTAGGCCATTGGCCCCACAATCTTTTTAAGTTATAGCATTAGAATTCTGGTTCACAATACCTTTAGCGTATCCCACACTTGTTTCAAATTAAATGCTGGTCAGAATAATTTATTCTGTTTCATCCTATATGTGCATGATTGGATTGACTTTGTTGTGCTTAGGGAAGTTAATACAACTGAATTCACTCTCATGTTCTTGGGAGTATTCTGGAACTTCTCCTAGCTTTATGGCAATAAACATGGTCCTATTCAAAAAAGTACATCTACAAAGGGTTTCACTGCTGCCATGACGGCATCTGTTTAATCCTTAAATGGATAACCATTGACTTGCATTGTTAACATCTCGACTCAAAGCCCCAAGGATTTTTCATTGTAGCTTTGTCATTACACGAAAATGAGTCTGCATTAGTTCAGTAGTTTTTCAGATCTTCTAGTAGCAAGTAGTGATGCACCCTGGTTTTCACTTTAATGGCACCTCTTTATTTTTTTCCTGTCTAAAGTGGCAATTAACTAGATTTGTGCTTGTCAAGCCCTATATGTGACAAGGTATAGCAAATTAGTTGTTTTGAAATTCTTTCTTCTATGCCACTGTTGCACTGAGCTTTTAGTTGACTGTAACCTGCACATTTTGCTACAAAAACCATGTCAGTCTCCATTAACCCATTTTATTACTGGCCTGTACCAACAATAGGACCTCTACTCATAAAACATGTTTTTGAGTAATGCCCTTTTTTGTTACACCTGCAACACTATCACATACAGTATGATAGTTCCAGCAAAAAGCTGTCATGCCTGACACTTTATACCATGTCACATTCAAAGACACTTGCTATAGATGTTTAGTCAAATGCATTCTCTCTTTGAATAACACTCACAACAAAGACACTATCTGTTGGTATAAGCCAGTCTGCTTTAGGTACATGCAAAATATTTTGCTCTGTCCTTCAAAATAGTTAATTATGTGGAGGAAGCATGTTTTGTTAATAAAATAGTTATTTAGTGTATACAGTGAAAAATATATGTTGAGTCAAAAACACTTTCACTACCCTCATCTTATGCCAACAGCTTAAAATTACTTACACTGTTCCCAAGCTCCAGTTCATTGTTAAGTACATTATGCTCTGTGTAAAAATCATATGACTTATATTAATGGAATATGGGTTATACATTGTGCCTTTCAGTCATATTGTGGATTGCTTTATGAACTATAAAAAGTGTCATTTTGCTTGGCTCTTCTCTACATTCGTAATGGCTAACACGGTACAACACCCTAGTACTATACACAATATATTAAACCTTGCATAATGCACTGATTTATATAGATAAATTGAATGAAAATGAAAAAAGCTAAAAAAACAAACAAACTGTGGTATTTGGTGCAGTGATAGACATAAAGAGAGAAGAGATCAACCCAGAATGTAGGTGAAGACTTATCTAAACTGCTTTATCATTCAAGGTTGTAGTGCTGAAATAACTGTGCCATAACTTTACTCACTAGCTGGGTCAGAGTCATCTCTAATTTAACACCTTATTCAGTGCTATATTTCATGTATATGGGGTGCTCCTGGAGCTGCCAGAGAGCAGAAAATGAGAAGTGATATTTTATTGCAGAGTAACAATCTGCTATATACTTGCATTTTGATTTATAAATGATTCGCAGCTTATTGAAAAATATATGTATTTAATAGCCACATTTCACTGAAAAGTTGTTCATTATATAGTGATTTATAATTTTGTGATTTTTCTATCTTGATTTTCTGACCTTTTCATTTATGTAGTTCATGTACTAGTGTGTTTCGATACATTTTGAGTAACATGTATTTTGTGATAACATAATTAAATTAAATTCATGTTTTGACTTCATAAATATTTTATTAATGGATTGTGATGGAAAATAGAAGTTAGCAGTACATCCATCCATTATCCATCCCACTATATCCTAACTACAGGGTCACGGGGAGTCTGCTGGAGCCAATCCCAGTCAACATAGGGCGCAAGGCAGGAAACAAACCCCAGGCAGGGCACCAGCCCACTGCAGTAGCAGTACATTGATGAGTCAAAGATGGATTAAATTAAACTTTAGCAGCAATTTAAGCTAGTATCAACCAAAGCATACAAGCCTTCGTTCAGTTTTTGTTGTATTGATCTGTTTGTGTTTATGAGTGCTACCTGGTTCAAATTCATATTTTAAGATCTTTAAGCTTAAATAAACTTTAAAAGGCTGTAGTCCATCTTTCCCACTTACTATTACAAGTATTGTTTATTTAGAACCTATGGATGGAATTTGATAAGGTGTTTTTTGCTCTTGCCCTTTCATGTGACTTTTTGTTTGACTTGAATACAGCATAGAAAGGTGAGCAAGTCTGTGCCCAACTCCTTATGAATTTAATAATGTCATTCATGCATTTTGGTTTATTAGACTGTGAAACCAAAATGCAGTAAAGGCCACAGGAGAAAACATCAGATAGCTTTATAGGAATGCAAATACAGAATACATGAACATGTAAATAGGGAAGCAGTGCCCAATCCATATTGTATTGCTATAACTTGCAGCATTTTTTGGCAAATATTTCATTGACCAGCACATTTTGTCAACATCTTTATTGATACAATTCTCATTTGTGTTGTTTTCTTTTTGATTTTGCTTAACTTTGATCAGCATCAAGGCATTTGGGCTAGTCATTTGGAAATGGTCACTTTTCCTTCTAGCTTGATGCTCCTGTACTTACCAAATGGTGTAGAGTAAGCAAACCCTCTTTTTTTGATAATTTTTATAAAAGGATATTTCAAAAAAGGCAGTTTTAATTAATTAATTCTTTTTGACAACGTGATGCAGGATGTGGGTATAGAAAATGCATAGATGCAATAGATAATTTACACTTTATTATTTACTTCTGAAAGGATGTTTTACAGATCATCAAATGCTATTGGCAAGTCCTCATGGCACAGCTGTGCCACAGATGAAAATTGTAGTGGCTCATCCAGTAGTTTCCTAAGTTTTCTCTGATATATTTTTAGTGTAAGCTTTCATTTGTAAAGCTAAATGAGGACTTAGTCATTGGAAGTCTTATAAATAGAGTTTGTGAATTTTTTTGTTAATATAATAGATTCCCAAGTTCAGTTTTTGTATGTTGTAAAATTTTAAATAACTGACAAAATTTGACACCTTAAGCATATGCTGCTAGGATCAGGAGAAAAGGTATAGTAGTTTAAACAAGCCAAATTCAAAATTAGCAGCTCAAAAAAATCTTCCTTCAAATCCTGTATGTGAAACAAAAATCAAAGTCGAGAAGATGCACCAGAAATTTGTTAATCGGAGAACCAAAGATTAAAGTATTTTGAAAAGGTAAGTATCAGGTTTTATCTATAATCTTGGATAAATATAGTGTATTTGCAGTGATCTTTCATCATTCTGATGAGATCACACAGAGCGTAATTCTGGGTCATTTCTTGAGAAACATATAAACAAATGGAAGCGACAGTAAGGAAGCAAGTATGACAAGAAGCTGGCAAAGTATTATTTTAATAATGTCAAAGAGTTGTCAAAATAAGAAACTAACACTATATTTAAAATCTCCATAATCAAAAACTCGTTAAGAAAAAAAGTTAAGAAAAAGACAAACAAAAAGTAAATAAAAATTAAATAAGGAATGCTATATATAAGGAATACAATACCATTCAGGCATCTACAGTATCTATAACCCCCCATGCTTCTTTTACAGCCCTTGGAATGGCATAAACACAATGTCTATTACTTTTTACACTGAGATACACACTGAGCTATCTATGTTGTAAAGTATATTGTACTAACTGAATTGTTTAAATTGTTCTCTGTATTATCACATTGTTCAAATGTTAGACAAATAAAATATAGAAAAAAAAGTCTAATGAGATTTTGTCTGTAATCTTTCATAACCGTAAAATTAGTCAATATCTGGCAGCAGTGTGAAGAATTAACATTATAAATTACTTTTCTGTAAAACATTTTCATAACAGGGTTGACAGGAGCTGGAAAAAATAAATTAGATCAAATGCTGAAAAGATTAATGTATATATTCATTGATTGCTGTACAAAATGAAAAGTGAAAAAGTAGAGAAAATCTATGTGGCCAGGAGGTTTTGTAATTAAAAGCAAGAAAAGGTAATTAAAATGTGGCAGTGAGCTTAGAGGAGAAAAAATTGTATCACAAATTGTTTAAAACCAGTAAGACAGGTAATTAGGCATGTTGCAGAATGTTCTTGCTTATATGGGCACAATTAAAAAACATCTGGCATCCAGAATGGTTCAGAAAATACTGGAAAGAACAGGCAATATTAATTTTGATGTTGGGCCACTGCTGATTTGGTGGCAAGAGACATGAAGGAGAGAGACATTGAGTAAGCAGAGTTAATAAGAAAGTGTGAGGATTGCGACTTAAAATACTGGAGTGTGAAGAAAAAAATTGGAGAGTACATTTGTACTGTTTACAGGCGGCATGATGGTTAGGTAAAGATGTAAGAATGTGTAGTAAAACTAGTGGATGATTTAAGTTTTTCTAGCAGGGGAGTAGTGATGACAATATTGGGATTTGTGTACTTGTATCAAAAAATGGGTGGAAAAAGTGGTGAAGGTGCAGAAGGTGTGTGAGTATTTTATAAGATAGCCACTCTTATCCCTTTTTTACAGAGAGCTGCAGCTTTAGTTGTTAAGCAGCTGAAAGGGATGCATAATAAGAAATCAGAATGTATATGTTTACCTGATAATGACATCAATATTTGTTTAATTAATTTTTGATATGAAACCTTTATGAAAAAAACACCAATTAAGATGAGCAATGAACAAACAGAAAATAAAACTGCTGTAAATAGAACATATTTTTACAGATAGTTGGAACAAAACCAACTATGCTTGTTTAATTCATAGTTAAAAATACCCCCTACAATTTACTTGAACAGCTTTATAAGTAAAATTGTTAATTTTTAATCAGTACAAATGCTTATATTAGTGAGCTTTCTGAAGCTGCCTAGAGAAGATTAATTCTATATAGTCAGGAGACAGCTGAGTAATAGCACAACAAAGTTCTGATTGCAGATTGCTATATGTGAGATTGGCCAGGAAAATATGATTTATATTGATATGTGGCAGAGAAAGTGCACACATATATAACATGGCTTTCAATGTACCAGAATCAGTAAAAACAAGGACTGGCAGTAAACTGGATTTCCATTTTCATACCTCTAACACTTATTTTGTGTGCTGCTCACTTCATCTTTTATTTTTCTGATGCCCAGATTTAGAAAGAACCACCTCTTGGTTGCCATTAGCCCTCCACTTTTGCATACCTCCACCACCTTCTAACCACCTACTTTTTGCATTTCTTGGTCATATTGTATATAGGAACAATATTCAATCAGGCATCGTAAAATGTTTTAATAAACTGATTTTATAGACACATAAATTACAAGATGATTACCAGGCTTTGCATATAATATGTAAAGGTTGTATTAAACATCTGATAAACATAAAGTTGCAGAGGAGTGACCAATGCAAATGATTTGTGATTGTGTCTGTAACACAGGAACCATATGTTTAAGTATGAAATTATTGAATGAGAATGAAAACATTAATGATGTTCATGTGAGAAGGACCAAACTTTACATTTTTGAAAGAGGAGGTAGCAAAAATGATGAACATAGGTGGGGCAGCTGACCGACGTAGAGTACTGTCAGAAATGTTGACAGCAGAAGATCCTGGTGTTGTAAGGGTGACTGATCAGTACCACATGATAGGAAAAAATAAAGAAATTCCAGTACACAAAGAAAAGTATGATTCATTGGAGTGTGGGTCTTATTAAGTAATCTATCTTTTGTAGCAGGTAATGAAGGTGTTCAAGAAAGAAAAGAGTCAGGGATCAAGTGAAGCTTAACAAAATGCTGTTTGGTTTCATGTCTGGAAAGGGGTCTTTGTTGTCAGGCAAATGCAGGAAAACTGTCAGGGTTAGGGAAACAAACTACATTATGCATTTATATATCTGAAGAAGGTATTTGACAGGGTATTGCAAAAGGTGGTGAGGCGAGTATTGAGAAAATTAGGTGTTGAGAAGTGGATAGTATTTGCGGTGATGTTAGTGTATAAGATGTCATAATTTTTTTGGATTTCATAATTATTTTATTATTGGATATGGTATTTTTTGTTTATAGTTATTGTGGTAACTTACAGTCAGGTGGCGAACATGCATGGTATCTGATGTCATCACTACATTTCTATAAAAGATATTGGAACTACAGCCAGATTATACAAGTATTGGGATAATAAATAACAAATTGCTTTTCTTGTGCTTATTGTAAACTTTTGGGCTTTTGACCCAAAGCACATTTTTGGCAAAATGTTTAAGATTGGATCTTTTTTCCTTAATAACCCTTGCTTAGTTTTTTTGATTCTTATTTTGTCTTTACCCTTCTTCTCCTGATCCATTTTTATTTGTTCTGTTTTCCCAACTAAGTTCAATATAAAGGAAACCTTAATGTTGTTCAGGATGGTTTCCATGAAAGAAACATAGGCGATAACCAGATAAGTATATGAAGGATTACCATGTCACTTCTTGTATGTCAGTGGTATTATATTGATAGCACAAAGTGAAGTGGAATTGAAAGAAAAATGACTAAAATTACATTTTGGACTTTCGTGAGTCTATCTGTGTAATTTTAGAATTTTTCACATTTATTTGTATTTCTTACTTGCCTCACTACCTCTTAAAAACAGGTAATGGAATAATTTAAAAATATTTGCTATCTCTTGCCCTATATGTATTTTCAGCTCCTTTCCTCTTTATCTGCTTTTGTTTGAACCTCTCTTGACCAGCTCTCCCTTTGCCATAAAGCTTGCTTCTCATACTCTGTCATTATTTCTGAGCTGCCTTTCTTACCTCCTGTAGTTTTATGCTTTCCATCCTTGAAGGTGGCTCTTTCTGCATGCCGTCTTTACCTTTTCTTCTACTTGAGTGCCTCACACTCACAATTACTCTTTCAATCATGTAACCATACCTAAACTGACCACACACACCAAAGCCAAATTGACGAATCAGATTGCTGAGAGACTGGACACACAAATAGACCTTAGTTGTTCACCAATATTTCTTACATCGTTGACACAATTAAAAAAAGAAAGTGTCTTTTGGATGGTCATTGTCATTTGCGGAAATGTTTGCATGACCACAGCCTTATTGTTTATGGTCACTATCCCTGTTGTCAATCATGTGACATAATAGTCATTTGATGTATCGTGTCATCGTGTCTTGCCTGTGCAAGAAGGCACAGCCTCTGATATCTGAGCACTGTATCCTTTCTAGAAACCAACTTAGCACCATCATTGTTAGTTAGGGGCAAGAGACACAAGATACTGTCAGGGCTTCTGGATTTGCTTTTTGTCTTGGTCTTGTGCTCTAGCTGTAGTGTATCAAGTTAGTTTGGTTTCTTTTGGCTTTTGAACTTAAAGTATGTCCTCTAGTGGGCTCTGATATTTGCAAGTTCCCTACTGGTACCTTCCATCACTCGGTTTTCTGATCTCTCAACAAATATTTCTCAGTACCCTTCCAAGTGTTCACAACAGAGAAGAGTTGGCAAGCTTATTTGGAAGCAAAAAGCTTCAGAGTGAATGCAGGTAAGACCAAGCTGGTGGCTGGAGTTGTAGGGTTAAAAGCATTGAAGGAGTTTGTACATTGCCAGGGGGAAGTTTGGTAATGGTGTTGGGAGGTTGGGAAGTCAGTTCTAATGCACAGGCTGTCAGAAGTTAGTGAATAAAAAATGTAGTGGTGTAAAAGGTGAGATGTTAAGTGCAGAAGAAGATTTTTGCATAGCAGTGGAAGTGAAGGTGAGAAGTGCATGAAAGAATTTCAGGGAGCTGTTCTCCATTCTGACTTTTAAAAAAGCATCTCTGGTATTGAAGGGAAATGTTTATGAAAGCTGTATTAAGTGTAGTATTCTCTGCAATGTTTCCTAAACACTGGTCTGTGGATTGGTACTGGTCGAATATATACCGGTAGAATATCTTTGTCAGTCCATGAAAATCAGTAATTCCAAGGTCATGTTTTTAGCCAACATGAACACTTTATTTAAAACAAAAAAACTGCATCATGATCTGGCTGGAACTATGAAAGAGACCACCCCAATCAACTTTCCCATCGAATTGTACTAAATCTAGCAACTCCAAGGGTAAATGTGATCTTCTAATCAATTGTTTGTAAGACTGCACACACCTTTGGATCTTTCTAATCTAACATTAGTAAGTCTAGATGCTGGAAACTAACCGGCCACCCTATTCTTTGATCTAGTATTACTAAATCTGGACTGTATGTTACAGAGTAAATAAGTTTGTTATATTTTTCACCTCCCTGCTCGACTATGATTTTTACAGTCTTCTGCTCATCCACAAAGCAAAAAGGTTGATGCTACTCTATGGAACTGACACATGGCCAATGAAGCTGGGACATGAAGATAAGCTGGAAGAACAGTAATAAGAATAATCAGGTGGATGTGTGGGGTGTCACAGAGTGAATTAAGATGACTACGATGGTTTGGTCTTATAGAGAGAAAAGCAGAGGATGACTGGGTGAAGAAGTGTATTATAATAAAAGTGAATGGGATGAGACCTAGAGGAAGGCAAAAAAAGTTGTGGATGGATCTGTGGTATTAAATAATATGGAAAGAATATGTCTTGCCTTAAAGGATGCCGAGGACCACATAAACTTGAGGAAAAAGATTTTGTGTGCCACCTGCTAACCTGAGTAAACCTGGAAAATCGCCTCTAAACCAGTTATAATGGTGTCATGATGGCAATTTGACAGTAATTGTAAATGTCATACTAACTTTTTACTGTTTCATGCTAACTTTTAAATGTTTACCAATAGTCACTATTTACTGTATATAGGCATCTCAAAAATTACTTTCTGATACAATGTTCATCATATTTCAACCTCAAATTAAAGTCAAAATGTCCAGTAGCGGTGCCTGTATAAATAATGTTCTGCATACTGTATTAAAACACTTTTACACTAAAGCATTCTAAACATTCATTCATTACACAATAAAGCAATTTTTATGACATTGCTTTTAGACAAAATCTTCGTATCTGTTTCCTTATCTATACTAATAAACGGCAAAGCCCTCACTCACTCACTCACTCACTCACTCACTCACTCA
>JANRMT010062793.1:1694200-1771603 GCA_026402145.1 Polypterus bichir lapradei
AGTGTGTGTATGTATATATATATGTATTTGTGTGTATATATGTGTGTGTATGTATGTATGTGTGTATGTATATGTATGTGTATATATGTAGATATATATATGTATGTATATATGTGTTTGTGTATATATATGTGTATATCTATAGATATGTATATATATATGTTTATGTGTGTGTGTGTAAATATATATATATATATATACATATATATATATATATATATATGACAGCAACACTCATCACTCACAACAGTGACAAAACAATTACATTGACAATCATGTTACGTTATTTTCAAAATGTTTCCTTTTCTTTTTCATTGCTTCTTTAACACACTACTTCTCCGCTGCGAAGCGCGGGTATTTTGCTATATATATATATATATATATATATAGATAGATAGATATAGATATATATAGATATAGATATGGGAACAACACTCATATCAATGACAAAACAATTACATTAACAATCATGTTATGTTATTTTTAAAATTTTTCCTTTTCTTTTTCATACCTTCTTTAACACACTACTTCTCCGCTGCGAAGCGCGGGTATTCTGCTAGTTTATATATAAATACCGATCCTTTAGCTGAAACTTACACTTAGCTGAAGTGCGTGTCTGATGTTAACTGTTAATCTTTTCAGCTGCAACTGAAGTCTCATGTGTCATGAAAAACGAAGGACGGCAATGCCACCCTGTCCTACATCAATAATACATAGCGCCATTACTTTATCATGAAGATATAAATTTTATGGAAATCCTTGCCTATAATCCCTTTAACCTCTGGCAGTTTGTAGAGGTATTTAGCAAGGGGTGAACAGGAAAAGCATTTTATACTCTAGTTACAAATTTTGTGCATATTTCGGATCTAAATGTAAATTTAAGTAGCAAAGTGAATAGATTTCCTAATTCAGCTCAAAAAAGCTGTTATTGTATTCAGAGATAGTAAGTCCTGTGGAAGCACAGATACTGCAGGAGTATGTATAATGCTAAACAATCATCCAAGGTCTGAAAATAAATGTCTGCTTTAATCTTGTCATAATATTGAAAGGGTGCTTTCAGTTTACTTTTTAATGAAACTTTTTCCAGGATCTTTATATAAGTGCTTGGCAGGCAGACTGGTCTTACAAGTTCTAATAAGTTTTATTTGTCTTTGGAAAGCCAGGAATTGGCACCTAGTGTACTGTTTTTGGTAATATGTTATTTTCTTCTTCTTCTCTAATTTTGCAGATGGCTTTTCATAAAATTTCACTTTATGTTTATAACATTTTGCATTGCAGAGAGCCTCAATGTTTTATCCAGCTATTCTATGCATAGGGATTTTAACAACAGCAGTCCTTTCTTTATCAAGGATATTGTCATAACACTCACTTTTATTACATTCTGTAGTGTAATGTTTATAGTCTAGTATTGTGTGAATATTTTTTTTTTTTTTTTTTTTGCTTTCACTAATTTTAGTTTTCCTCTTCATGGCTACTACTGCATTCCAAAATTCCTTCTTGTGTATAAATTGAGCTAATATTTTATCTGCTGTGGATGTGGCCCGGACACAGACAGGCAGACATGTTGTAATCCACCACCACACGTTTATTTACAATACTATATACAAGATAAAAGTGCACACAAACCCCAAAAGTCCCCAAAGTCCTGGCCAATGGCACATCTGCCTTCACTTTTCGGGCCGCCTTCACTCTCGTCTCCTGCTTTGTCCTGCTTCCACCTGACTCCAGCCTCGAATGAAGGGAGGTGGCCCCTTTTATCCACACCTGGATGTGTTCCAGGTGCTCCCCGGCAATCACCCGCTGACACGCCCCTGTGTGGCGGAAGTGCCGGCTGTACTCCCGGAAGCTCTCCGGGTGTCCCTTCTTCTCTTCCCCCCAGCACTTCCTGGTGTGGCGGAAGTGCTGAGGTCCAGGGCTCCAAAGGCATCGGGGCGCTCCCTGGTGGTGACCACGGGCCCCTACAGGGTTGGGCTTCCAAGCCCTCTACCCGTAGCCCCCAAAGCAACCAGAGAGGCAGCCCCCACGTGATCCAGGGCGGGTGTAGACCCTCTTCCGGTCCTTCAGGGCGTCCCGGCAGGGTCGTCATCCCTGGCATCCCTGACACTGCCTTTTCTCCATTTCCATGATAGGAATTACGTGACTTAAGAAATGGTTACTGTGTTTCTCTTGTGGCAAAGAGTTGAATTTTATTTGTAATGACAACCTCATTTGTAAAGTTCAGCATTCAACAATCTTACATATACTTGATCAGCTTTAGAAATCTCCGTAATTAGTTCTGATATTCTTTAGGTTTGTAATTTATTTACATGTAAAACATATGAAATGATTTGTCAAAAATGTTTAAATTGTTTCCTTGTATATTTCCACAGATATCTCTGGAGATATATTTGTCTGTATGAAAAAAAAAATAGAAATAAATTTGGTAAAACCTTCCTCAGGTAACATTTATGAATTATGTTGGCAAGTGTGAGTAGTCACAGAAAGGTCTGTAAAGATGTAGAGCAGATTGCTCTCAAAAAGAATCTCCTTATCTCTGGCACAGCATAACACATTTTCTATTTTTAAAATTTGTTAAGATTTAACAGCTAAAGCAATTGGGAAACATTTCCCAAAAAAGCAATGAAACCTTTAAATTCTGGAATTTCCTTAATGATGTCTCCCAGCATTCTTGTGAAGAATGGCAACATGAATTTAGTAGGATTCCTGCATCATAAATCATCAGTCTACAATTTCCCTAGATACCATCTTTTGCCTGTTATTATTTTTAATGATAAACTAAGACATGGAACACTTTAGAAACCTAAAGTCCATCCATCCAGTATCCAACCCACTATATCCTAACTACAGGGTCACGGGGGGCCTGCTGGAGCCAATCCCAGTCAACACAGGGTGCAAGGCAGGAAACAAACCCTGGACAGGGCACCAGCCCACTGCAGGAAACCTAGAGTTGGAAGTGGAAAAATGTGTAAAGGATAAGACAAACACAGAAACAGTTCTAGATAGGTCGGGGTTCGAGGTGCCATAATCAGCAATTAGTTGAGTAGGAGATTGTGAAGTGGGTGGATGTCAGATGGGAACATTTTTGTATATTGGTTGGTTTTCTTTTTCTTTTAGGCAAAAAAAGGTAAATAATAAATATAAAATCCAATAGATGAATTGGCAATAGGCACCCTTTGCTGAGACAGGGATGATAAGTGAAAAGGCGTATTTCCTGAATAATTCTATTACAGGTTATTGTTGGTGGCTGTCTACAGGATGTATATATTTACCTGTCTTGCAAAAGAGTCACCTGCTTTGAAGATTAAACTGCTTTGTATCTCATCAACCTACAAGACTGTGATAACAGAATTATCTGCTTCCTTGGAAAATATTTGTATTTAACTGGTTTGAAAATTAACGTGTTCTGGGGACATTGCTTTCTAATCAGCATACAGTAGTATATGTACTTCTTGATAGATGACAACAATACTCTTTTTTAACCAATAAAAATGTGTTTACATTATTGATAAGCAATGGAAGTTGGTATGTACTGTACCAATGCTTATCGAATGTCATGTTGAGCCAGGCAGAGACTGAAGGAATTATATACTTCTGGGCAGTAGGTGGTGTAGAGAGACAGTCCAGCGAGAATACTGTCAAGATCACTCACATGGAGCACATGAAGTTGCAGGTAAACAAGGATATGTGGATGACAAGAGGCGAGGCACACGGATGGTGGCACCGGTTGTGGGTTAGCACAGTGGTTCTCAACCTGTGGGGCAGGCCCCCCTAGGGGGGCACGAAGTAACAAAAAGGGGGACGCGAAGATGTGGAAAAAAAGAAAATAAGAATCAAAAATATGAAAAAAAAATCTGTTGAAACCAAAACAAATTAACTTAAACCACATTCTGATACTAGAAAAATAAATATAGAGTTAGATAAATGTCAATAAAAGTTAAGTAGGTATAATAAAATATACATCTACATTTCAAAAAAATGTTAGGGGGGCGCGATTAAAACTGTTATGAAAATTCGTGTCGCAAATACTTAAAGGTTGAGAAACGCTGGGTTAGCAAATTACCAAGAATTCTGTTGGGAAAGAAGCATTAGACAAACAGAATGTTTTAGTGTACAGTTGGAAGATTAATCATTGTGGTAACACAGTGTGCAACTTGGACTTTGCACCACCAACGTTGTATCCCTTACTGTTATGTTTTAACAGACTTTAGAGTGTAGACTGTGTGCTCTTGTTTTAAAATAATATTTTTAGATTCTTAAGTAGTTTTATTGGTAAATTTTATATCATCTGGTGTAATACAAGTTACTGTTTTTTTTTCTTGAAAGTTCTGCCGTGTCTTTCATTGTGTGTTGTTTACTCATTGCCCAATTTAAAGAAACCTGTTTTCTATTATCTTATCGATAGCATGCAGTGAATACACTTGGCTTTAGCATTTCTAGTTTTTGTACTCTTTCTCTGTACGTTTAGCATTTGTTTCCTCAGAGGTTGATGTGCTTGCTGCTTCTTGAGCAGCTCTTCTTTTATCCGCTCTAGCGGCCCGCTTCTTCTCTTCTTTCATCGGCATCTTTTCACATTAAAACTGATTAAGTCAGTGTTTGTGTTGAAATTACTTAGTGTGTTTTAATTTTTCACTTAAGCTGGCACTTAAGTGTTCAATCTGCCTCAAGAATGATTACGATATAAAGAGGTAGGGGAAGTGATGGCGAAGCTGGTAGGGATGAGAACGTATGCATGCGCCTCACGGCCGCCCTGCTGGCCACTGCCAAGAGTTGATTCTACAATACAATAAAATGAAAATATAAAGAGGAATAATCTTGGAGGTCAATCATCACCCTGAAAGCGGATAGTAGACGTCACATAATATATGTGTACCAAATTTCAGGTCAATAGTTCAAACGGTTTGTGAGCTACAGCTGATTTAAAATCCTGGACATACAAACGAACAGCCATGGTAGCAAATTATATATAAAGATATTAAAGGTCCTTAATATTAAGATCTGGTTTAGAAATTTTATTATTTAACTTTTAGTCCTTTTCAAGAATTCCTAGACTCTTAGTAAAACTGGGTGGCATAGTTGGCTAACTGTGTTTAGGTTAGATTACTTATAAATGCAACCTAGACACCTGTCAAATGACCACTGCCAGTGGTGATTGATGGTTGTTGAAAGATAATGCTTCCATCCGTGTTTGGAATAATAGGTCAGACTTTTTAGTTGGGCTGAGTGAGGAAGAGGTTGTTGTTCTTCATTAGGTTTGGTGACTTCTGTACTGTGGAAGATACAGACATTTCTTTCACTTCAATTATATACTGTATTACAGCAGTAATTCCTTAACCATCAGATTAACTTTTTATAGTTTTCATTATGTTTACAGCATTATAGAAAAAGCCAGAGGTACAAAAGTAGTACTAGCAATTCCATCTTATATTGTACAGAGCATCTAACATCAGAAGCCAATATCTTAAATGTTATATCTCAAAATATATCTTTTTTTTATTTTTACAATAAACAACAAAAAATAAACAGTGCACTAGACACCCACTCATTCTTCTATTGCCAACTTAATGAATCTACACTTCTAACCTTAAATCTAAAATTGTATAGCTTGGTAATAGTAGGAGGCTCATGGAAGATATCTTTTAAATAAAAAGCTTGCAGAAATTAATTTATCTGTCTTTTGGAATTCATATGGGAATGCGGAGTATTGAATCCATAACTGCCAGGAAATTTCTTGTATTATTGAGGGTGTTCTGCCAAAACAGCCAACATCAAAAATGTTACATGCAGTATCTTCTTCTGTGATTTCAACATTTATTTGCAAATAATTATGCATTGTTTATACAGTATAAATTATCATCTGCTCCATTTATAGCACAGGTTGTTTTTAACTAACAGAGATTGCGTCAGTCCATTTTGTTCTTGTTTATTTGTTTCTTCACGTCATGCTGACAGCTGTTTTTTTGATGTCATGCTTGAAATGGTGAATTTGATGTGATTAACGATGACCTCGAATTGAGACAGCATGTTCATAGAGCCAGAAATAGGCTTTAGAGGTGCTAAAAATAACTAATCTGTTCCCTAACTCCATTATGTACAAATTAAATGTACATTCCTTTGTTCTATAATTTAGAACAAAAATCCAAACAATAACATGTCCTTGTCACTGATTTGGAAAGCTGTATTTCTACAAATGTAAATGGAATAAATGGAACAAAAAACAATTCAAAAATGAACATCTTTGAGATAGATTTAGTGAAGTCTGAAGGATTACACATTTATAATTTAAAATAACATAATTTGCACAAAATCTTTCTAAACATTCTAAGCATTTGCCTTGGATGCATTGTTGCCACGATAGGGTGCCTTGTACCTGTTGTTGCCAGAATAGAGTAAATTAGAAAACATTAATGCAATGTAATTTAATAAATGAACAACAGCCTAATGGTAAATATATCACACATATGTTGTATGTTTATATATCTTTTTCAAATGTATTCCTTTTATTTTCATGCCAAAACCACTTAGACAGGACCTGCCCAAGAATACATATGACTGATTCAGAATGCCAATACACTGTAGATTTCTATTACCAGCATAAAGTATATTAGATTTAAATTTGCTTGGATATATTTATGTCATTTTTTTGTTTAACGCTTTTGGAAATAAGAAAAAACAAACAAACATATCCTTGGCTAGAATGATTAAATGCAGTCCAAGGTTTATTGCTGGCATCAATACTCATATTGTATGTATCGTTTCTTGCTATTTAGATAACTGCACTAGATGGATGGCAGATATTGTTCATAGACATGAATGTGCAAGCATTGCGTACATCATAAAATAATAATCCAATATATGCCTGCTTTTCTGCATGCTGTGACAATCATATTCTATCAGTTATTCCTTTTTTAAGTACTTAATGAAGTCATTTTTGAGGGTGCTCTGGATTGTATGCACTATATACATCCTGCCTAGCATGATAAACAGGACTGTAAGTGAGCAAAGGTACCAGAGAATGGCAACACATTCATGCAAGGACCTAAAAGAAAGTGTGACAGACCCAGGCATTGATGATATATGCTGTCTGCCAGGTTAATAAAAGTAAAGTACCAAGTAGTGGCATTTCCGGCAGAGTTGCTAGGTCCCCTGAAAATTCTTTAGGGACATTAGCCCCCAGAAGGAAATGTATATGACCATATGTTTCATCATGTTATCACATCACCTGTGATATGCACCTAACACAAAAAGTGCCAACTAATCTCTTTCCTTAATATGGGAAAGGAAGAAATGTTAAAACCAGCTATACAATAGTTAATTGATTCCACTTATCAGCCTTGCTGTCAATCTTGTACCCCATGTTTTGAACCCTGGGGATCTCTATCAGAAGGTTGCTTCTCTGACTGGAAATGTCTTTTTTCACTCTTTAATACAAACCTGTTAACAAACAAGGACTCTCATAAAAGTATCATTTTTCCCCTTAAGGGACTACAATTAGACAAGAAATGATCAATCGTAGCACTTGTGATAATCAGACAGAGACTTTTACTTAAAAATCATGCATGTCTGCACAACAACCATTAGCAGCAAGTATAAGCAATAAAATGAATTGTACAACCTGGGTGGATTATCCATAATTGAAAAATGACAAGGAAACATTCTTGAAAGAGACAGCTTCTTTTCCAAGTGTCCAGCAGATAAGCAGCAGATAGAACTTGTACATTTTTGCAGCTGAACTGAGTCCTTCACAAAGGCCAGAAAAGCAAGTGAACTGAAAGTTTCATTTTTTTCAACAAAGCACCAACTGAACTAAAACTGAACTCAAATGACTCTTTGAAAAAAAAAAGTCTACTAAAGGGCTTCCTCTCTTTCCCCGCTCCCTCATGCTCAAATAAGATCAGACCCCTGGCTTTCTTTCTGCGAGTGGAGCAGACAGTACTAATGCATTATTACATAAGCTTCAAGTCAGTTCCCATGGGAATCAAAAGGTGTACTTTCCAGGTAAGTAAACTGATCTGTATCCTGCTTTGCTGTTCAGCTTTCCCAGAATAGACTTCACTTATGTTCAACATGACAAGTTTTTTCAGGCTTTGTCATATTAACTGACATCTGCCAGTTGAAAAGGATAAAGTATCTCCCATACACTGCGTTGTCTCTCTGACAAGACAAGTCACAGAGGAGCTTTGCTGGAGACCCGGATGTCCAAGGGTAATGAAATGTTCAGAGGTGCAGAGACACTAGGGACTATCTGTGGGAGTTCAGATCTGGTTTCCCAGCAGCAAATGGCTTGACCTTGTAAATGATTCTGAAGCATGGCCGAAAATGACTACATAATTTAGTTTGAAGTGGCATCATTACCAAAGCTAGTGACAAATACCTGACTGGCAGGATCAAGGGAGAGGCCACATGAGAAATATTATGGGAGGTAAATTGGCTGGACTGAGCTGGTGGTGAACGGACAAGCTGTTTATTTGTTAGACTGGGGGGCATACTCTTCATTTAAGCCAAGAGAGGCTACAACATTATTTATTTTACATTTACTTTTTTGCTACTTTATTTCCCACTTAATATAGTTATTCAAATGTAAGCCTTATTTTTTTTAATCTTGGTCTCTTGGCTATATTCTGGGTGCAATGAGTATAACAATAACGTTATCTTGCTATTACAATGTAAGCAAAAAAATATAGTTGCCTGTTGGCTTAATCTTATATACAGACTAAAAGAAGGACATAACTTAAAAAAGTAAAAAAAACTGGCTCATAAAAATGGCATGGAAAAAGGCCTTTTAATGCACTGATGCATAATGGTGGGTTGTTTTCTGGCTTGTGTTTTATACTTGCCAGTGTATTCCCCTTTTTTGGAATAAGCAGATTTGAAAACTAAGTGAATAAGTATTTTTTTTATCATAGACTGACGCAGATTTTTACCATAATTTAGTTTCCCATTATTTTCTTTTGTTATGGAAGAAAAATATGTTTATACTACATTTTAATTTAGCCTTGTACTTATTGAACATATAGCCAATAAGCACATATTTATATAATTTACTTTGTACAGAATAATCCACTTTAACAAGAGAAAAAAACATTGTTTCTCTTCACTCTGTTTATGGTATATAATCCAAAACACAGATAAGATGGCAATACAGAAAAATATAGGCAATACACAGGCAAAGGTAAAAAAGTATAATTTAATGTTGAACTGAAAGTTCAAAATGCTAAATTGCTTGGGTTAAATACAACAGAGAGCTTGACTGAAGGGATTCGCAAGGCACAAAGTAACATTAAAGATTTCCAGCCTAGCTTCCTTTATTATTTTCCTTACCCCTCCTAGTATGTGACTGCATTTCACTTAGCATCCAGTTCCTGATGAAGTTAAAGCAGTGTATGGGTTTGGAGAGTCTTTACAGATGGAAATTCTAAACACAAGGAAAGGGCTGGTGATGAGCTTAAGCCCAGTCCTGACACAGTTTTTCTCTCTGTCTCTTTCGTCTATCATTTTCCTTGTATCAGTCTACCTTCCTCACACACTCACCATAAACTACAGACCTACTGAACCTTCTAGCAACTTTACCCTTGGTATCAGACCTGTTCAAATGAAAGAATCATGTACAGACTAAGTGGTATACCATTTTAGGCTGCAAGATAGCAAAATAGAGTTTTCTCTGCAGCAGCTTCCAGAGTCCCTGCACACCTAAATTCTCAGTAGTCGAATAGGCTGATCTCCATATTGACTTGCCAGCTATCCATTATGTTAAAGGGGCCATACCATACATTAAATGCTGCCTGAAGAGTTTTAACCATTTGAAAATTCATCCTGGGTTCACCATTGGAGAGAAAAGAATGCAAAAATGATGCACAAGAGAACAATAATAATCTATGTGCAAATTCAGAAAATAAGGACAGTAATAATCAGCCCCGTTGTTCCGCGAGAGACACTGATGTCCCCCGACAGACACTTTAATGTCCCGCAAGACAAAGCAGTGAGACCAAAGGACAGCTGCTGTTCAGGGTTTTAAATGATTGACACGCAGCGCAACAAGCAGAACACACAGCTCAGCAGCAGAAAGACAGCAGCTGATCCATCCACATCTTCTTAGCTTGTGTTCAGCCTCCAAACACGAGCGGCAGAGATTGGGGGAGGGGGAAGGGGGGTGAAGTGAGCAAAGCAAGGACAGCTGCTGTACAGGCTTTGAAATGATCGACATACAGTGTGAGAAGCAGAACACACAGCACGGCAGGATGAGTAGCAAGTATCTCCAAAGCATGTGTTCAGCCACCCCCTTCACAACGCGAGCGATAGAGATGCAAATTGGCTGGCACGTGGCATGCCCTGGGGTGGAGGGGAGGGGGTGGGCTTTTGAAACGAGCAGGGGGCAAAGCCCCCTACTTTATAATATAATATAAATATATATATATTGTGGAAAACGTACCCCCAAACACAGACAGACTGACACCAGGATGTCCAAAGCACACTCCTTTATTTTATTTTTCCACTGTACCACAATGCCTTCTCTCACCAACTCTCTTTCCTTTCTTCTTCTTCTTCTTCTTTCTCTCTCTTTCTCTCTCTCTCTCTCTCTCTCTACCTCTACCTCCTTCCTCCTCCTCACAAGCTTCGTCTCCTTCCTCCCAACTCTGGCTCGTCTACTAGAAGGAGGCGGCCCCTTTTATCATGACCCGAATGAGCCCCAGGAGCTCCCCTTGACGTCACTTCCTGGTGTGGCGGAAGTGTCAGGAAAGCACCTGGAAGCACTCTGGGTCTTCTTGGAATTATTTCCGGCAGCACTTACTGGTGTGGCGGAAGTGCTGCCATCCAGGATTCCCTCACTGTCCAGGCGCCCTCTGGCGGTGGCCACGTCCTCTCACGAATGTCCCAGGTCCCTCCTTGTGGCCCACAAATAGGCCCGGGCGGCTGCCCTCTCGTGGCCGAGGAGTAATATTGTCCATGTCGGGGACTATCCAGGCGTCCCGGCCGGGCAGTGTCCCCGGACATCTGTGACAATATTATGAATCCCGGCATCTTTCTTTCGATCCCCTCAGCACAATACAGTCTAAAGCACTGATAATGCAACACAGTCCTTTTCCTTTCCTTCTTCCTCTTCCTCCACTTCTCTCCCGGCAAGCTTCGTCCACCTCCTCCTGACTCTGGCTCCCTGAATGGAGTGAGGCGGCTTCTTTTATTCAGCACCTGGGAGTGCTCCAATTGGTTCATCTGGATTACATGGAATCCCTTACAATTGTGGTGGAAATCCAGTGAATGGCTCTGCAACTCCCCCTGGCGGCCCCAATGGAACCCAACAGGGCTGAACAAAACTCAGCTCCTAGCATGCTCTGCGGGAAACAGCTGCCCAGGAGGGCTGCCCTCTAGTGTCTCAGGGGAGGTATTGCCTCAGCGATCCTCTCTCCCAGGTTCTTCTATTCCATTGACGTCCCGGCCAGGTAATGGCTGAGGCTGCCCATCACAATATATATTGTCTTAATTCTGTAAGGAACTCTTTTCTTCTGAGATATTGTGGAAACCTTCCCTTTTCCTCTTCGCTGTATAAGTAGTATCCATTCTACTGGTAATCTCTTTATAGACTAACCTAATTTAAAATATACTCTATGAAATTAAATGTTAAATTTAATTGATACAATAATAGTGAATTCTAACTGTAAAGAATCATAATTAAAATGTCTTTTTATTAATTTGTATCAACTCGCAACATGTCCATTAAAGCACAAAGAGTTCTGTATGTAACACAATAAAAAAAAATATAAGATTCTCTGAATGTACTAACAATCAATAAGAAATGTGCTCTATAAAATAAACCACAGTTGATTATTATGCATTGTCACATATGCTTTATTTAATCTTACCAGTTATTCTCTTTTTGTTCAAAATTTGATTGAGCACATCTTAAATGCAAATGCATGCAGCAGTAATTCAGGGTTTCTTTCCTTCACAAGGATGTAACAGCAGTCCAAACAGTCCAATAGACCAAAAACATGTATGTTTTATGGGAGAAGACACAAAAGAGAGCAAGAAAAAAGGGAAAGAAATGAAGTATGGTAATAAAAAATGTTCTTGCTGCTCCACTGAGCTCTACCAGACAGTAAAAAAATGTAATTTAATTTAAATGCACAGATTCGTTAAAGTGAAATTTTTAACCAGCTTAACAATGGAGAAAAAATGACACATCATATAAAAGATGATTAAAGTATGTAGGATAATGGTTATAATTGGAGAAATTTTCATATTATAGGAGTTATTTTTTTAATCATTTAAGGAATATTAATTGGATTAAATTAATTCTTTTATGGGCCCTCCACAATTATATTTTTAGTTACATATGACCAACAAAATCTTAAGACTTAATTAATGTATAGATCCTGGGTCAAAACTGATTAAATATTGCAATGTCACCAGAGATCAACAAGCATTCAAAGTTTGAAGGAAATCGGTTAACAAATTGATTGCAAAATTCGACCCAGACAAGCAAGAGGGCAAGTTGTATAAAATTGCGCAATAATAATAATAATAATAATAATAATAATAATAATAAGTGTGCATTTCTCTCTGGTGGGGTGGCTTTTTGCCTTGTGAATCCATATAGTCTCCATCTCACAGCTAATGTCTTTATTTTAGGGTCTCTTATTCATTCTCACTGGTCTTTTTATCCTGCGGTGGGCTGGCGCCCTGCCTGGGGTTTGTTTTCTGCCTTGCGCCTTGTGTTGGCTGGGATTGGCTCCAGCAGACCCCTGTGACCCTGTAGTTAGGATATAGCGGGTTGGATAATGGATGGATGGATGGTCTTTTTATCAGAGAATGCTTTGCTTCAGCTAACTCATGATTACAAACTGTTGGATATCTTGACAGTGAGTGGCCTTCAAACTCAAAGGCCAAAATTATGTCTTGGACTAGGATCAGCATTTTAAATCTAACTTGCTGTTACTGTCAGAGTATTTGTTGTTGCTTTAAGTACTCCTTCATCACAGTGCAATGGTCTGTCCTTTAAGTGGCACATCTCTAAATCAGCTTCCTTAATGGCAAGACAACTTTTATCCCTATAGGGACCTCTTTGCTACCACAGACAGGACCTGATCAGGTTAAATGGTCTTATGCTAGTCTTTCAGGGCTTCTTACTTGGAGGGTCATGCAACCTTGACGTTTATTTGATTTTTTGCCTTCCACCTCTGACAACATGATGTTCTCTTTAAATCTAGGAACAGTTCACTGAACATTTTCTGAAAAACATCTGGTTCATCTATGTATATGTTTATGTATATTTTAAATGTTGTGAATATAGAAGTTTAAAAAAGAAAAAGAAAAAAGAAAATAACAAAAGCAATTGGTAGGAAGTGCCTGTAGTGCTTATTTCTTCAATAACTATAATAGGGAGATTAAACAAAATAATAATATTCCGGATATATTTTTGAGGCTCAAATTTCACAGTACTACTTTTAAACATTATATAAATAATACACTACAACAATACAATTGTGAGAAATTATATTCTAACTGTGCAGGAGAAAAAATATTTTTGTGTTTCTTTTGTTTACTCACTTATTAGCTTGTAAAGTGAGGTATGCCTTGCTAACAAAACAGTTACTGCTGCCTATTTCTTCTAAAATATTTACAGTAACAATTGGGCAAGGTGGCCCAGTGGCACTACGTACTAAGACAAGAAATGTTGAACACATAACTAAAACAGAAAATTTTTCTTCTTACTGTAATAATGACAAAATGCCAACATAAAGTGTATAATGTGTGAAGACTGAAGTCCAAATATCAAATAAACACTTTCTCAAAAGGGATAACAAAACAAGTGCAAAGGGATAACAAAACAAGTGCACTTTTATTCAAGAATATAACCAAAGAAAATGAAATCATTCAATTTGCATGGTGCTGTCAGTGAGTAAAAACCCAAACTGTTTGGCTGGTTCAGATGTAAGAACTGCTGCTTCATAATCAATCAAACAGGTTGTGAGTTCGAGTCTGGATTATTCCTGCTTTGAGTAGTTAGCTGCTGTTATTATTTCTATTATGTAATAAAAACATACAATTGATTTCAGTCTGTAAAATTTTATGTTTTAGTTATGCGTTCAGCATTTCTTGCTTTTCACTTCCTGTCATCCTAAATGTACCCAGATCATTGTAGACACTGAACACATATGAAATATATGTATTCCAAATAACAATATATTATTTACCTGATACAATTCCAACCACCTCACTACCAGATAAAGAAACTTCAGAGTCTGAGTTATTTTCAGCTGCCTCCGTGGGGTGATGAGTGAGCAGGCTGCCTGCTGCCAGTACTGATCGATACATTTGCAAGACAAAGACGCTGATGAGGAGGTGCAACCTCACAACCTCACAGGCCTAAAGACTAGAATAGTTCATACAGCAGACTATAAGGAGACTGGATTGGCCAAATATTTATTTCTATCTTAAAAAAGAAATCTGGAGTTGTTGGAATTTTAATATGTAAGGCAATGCCACTTGTAGCATTAGATGTAGTATCCTCTCCTGAAGGGCATTATGTCATGGTTATATATAATTTATTTACTTCTGAAATAATTTTGATAAATGTATAGATAAACCTTCAACTACTATGAAGTTAACATCTAATACCACAAAGACAACCACACAGGTTGTAATTAATCATAATTATTCAGACCCATGGAGATTTTTAATTACAAATTAAAGAGAATATTCATTCTTCTCACCCAGCAGTAATGCTGATTTACTCTCTGATCTTGGACCTTGAATCACTATGCATATTTGTTTCGTAACTGGCATCTTAACCACCTGTTGTTAGCAGATTTGAACTTTACAGAATTCATCTCCAAAGAAATTGACTAATGCATCCTCAGAAATTTCTACAGGAACACTTTGGGAAACATTGAAGTTATTTTTAAGAGGACACATTATTTCATATCTCTGTCATAAAAATAAATTTGAGACCAAGAAGGTGTCAGAGTTATTTAATAAGATTTCCAGAACAGCTCATGAATACATCAGGTCTTCAGATGAGGCACTTAACAGGAAAAATTGGCTCTCTATTTAGAATTAAATCTCCTGACAACAAAATAAACTGAACAACTCATCTTTAAATGGTTACATCTTTACTATTAACATGGAGAAAAGGCCAATAATATTTTAGCTCAACAAATCTGTAAGCAGGACGTTCACAGCATGATAACAGAAATTACTAATGCAACTGGTAATGAAATCATAGACCATAAAAATATAACTTACCCATTAAGGAAGTACTATAAGTTCTTATATTCCTCTAAGTTTGTAGAAGACAAGACACAGCGTAAGGAGTTTTTTGATATAATACAAATACCTCACTGTGGTGGGCTGGCGCCTTGCCCGGGGTTTGGTTCCTGCCTCGAGCCCTGTATTGGCTGGGATTGGCTCCAGCAGACCCCCGTGACCCTGTAGTTAGGATATAGCGGGTTGGATAATGGATGGATGGACAAATACCACAGCTTGATACATTTACTTCAGAAGAACTACACAATTAAAGTGACAACAGTAATTTGAAGAAGTGAGAAAACAAGAGTTCTGTCGTGATACACAGCACAAAAAATGGAAAATATGTGATGCCTCTAAAACTAAGCTACAAAGCAGGCCAGAATCCTGACCAGACTGGCTTTGACCTACACTGGGTCAAATAGGGCCTTGGCTTCAAAAGTGCAAAATAATAGCAAACTCCCAAAAATATTCAAAATGTCTCATAAGTAAGGGGATTACCATCAACCCCTGGCATGTTCAATAATTGGTGAAAGAAATAATCTTTATTAAGAAATATTTCATTAGCCAAAATAAGTAAAACTAAGCAAATATTGAAAAATATCAAAAAATTAAAAGGATTTGCCTAAAATACAATCAACAGTGGTGAAGTCCCAATGCAATAATCCCGTAAATGGAATCCAAAGACAAGCCAAAATTCAAGAAAACAAAGAAAATTGAAAGAAAGGCAATATTCACTGTGATTAGCTTATTTGAGTAACCTTCTTATTAATGTAACTTCTTGGCAACTGTAGTTGAGTTGTAGTTAGTTACAGAATGCTATGTTAATGTATACTGGGGCAGTAATGGAAAGAAAAGCAGTTGAATACCACATTATGCATCCTAAGTAAGTTCCTGATTTTATAACATGGTGTCAGACTTGAACTTAAGTGTAAACTGTCCTATTTCGAGGTACTTTTGTGAATGAAGAATGCAACAAATAGTAATGGCAAAGTTTTTAGTACTAGAGAGCTTTTGTTTTGAGGTCTAAGCAATTGGCTGGAGTGGCAACAGTGTTAATGCATTGCAGATCATCCAAGAAGTAAATGCAGGAAGACTGCAAAGTTCAGGTAAGCTTGTTGATATATTCCATGGGGAAGACAGCCGAGAGTATGTTTAAATCATTTGGGCTTGATGAGGAAAACAATAAAAATAATTTTGAAGTTGTAATTAAGAAATTTGATGAACACTTCATTCTAAAAAGAAATATAATATATGAAAGACTTCATTTTCATCATTGTAATCAGGGTGAAGGGAACACTGTGATTTTGGAAATGCAAAGGAAGAGAACATTCAAGATAGAATAGTGGTTGATTTCAAAGATAAGTCACTGTCAGAAAAAAATGTAGCTACATGAGAATTTAACACTAGTGAAAGCTATTGAAATGTTCCATACTCATGAACTGATAAAACACCAAAACTCTATCATGCCTTGCATGATTAAACATGTGGAGGAAGTAAAGTCATAGTGGCATCTGAAGCAACCTATAACAGCCTCACAAATAAGACTGCTAGGTGATCCATTGTAGTGCCTTAGCCAAATGAAAACAAAAGTCAGCTTTAAGAAGCAGAAATACTGTATTACACTGTATGTGGTTACTGGAGACTAGTGGGGGCAATATTTCGAGACACAGTGTAGCCACCAGTATAGGTATGATAAAGAAAACTGTGGAGGTACAGGTGAGTATGTTTGGCTCAGTGGGTCTCCTGAAATGTGAGCCAGTAAAGATAATGCTTAAAGGAATACTTGAGCCATACAGCGTAAATGTGTCAAAATGGGTGGCCATCCCATTATTACCAATAGTGGAATAGGAAGTTCAAATGACTAAAGATGCTGTGAATGATTGACGAAATTTCTGAGCCAAAGCCCTTGTGTCTGCCAAAGGATTCAGTTATTAAATGAAAGGGGGAGATTAGGATTAAATTAAACCTGTGAGTAATATGTCTTACCAACACTTGATTGTATTAATCTAAGGTTGGCACGTGCAAAAATGTTCTCTAGCCTGGATGTAGCCAGTGGCTTCTGTCAGATTCCTCTGGATGAGGTCATTAGAAAGCTGACATCTTTTATAACCCCCTTCAAAAGATATTGCTTCAGTCAGCTTCCACTTGGAATCAATGCGTCCAGAATTTTTCAAAAGAAAATGTCCAGTCTAGAGAGTTGTTTTCTGCTTGATGGATGCACTCAAGAAGAACATGATGAAAGACAAGCAGAGGTACTAAAGGTCAATCTGGTCTAAAATTAAACAAAAATAAATGTCTCTTTAATAAAAGTGAATTTAAGATTAGCCATGCTGGAGTAAGTCCTGACCAAGAATAGGTCCATGCAGTTCAAGACCTTGAAAGACCATGAAAGACTACACAGTTTCACAGAACTAAATAGGATACTTGGCATGATTTGTAGGTAACATGCTGAACGGCTCTACTGTACTGAAACCACTTAATGAGTTCCTGAAATCAGATGTTGTTTGATCATGGGGAAAAAGTCAAGGTGACGCTTTTAGAGCTATAAAGGACATGCTGATTCATTCCTTAGTTTTGACATTTTATGATGCGCAAAAGCCAACGATATTGAGTGCCATTGTTAGTGTTTATGGCATCGGGGAAGAGTGTTGTTTCAGGAGCATAATGTCAAGATGTTGCCAGTTACTTTTTGTTCCCATACCCTAACTGCAGCAGAAAGAAATTATGCACAGATTCAGAAGGACTGCCTGGCTTCTGTGTGGGCTTCTTAGAAATTCTTTTGGCACCTGTCACATTTAGATTCATTCAAACTGTTGACAGATCACACGCCATTAGTCCCAATGATTAATGGGAAAAATCTTGATGATGTTCCTGTTTGCTAGACTTTGTTAATTAGGATGATACACTTCAAAACCACAGCAGTGTACATTCCAGGCAAAACACTACTTATAGCTAAAACTTTGTCATGACATCCTTCAATTTGTTGTGAACATTATGATCTAGAGGAAGAGTAAAAAATTGTATTGCCTCATCGGAAGAGCATAGGTGTGCTATACAGGAGAAGATAGATTATTGTGGCCACGAAATAGAATGAGAAAATGCATCTGGTATTGAAATATGCACATTAAGCGTGGCCAAGACATATAAAATCTGTATCTGTCATTATCTGGGAATTCTTTAGTCAGCAAAACCAAATCAATGAATCAGAGGGAATGTTGTTACGTGGACAGAAAATTGCTATTCCACCCAGTGCAATAAGTTTTGGGCTCAGCTCTATTCATGCTGATCACCAGGGACTCACTAAATGCTGGGAAAGAGCTTGGCTTGGTGGCTGGGGATCAGCAAAGGCATAAAAGAAAAAGTGAGTCAGTGTAGTTGGTGTCTAGTAGAAAGACCAACTCACTGCAAAGAGCTGTTGATTACGACTGAGTTTCCTTCACAACCATGGCAATGTATTGGCACAGTCATAGATTGTTTTTAAAGATTTGTAAAAATTACACATTTGTCTGGTATTCCCATATGACAGTAATTGGAAAACTGAAAACCATGTTTTCACGCTTTAGCATTCCAGAACAGTTATGTTCAGATAATGGCAAACAATTTACTTCAATAGAAAAAATAATTTGTGAGAGAATGTGGTTTTGTCCACACAACCTACACCCCTTCGTTCCCCTAAGCTAATGGGGAGTCTCAAAGGGCAGTTCAAACAGCAAAGAAAATTTTGAAACAGAATGATCCACTCCTAGCTTTACTTGCTTACCGGGCAATGCCAATTGCAGCTACAGGCTGTAGTCCTGTACAGCTGCTTATGGGATGCAAGGTCACTGTCACGATGCTTCCCGGTAATCTGCACCTAAAATGGCCTGACTTTAAAACAGTAGCAGAGAAAGACAGAAAAATCAAACAATCAAACATTGCTAAGAGGGGAGCTGTAATGAGCTTATTTGAATTACCTTGTTATTGATATAAGTTTTTGGCACGCATAGTTGAGTCAGAGTTTGTTATAAAATGTTAAGTTAATGTATAAAGGGGCGGTGATGGAAGTAAAGGCAGTACAACACCACATGTGCATCCTGAGTGAGTTTCTGACTTTATGACACTCATAAAATAAAATCTCTACTCTTCCAAAACACATTTGAATGACCCACAAGGAACTGACTTTCCCAGACTGGTAATGGTGGCATAGCTCCTTGGGGGTTCACAAGCAAACACAAGAAACATGTGAAAACAAGGTTACTAATGCAGAAACCAAATATTAGATAAATATACAAAAATCAACAGGTAATATTTAATTAGATAAATAAATATAAATAACAACATAAACAGAAATGATTGTAATTTATGAATAAAAAATGCTCAATTATACATAAAAATTAAATTTAAACATAAGAAAGGGAAGAAACTGTGGCTAAAACATAACAAGTTCTTAGAATAAATATATATATCAAAGTGAGCATCAAAACTTTACATAGAATCCTGGGACCCAAGGACTGTGAGATGATTTTTTACTGTCTCATATCAGGTTTTAAAACAAAGAATTAATGCACCACTAGATTCTTTATGTTTGGAATATTTTCACAGTTTCTTAATATCATTATTGTTACTATTAGTCCTATATTTATTTTTCTACCACTTTTCACCAAGTACACCTTTCCAAAAAAGATTAAATACTGTTAGAAATACTGACATTTATTTTCCTATACTTTGAACACTAGTCCTTTTACAAGGATTTGAGCATTTTACATTAGAGAAATGAATGGATGATGCTTGGGACTTACTCAATAATTGCATGATACTGACAATGAAGAAAATGTTAACCTGTCTTCTGCATTATTGGTTTTCACTAGCAAATTGATCTGAGATCTGTTGTTTCAGCAGATGAGCTGAACATAATATAGCAAGCACTGGGTTATGGATGAAATTTTTCATTTTATGAAACGTGTGTGATTGCCTGATCCTGTGTAGCTTCTGCCATTAATCTGTTCAGAAATCAATAGCACAGATGGCTAGCTTACCAGGGGACCAAAAGTGAGAAAGTCTTGCCGTGTTCTAGCAATGTGATAATTTTCTCATCTCCCTATTAGCACTGTATCGTTTACACACGTATCAGATTGAGGCATACCTTACTGGGTAAATCAAAAACTATTTAATTTTATTTGTATAAAAGAAAGGAGGTATAGAGCAAAATTATGACAAGAGCAGATAAAAATATTTATGAAAATCAGCAAGATCAAATATTTGAATTCGGGAGTGTTGTGTCTAATTACTGTATTACCTGCTCCAACCCTATGCATGGAATGGTGAGATTAGCTAAATGTAATATTTGAACATTATGAATGAATGGAGGTGTATGTGTATATATGTTTGCCTTACATTTGACAGACTGCAATCTCATTTATGATTGGTTCTTGCCATGTTCAAATACCCAGAGTAAACCCAAAAGGAGAACTTCCAATTTTCAGAGAGACTATGATCTGCCTGGAATTTAAAACCCATTGTCTTGGAGAGATGAATCATTGGTGCTCACCCTTCCTAATGTTCCACTTCCACTTTATCTCTCTATTTGCATATGTTGAATATGTTGCCTATATTTCAGGAAGTACTTCCCCTTTGCTTCTAAAGAAGGACAGGAATGTTTTTTTGTAATGGATTACTACAGACAAGATCACTCAGTCAGTATTTATTTTATATTGTTTGTCACTAGTAACTAGTAAATTTACAAAATGACACAACCTACATTTAGTCAAGAATTCCAACAGTGAGGATATACATCATTTTGTACAGTACTAAACGCAGTAAGGTAACATAATATGGTGGTGAAATACTACACAAGTATAGCACGTCTTCATCAATGTTCTTAACCTAATGGAATGGAATGGAAGCCTATCCTGGCAGCATCTTGTACAAGCCATGATCTTGTCCTAAATCTAATGGCATTTCATTATACATTCAGTCACATTCAGCAATCTCTTGTAAGCTTAACTTTCATGTCTGTAGAATGTGCAAGAAAACTGGAGTACTAAGATAAAACCCACAGAGAGGTAAGTAGAATTCCACAAAGGCAGTGATTGAGCTATTAATTAAAACAAAGTTCCGAGAGCTGTGAACTCAACGCAGGGAGAACCCGGGAAGCGAACCCGGTCTCCTAACTGTGAGGCAGCAGCGCTACCCACCATGCCACCGTGCCACCCCAAAACCAAAATCTGCATCCTAAATCATTGTCAAAAATCAAAGCTCTGAATCTTTACCTGAAAGTCATAGAATGAGAAGCACACACCACACATAGAGTTTTATACCCAAACTTGACCTGGAAATACCTTGGGTGACATTTAGATGACATCATGAAGCATGTACTTCTGTTTACTTGTACTTGGCAATGCTTTACCAATGCCTTCAAAATGGTAGTGGCAAAAATAAAGACACTATCACAAAAACACACAAATTAAATATACTATCTTTAAATCTTCTTCCAATAAATTTTTCAATAACAAAAATGAAATCTACATACAGTTCAAATCCTATTAGAATGAAGTGCTTCGGATTGAAAAAAACAGGGATTTTGTTATACTGAAATTGGAACAAAGACTGATGTTTGGGGTAGAAAACTCGATAGCAAACATCATTTTTTCTCTTCCCAGTATCAATAGCAGAGAGAATTTCCAACTTTTTCTGTAATGTAAATAGCTGTTGCTTGATTTTTGTGAGTCACCTTTTTTTTTTAACCTGGAAAATTTTTACAATAAAAGATTATGCAAAAAAGTTTGAGGAAATGGAGATCACATTCAAAAATAAGAATTGCTGAATTTATACATTTGACACCACAAAATGCAGACAACAACAAAAAAAAAACCAAATAAATAAAAAAATATTGCAGTGAGCAGGTGTTCAAAGGGTAAAACCTTGGTGAATGTATGAATTATATTGGAAACTGGTTGAGTAGCATAAACACAAGTGAAGCTCAGCAGTCAGCACGTTAGCTGAAGGGTGAGCCAAAAATGAACCCCCCATGTGGTTAATATGCTGAGCAAACTGTGCCTTCAGGAACCCGGAAATAAAGTGCAATATAATGACCTCTGCTTTTTGCCTTCACCGGAGTCTAGAAAAAATATGCATGTTTTGCTGCTTTTTAAATGAAAAATGACGTAGTTTTAATCTTTTCTTAATTAAATAATTTCTTTAATACTACTTCCATAGGAAATTGTCCAGGATTAAAAAAATGTAATTAAATTGAGGAATTCATTAAAACTGAGTTTGTTCTATGGAATTTGACCTGTATATCAAAACACCCAAATACACAAAGAAAGGAAAACAGAGCAAAATAAAGGCATAAAAATTACAATCAGATGCTGCTCAAAAGATTAACTTGTTAAACACCTTAAAAAACTATCAGATTATAAGATTAATTAGAAAAACATTTGCTGTTCTCTTGCAAATGATTTTTGTCTGCAAGTTGTTGTAAAAAGCATTCATAAAATAGAAAAAATTAAGCCAGAGTCTCCCAAAATCTAGGCCCAGACTTTGAGGCCTACTGGTGGAAAATGGGCTTTACCCTAACTTTAAGTGAGATTTGACCTACACAGGCAAACCAAGCAGAAATACTAACAACAAAATATACTCCTTTATTTCCAGAAAATCAAACATTAATTAAGAGAGTAAGGAAACATATTAAAACTCTGGCTCATTCAAAAATCAATTTGGAATTTATTATAAAGAAGTAGTAAATGCAACAAAAATATAAAAAAGACAATTAAGGTATACCTAAAATGCAACCCAGGATCAGACACAGCCATATCCACATAATTTCACAACAATATTCAATACCAGTCTGACGACCCTACCCTGAATAGAAAGTCTGTCTTAAGGGGACACAGCACAGAATTAAACACATATTTAATGCAATGAAAAAACAAAACAATAATCAACACATGAAGACAAAAAACATGATTAATAGAGAAGCGTCTATTTGCAGAACCTCAGCACCACAATGTTAGTGTGAATTTACAACATTACATTAGTGCAGTTTTAGAGTACAAGCTTGTATAAGCAAGATGGAATTTTTACATATGTGGTTAGAAAAGTAAACGAACATTGAACATTGGTTGCAGAGACATTTGTTGAACCAAACATCTTATGTTAGATTTAAAGCTTATGTTGTCTTTGGTTTTCAATCTGTAAGTCTATATACCAAAAGTAACAGTGTACTACTGTATTTATTAATAGTTTTAAAGAGGGTGACACAAAAGTTTGTCAGATGGTTTTTACCATTTGTTTCTCAGTAAATCTGGTAATTGTAATAGTCTGCTTGTCTGTACTATTAAGCAAATTGTGCAAATTATTTCTTAAATGACACAACTTAATAATGAAGCAATATATTTCTTTATATTTTTGTGAAAATACCGTACAGTACATCTAAAGACAAAATTAATTTATGGAAGCATATATAACTTACAGCAGAATAAAGGTATGCAGTTTGCATGCCTCAGTAACATGTTTAGGTTTGTGCTCAAAGCATGGTTACTCTTGGCAGATTGGTCTTAGGAAAGGTTACAGACAGCCAACAATCTAAACATAAACTAAACCGAAGGTGGTATTTTCAAATATGTTTCAAATGGCTGGATGACAAAAAACTGCCCAATCATACTCACCTAAAACAAGCCATTTGGACCCAGTGTGTGTGCACATCAGCTATAGAGAAAAGGGTAGTCTAATTGATGAGCCAGATTCAGAACAAGCAAGACTACAGGAATGGAAACTGGTTCCTGAGAACTTTTAGAGTTTGTATAGGAGTTTAAAATTAACTAATGATCTTGCTACTCTTGTGGTGCCTCAGTGGAAAGGCCCAGTGAGAGCAGTATTAAGGATGCTTCAGGGTCACTGGCTTGGTGTTGTACTTTTAGTATTTGTGCCATTGGAAGAATGCATTGCCTAAAATGATTTTGATTTGGAGAGACAAAGTCATTATTTTTTATTATATATACCTAACGTGTGTTGAGAACATCAAACATTGCTGAATTACTGTACTGCTCTACTGACTTAGTAACCCTCTTGGAGACGTCAGTCCTTGCCTGGGGAATGAGAAAGACACGTGGGGAATGCAGACTATCAAAATGTTCTGGCTGATTTGAATCTGTAGTACAGAACTGTTATTGGATTTTCTTGTTTGTTACATATTGTCTGTAGTCTGTAGTAAACAATATGTTCAACTCAGCTTATACCTGATCTTAATGTTAAAGTTTGGTGAATGAATTTGAAATTGAGCCATCTGTCACATGTTTTGTACAAACAGGTTGATAGAGGTGCTAAAGTGTTTACTTATTACAATATGGTAAGTTAGTTTTGATGACCTAGACCTTCTCTGAACCCTAGCAGGAAGTGAGGACATTCTAGAGATACATAGCAAACATCTCCTTTTCAGGTTACATGTAACATTCTTCTGCATGGCAAGTGAGATTAGAGATATGGAATCTAAATTGACCATGTTAAAAATTTAAGTAGTGGAAATGGCCTCAAGGAGGTTAAATGTTTTTTGGTTACTTTTACATACAGATGATAAGCAGTGATAAACTAAAACATCAAGATAAAAAAGTGCGTCCTTCCTCAAAGAAAGATACTCTGATCTGACTTAGAAACAGTGTCATGCCATGCTACCCTACATTTTCTAAGGTCTAGTCATGGAGCAGGGAGAAAGACAGAAAGGGTAAGTGAAATATGAGGAAGTAAGTGGAAGAAGTCTTGAGGGTTGCGAAAGAGGACAAGTAGGTGAACCATGTCCACCAGTCAGTAAAAAAAGTCCAAATTACTAAGTAGGGCATTGTTTGACTTTGTTTATGATTTACCTACTGTTGTTTATTTTCAATTATTGTGCCGTAAATCACATACTATTTTATTGCATGGAAGAAAATTAATTTTTGTTTGTTGTCTGCTGCATAGGTTGAATCACTAAGCAGTGTCATGGTTGCTAAGGGACAGCAGGTCATAACACATAAATAAAGGCTTTTTAATGGACTGATTATTGCCAGTTTTAAAGCTAATAGGGTAAATTAATCAACAAAATAAAGGTTGAATGGTTTGAATACAAATTAATCAACAAAGTAAATGTGGAATGGTTTGAATAGTGAGGCAAGCTTCTTTGTGCTATTTCCTGAATTATTTAAAGTAAGGTCTAAATGCTGTTATATTTTCTGCCTTGAAGTAAGCTTAAAAACAACCCACTCTCCAGCATGAGACATGAGAATGACATCTTTTTTAAAACTCCTAAGGTTTGCTGATGTAGGCAGGCCTATGAATGATGCAAAAATACAAATGCTAACTGCAATTTGGACTTTTGAGTTGGAAAATGGTAACTAATTTGGTTTTAAATAAAAATGCATGTACAATGGCAACATATTAAAGGTACAGAATCTTCAAAGTAACTAAGAAAGATAAGCTACCATGAGGTATCAAAGTCTTGGTAAAATATGAAAGGATCCCAAGAGTATCCTAGTCTGCACTTTTGTAATCATGCTATTTCCATTTGAGGAAATACTTCCACAGTTAGATCTTTTTCATAAGTACTCAGAAAAAAGATACCTAACCATGAATGTAGGTACTCTTTCTTCCTTGACCATGTTTCATTTCAGGAAATGCAGAAGTGTAACTTCTTGCTAGGCAAAATCTCTTATATTGTGCCTCAGGCACAGCACACATTCAATTGTATATACAATATATATATGGTAAGAGTGATAAAGAAGACCATATACAGTAAATGGTTGAGAAACTGTAGTGATCCCTGTATATTTTGAAGTTCAAAAAATGAAAACAAAACATTGCATATTTGCAGACATGAGTCTATAGCTGACTGTCCAAGATGGTGGTAGAGTTGTTTGCAGTCTGGAGGACAGGAAGAGGTCGGTTTACGAGGTTGGGAAACTGAAGTGAAACCATTCAAGAAGTGTCTATCAATCACTGCTTTTGCCAAGCCAGGAAGAGAAAAGGCATCAGGCAACAGCAACAACTCCTGGTTTGGAGTGCAATTACCTTTAGAAAACCCTGAAGTTGTCTCCTAAATGAACATGTGTGACAATATTTATCACACATATATATGTATGTGTATTATTTATAACAATATCTATACATGTAGTGTGCATGTGTGTGTGCATGTGCATGTACCATTCATTTATCAATTTGTTTTATGAAACTGCCAATTCAATGTCAAGTGCAGATGAGCTGTTAAGTATATTGGAATTATTATGATATCTTTCCAATTGAGAGCAATCAGTTAACTTAACCTTTATCCCATGTTTCTCTCACATCCCAAAGACATACAAAATCAGGTCTTTCAGCAATTCTAAATTAACTTTGTGTGAGTAAGTGCATCCTGTAATGTATTAGTTTCCTATGCAGGTTTGGTTCCTTCTCTGGGGCTTCCACTTGTGATACTAGACTGACTTAAAGCAATGTGATTATGGGTGGTCTGTCACATTGTTTGTTGCACTGCATAAAGCAGCCTGCAAGCTTTATCTCTAGATTTAGGTAGAGAGTGTGACTACTTAGCCTCCACCACTCTATCCTCGAATACAATTTTTAAAAAGTTCACTCTTCTTCTAAAACCACAATCATTAGCATATTCAGTTCAAATATAAACCCCATAAATATTTTGTTACAGGATTGTCATCCTTGTTTAGAGTTACTGGCACATTTTTTCATGTGTTTTGGAACTGTCACTATCTCCTTCTTGTGGCCCTTTGTTTCTAAATCTCATTCTTCAATTCTCGCTCTCGATATTTGTGTGTCATCCCCTTTTTTCTCCTAGATTCATCTGCTGTTATTTTTACTTCTTAAACACTTGCTCCTGTACTGTGGAGGATGCCATTTTAGAACACCATAGTTACTATATTAGCACATTTCTTGATGGAAATCCCAGACTTTTTCTGACATTTTTTAAGGATTCCATTTTTTACCCTGGTACTTCTACATCATTAACTATTTTGCCATAGAGCTGAAGTATCCAGCTGTTGGCGTTTGTCACTGATGGGAAGCTGAATGACCTGTGGACAGTGGGGATAGCTCAGCTTCTTTGTTTGATTATCAGATTATTTTATTTTTAGCTCAGACCTCTGTTTCTGTCTAGGGAATATCTACATTTATTATGTCTCCTCATATAGTTGGGGAGAGGGTGCTGTTTTAGCTTTTGTTCCTTCAGAGGTAATTGCAATATTTTACTTCTTGTGTTTTTTAACTTAATAAAAATTTGGATTTTTCTACATAATCTAAAACAGTTATTACCTAGGCCAGAATTTAAACCCAAGTCACGTGAGCTTTGAAACTGTAGCTCCAGCCACTACATCACTTTGCTATTGTAATTATATGCTAGTAACAGATTTTAATCTAGACCTTAAAAGCAGAAAAAGTAAATGACTTATTATTTTATTATTATATTATGACTTATTTGACTATTAGTGTTACTAAATGTAAATAATATATAGAGGTTAATATTTTTTGTGTTTTTAAGATTTACCAACGTGGTTTGCAGTTCACCAGTTGTAATTTTTTTACTGTATTATTACTAGCCACAGTACTTGTCTGGTAATTAGATAATTTAAAAATACTTGCCATCTCTTGCCGTACGCATACTTTCAGTGCGATTCCTCTGTATTGATGTGTGTCTAAACATTTTGTCATGTACGCTCCTGTTCTTGACTGTGTTCCCAGTTCTTCTCAGATTGTTTTTATTTTTGAGGTGCCTTTCTTGCCTCCGGTCCAGATTTACACTTTCTGTCTTTGAAAGTGACTCTCTTAGCATACTCCTCCTGTGTGTCACACTTGCACTTCCACTTTTGTCAGCCAAACTGACCAATCAGATTGCCATGATTGTCTGGACACACAGACCTTAGTGTTTTATTATATAATAGTTTAGAATTACTGTTACCTTATTTAGTGCATTATTGTAATGTTAATTGTTTTATCTGCAGACATCTGTAATCATTTAATTGTTTTTTGGCGCTTCTTTGAAAAGAGCTATGCAAATAAAGTTTTTGTTGTTATCAGTTTGTATAAGGCTCTGTGATAGCTACACATCTCTGAAGGCCATTTTGTTAGTTTCTGTAAATGTTATTTGATGGTTGTAGAAGTCATTCTTCTGTTCATGAAGCTATTTTATGTTGCCAGAGTCTCATTCAAACCAATTGCAAAGATTATTAAACTGATTTAAAATTCAGCATATTCATCCTTAATCTGACATTACATTTCTAGCATGTGTTATCTTTATTTAAAATACCCTGTCCTTACTAACCTTTCTAAAAGTTACATTTAGATTTAAACAATACTAGTTTACAATATTGCATCATTTTGCTACATACAGTATTTGGCACCATGATTTCCTTAAAATATTTTCCCAGTTTTTTTGAATAGAAACAATTTAAACATAAAAAACAGAATTAACTTTGTATGGATATTTGAAGAAACTGGTCTTCCCACAGAAAAACCTACATAGAAATGTAGAACTTCATATGAGTGAAAAATGAAACCTTGATCACAACTTCAAAAAAGAGCAGTTTTAGATTTCCTGAGAATTTCAATTTAATAATTAGATACATTACTCCAAGGGTACTCAGATGTGTATTTAAAGAAACAAATTTTACATTTACAGGCTTTTTCTATTTACACTTTCTTTTTTGTATGGTTGACATTTAATTAAATTTAGCAATTACCCTTTGACTAGTAGCTCAGCTGGAATCAAAATCAGTAAATTATAGCCCATCAGAACTATTGATGTTCGGAGGAAACACTATCTTTTTTCAGAAGCCCCTGTTACCTTTTAGCTTCTTTTTAAGTCTGTATTCCCTATTCTTTCCTTTGTGAAACAAGAGACATTTGAGTAGTAATATTCTAATCAGCACACTGATTGTCATCAGAACCTGTCTTTCAATTCTTTCTCAAAATAAATTTGGCTGTGCTCTGTTAAATCTTAGCTGCAGTTCACACTTTATTTTCCTTTTTTTATCAACTACGTCAAAAAGCAGCAGCCTGGTTTAATTTTTTTTGAGTAAATATCTTTCAGGATTTAGAATTAATTGAACACTTTTTAATATGCAGCTAGCACAATTAAAAACGAATAGAGCTTTCTATGCCTATTATTAATAAAGTTTTTTTTTCAAATTTGCAGTATCAGAAGTATCTGTCTAAATGATCTGTTAACATCTTAGTTATGTGTGCAACAGACCAATTGTTCATTTCTTGCTTATATGTTTTGTTCACACCAAACACAGTTGGATAATTAGGAATGCAAAGCTGAACACTGCATATTTTTTTCCAAAACTGGCATTAGAACAACATATGTGCACAATGGAAGATGTAGCAAAAATAGATGTACTGTTTCTCTTATTAAATAACAAAAATTACAAAGAAGGATAAATTATGCATTACACTCAAAATGTCACTATAGGGAAAAATATCTATTTTACTGTGCACATAACCACTTTTGTCTTTTGTGAATATTTCATCTAGTTGTTTTAAAGAATTATGACTAAAAAAGGGGAAGGAGTAAGATTACTTGTTGTTTTTTATTAAATTTCTAAAGATCACTAGTGTTGGCAGGGAGACAGACTGACCTTAGGCCAAAGCAGAAACCATCTCTGGATGGAATGTTAGTCCATCAAAAAGAACATTCTTGTTCATTTTTATTTTAGGGAAAATTTTAAGTGATATTTTATCTTCCATGAATATATTTGGGAAGTAGGGTGTGGAAAACAAGAATAACAGCAGGAAAATTCCCTAATTCATAAGAAGTTGCATACTCAATACAGAGAGTCACAGAGAGTGATAATCTATCCCAGCTGTTTTGCGGACGGTGGAAAAGAGTCACACACAGGGCACAAGTCAAGTTTTAGGAATCATTCACACACACACACACCCATAGGATCAATGTGATATCAGCAATTAATCAAACATGCATGTCTTAGTGGATGTGAAAGGAAAACCAACGCAGGCATGAGGAGAATGTGTAGTTGCCACATAGACAATGGCCAGGCTCAGAATTCTAAATCAGGACACTAGAACTGTGAGTAGGCACTGTACTACCTGCTTCAATAAAATGTGCTCCAATATTTTTTCACAAAAGCTATTTAAATATATTTTTGTTTATGTTGTATATACCGGAGTGGCACGGTGGCACAGTGGGTAGCGCTGCTGCCTTGCAGTTAGGAGACCCGGGTCCTTCTGGATTTCTTCCCACTGTCCAAAGACATTCAGGTAAGGTGCATTAGGCAATTCTAAATTGTCACTGGTGTGTGTGTGTGTGCCCTGTGGTGGGCTGGCGCCCTGCCCGGGGTTTGCTTCCTGCCTTGTTGGCTGGGATTGGCTCTAGGTGACCCTGTAGATAGGATATAGTGGGATGGATGGATGTATGTATATACTGTGAATCTATGTACAGGAATACACTAAAAGATGCCACCTGTCACTTAATTATTGGCGTACTAATGTTCTTAATCAGAAGCTTATGACCTGATATGTTCTGGAAATTCAAAAAAATGCTAGGTTTCAGCAACCTGGTAGGCACTTTATTGGTGGTCATTTTAATTAAAGAAAAGTAACATCTATCGATAATCTCCTAAGAATTCATGGTCAAGTATAAGTTGTTATATTTGTGAACAACAGGTGCAGAATTTGCTCTTGTTTATATTTAGCATTTTGTAGTGGGATGGACTTAGAGAAACCAGAGGTCTGTGTGTTTTAGTAGTGTTTACAAACACACACACACATACATGCATAAAGTTGTTGGGTAATTTGTTTGAAAGCGACAGCGGCAAAGGACAGACCCAAATGTTAGCTTGTATTACAGATTCTATTGTCCTTAATAGCAAATGCTTTTAATAGAAAAATGAATGTGAACCATAAACAAAGACAGATCTTCAAGCTTATACCAGATACCAGAAGTCAGGCCTCATATAAAAAACCTTTCTTAGATTCCAAACTACAATTTTGCTTACACTGAAATTGCCCCTGCCTAAAGAAACTCTTGAACCTCACCTGAGGTTAAAACACAGAGAAATACTCTGTACGATTGCAATTACAGGTTAGTTTACTGTTTCAGATTTAGCTTGAGAGAGGTTATTTCAATTTGTATATTTTATATTTGGTATTTTCATTTTTAACACATATGATATCTGTTCCTGTTGGCAAAACAAATCGTCAGTAGTTAGCATGAGTGATTAAAATGACAGCTGAGCTTCTGTCTGCATTTGCTGCTTGTACAAACAGTGGCATTGTGGTCTGAGCAAATCTCTGCCACACATCACACATACCTTGTGTCAAAATATTTAAAAAATGTAATATCTATCTCTTTAATGAACAAATGAATAACAGAAAATCCTTTAACTTTCAAATGAATTAACTAGGTCACAACTGAAGGTTATGCAATGCTTACATTTTCTAACTTGTTAAAATAAGATAAAAAAAAAATAAAACACCTAGACAAACTTAAAAGGCAGCATTTTCTATAATTTAAATGTGTTTAATATTGTTTGTGTACTGTATTTTGTGGTGATGACTAGCTTGTGTCATCTCATAAGCCAATTTAGACTTCTTAACTGTCTTCTTGGAGTTGTGAGCTGAATTGGAGCCTACATTACAGAGATCATGCAGAAATCACGCAGTCCCTGTCCCATTACAGGTTTTAGCAACTATAGGGTATTTCAACATGAACTGGCTGACCAGTCAGGAATCTCACAGTCATAAATGAGCAATGTCATGCCATCTGTATACGGTAGTATTAATACAATGCTACCTAGATACATCCAATTTCCTAACAGTCAGGGTGAGCAATCCAAGATCAAAAGGCAATTTGCAATGATTGCTAATTTTCCTGTTGTAATTGGAGAGTTTGATTGCGCACAGGTGTAATAAAGGCACCATCACAGAACAAATTTGCCTTTGTAAAGAAAAAGCACTGTTATTCATTTAATATACAAGTAATGTGTGATGCTTTAATGTATCTGGTTACAGTTGTTCCAAGGTGGCCTGGCTACACTCATGTTTCCTTTATTTTATCAAACAGAAGTATGGGTGGAAGACTTCAGGGTCATGCTGTGTGGGTTGGCTGGCCTCTTGTTAATGCTATTGCCAGAGTTGTTGTACAACACACAGCACACTCTTTTTATACAAAAGAGATAGGCTACACTCTAAGCAAATTAACATTAAGCATTATTACCAACATTGAAGATAGCTGCATTGAAAGAACATCTCACATAATTTGAATATGTTACCCTGCTCATATTTAGAAAATGAATGGGTGGATGGATGGAAATCTGAGTAATGTATCATTGAAACAAGATCTTTTCACTTCATTGTTTTGCCCCCTGTAGTCACTAAAATGCCAACACCGAAAAAATGTACGTAAGGCTTATGGATAATCAAAAATTTCATTAAGCCAATTTTCACACCAAGTTTATGTTTTATAAATCCCATCTTTTGTGTACGAAATGGCTTACTTACAATTCTGAGCATAATCAAGTCATATGCATGTAGTCCCTAGTTTCTTTTTTGTTCCAAACTTATTCCAAATATTAGAGAGACTTTGAGTCCAAGAACTGACCTTCACAAGTGTTTCAATTATTGCTTTTTCCCTGAGTATCCTCATAGTTCAGTTCATTTTCCTGAGTTGGGTCTTGAAATCTTCCATTTTCCTCTAGGGGGATATTCATCATGAATTGCTTGTCTTTTCCACATGGTTTCTCCTGTACTTCTAAATGTCCATAAAGGGAGGTGGAGCAAATTGTGTAACAACAAAATACAGTAACAACATATAAATTAATATTTGGCTTACATTAAAGAATCAATCATTGCACAATCTGCATTGGAAAATCACTAGAATGAAGGCAGCTGTAGCCTTTAGGTTTTTTTCTCTCTCTCTATGTTAGTTGAGGTACTTTCTGTGCATTATTTTTCCAGGTACAGTGAGAGGTTTGGAGGATGGATTGTTACGTGGCGCCACATGTCAAAAGTGCCAGAGTTGAGCTAGTCAGTGGTGTCAAGGGTCTAGCAGTCATGAGGTTTTTCATGTGGCAAAGTGTGGCAATACTTTTTATAACTACACTGTAATAATATGCAATAAATCAATCAGTGTTTAAAAAGGAGCTTCACCCCTTTTCCTAGAAATCTCTGAAAAAACTTTTTCAGCATTATTTTTGTCAGACTCAGCAATGCTTTTTCAACTGAATGATACAATGTAATAGTGATACGAAAATGGCAATAATCTATAATAAAAGGAAATGAATCATGTAACATAAGAATAACAATAATAATAATAATAATAATATTAATAATAAAAAGTAGAAATAAAATATTTCATAAGCAGGTTATGTGTATGAGTGAAAAGCTTTCTAAATAAACAGCCCCAAGTGATGTATTGAATATCGATTGAATATCATCAATGTGACTATTTTTTTTAATAATTGCTGCATATACGAAAACTTTTTAGAAGGTTTGCTGTACTGCATATTGTTTGTAATTCTGATCACATCCTTTTATAGATAGGAGCATTAGATGGGGCAAGCCAAATAAATGAAAGTTTCGTCAACCAATCTAAACACTTACTTATAAGGTCGGTTGGATTGTTCAGGCTCTGAGCTGCAGCTGGCAGATTTATTCACTCTTCAGAAAGTATTTTAACCTCCTGCTGTACAACTCCATGTAATGAGCTATCTACATTTTCCTCTCTCATGACAGACTGTTAATGAATTCCCCTGTCACCGTGGCCATGGCTAGAATAACAAAAACAAGTAAGAAAAAAGCAGTAAAAAGAAGAAAAGAGTAAAGGAACAACGTAGAGGTTTTCAGAGTGATCTATGGAGTAAATTGCCTTTTTTCCTTCAGTGCGAGGTCTCATGGGTGTACCGTCTGTTTTATTAGCTATACTCTGTGACATTGTGAGTAATCAGGCGATTCCCTCCCTATCCTCTTTAAATTGTATCTTCACCAGGAGAGCACTGAGGTGGCAAATGCTGGATTATACAAAACTGATATGGTGACTAAGAACACTAAGTCAGAATGGCTATTTGATAAATTGTCTGCTATGAGTCTGGCTAACAAAATATATACACATGGGATAAAATTTATTTTGAGATTTTATGAATGGCTTATCTTACAAAAACCAGGAAAGCAAATTTAATGTTAATTTTTAATTATAAATATTTTCCTTGATATTACAGGGTCTTGGCTTTGTATGGTGTAGTAATGTGTAACTATATACCACAATCCCTTTCTTTTTTTGGTATTCAATTCAGCCTTGTGTGGCCATTGTGCAAGAGTGAAAATTCCGAAAAAGATGGAGCCCTAGGCAAATAATGGTCAGCTTCTGAGTCCATTCTGTAAAAGAAGGACGCAAAGAAAAAAAAATGCTGTGCTTATTCACAGTTTTCTGGTCTGTCCCAGAGGTTGACATACAACTGGGATGAGAGAGGGGATGAAAGGGTGATGTTACATAATATCTTCTTGTAGTCTCAAGTGGCTGTGGAGCAGACTATGCAGTGAAACCAAGTTCAAAATTATGTTTTCAAAAAGGCACACACTTTCACGTCATTTTATAAGCATTTAAAAACCTGGTTACTTTACAAATTTAAATGGTGAAAGTTTTTTTTCTCACAAGCTCAGGGGATTTTGCATGCATTTTTGTGAATGATTAAGGAAGACTTTCTTTTTTTCGGTTGGTGGATTTTACTTGTGTTTTTCTGTAGTCCCTGCTTTGTGATGTTAGAGACTAATTTTAAAGTTGAATACTGAAAGTTAAATACATTTCCTACTCTGCTTTAGTTAAAGGACCAACAGGGAACAGAGGATAATCAGATCCAAACAGGACTAATGACTGTAATACCTTAATACTCACTATTAAGTCATATCATTGAAAATACTGTATTTCTTCTTCTTTATTTTTTTAAATGTAAATGAATATAAAACAGTAAATGAGATGCAGACATGTGTGGACACTAGAGGCACTGTTGCCCTGTTGAACCCACCACACAGATGTCCAGGACACACGTTTAAAAGCACCAAGAAGATTCTTTAATAATTTTCTTGAATAAAGTGCACAAAGCACCACACACTCCACAATTCTCAATAAATCAATAACAATAATCACAATCCTCCACTCCCAGCAGCTCCATTCTTCTACCACCCAACTCCGGCCCGATGTGCTGGGTTTCCCATCGTTCTTTTAAAGCCCATGACCCAGAAGTACTCCTTCTCCGGGTCAAACTCCACATAGTCCTTTATCAAGTGTCCTGGAAGTACTGCGGGGTTCTGTCCTTGTCACCCAGAAGTACTTCCGGGTTGGCGTAACCGTAATAGTCCCCGGGTACTTGGTGAGCTCCCCCTGGCGGCATCCACGGCACCCAACAGGGCTGAAGAGATGGACTCTATGTCCCACGCTGCCCTGCGGGAATATGAGGAACCATTTCCATTCAGGGGAGCTGCCATCTAGCGCCCCTGGAGATGTAGTGCCCTCTCTGTTGAGGGACATCCCGTGCTGTCCATCACACATGCTAGATATGGAATTCTGAAAATTTAGAGTAAATCTTACGAGAAGGACTTATGAGTAATGATGCAATCCATACCTCAATCCATAACTCAATACTGCGCAATCCATACATGTGCACAGATGGGCAAGCAAAGATTCTTTAAAAAATAAGATTTATTAACAAATGCTCTGTGACAACAAATTTCTACAAAGTGCAGAAAAAAGGCATAATGGATATGCCTAAAAGCCTATCCATAAAGCAAACAAAAGTCCCGATTTTTTTTCCTGTGTGATATAGTTTGCACACCAGCGCAGCCTGCTGGTTCAGAGCAAGTGAAACAAACTGAACAGACTGAAGCCAGACTGGCAGACAAAATGACCAGAACTTAACATTATTTACCAGAGTATCGTAGCATGCTGCTTCAATCTGCTATAATAATAATAAAGAAGTATTGCACGCTTTGGAAGGGAGGTGTTGGCTTGATGTGAGATTTGATTAAGAGTGGAAATGCAGTGCAACACAGAGGATAATCAAAAGCTCCTGCTTTGTCAGTTCTTCATAATTTAAACCCTAAAAACTGTCTGTCTTGAACTAAGAGGACAAGTCAGACATGACATTATTCATGGCTACAACCCAGCAAGGAGTTACCACAATTCTGGAATCCAATTAGAACCAATAAAAACAAATTCTCAACACATGAGAGCAGAGACATTGATAGAGACGCAGTGTGGATAATAACAGGGTTACCATTTAAAAAAAATACATAAACCTGCTTTCTATCCTTAACCCTTTCTACAAATCTTTCTTGGAAAAGCTGGATACTTTGGCTAGTAAACAACTATAAAGCACTTATATTAAACAGAAAAAGTATAAAATAGAGGCATAAACAGCAAATACTGTACAGAACATTGACTGATAAACACATAGCAGTAATGTCAAGTGTAACGCTCAGTCTTTTTAGTATTAAGTAAACATAGATCAAGCGATCTGTTTTAATTGAAGTTTTTAAAATTATGAAGGGTATTAAAGTGGTTAAGCTCATGCATCTCACAGCTTGTTAAGTAAGTCCTAATATGAAATTCTGTAGTCCTTTTTTGATTGACTGAATCTGTTTAACACATAGAAAGAGAATGAGCAAGTGTGGTTGGAGAGTGATGGCTCATAAAAGACCTTAATGACTTTATTTATCAGTCTGCAAAAGAAAGTAGAAAAGTGTTGAGTTATGGACTTACTGCTCCTGACTTCATGATATTTAGATATTTAGAAAAGTTAAGAGCACCAATGTGCAATATCCAAATAGATTATGCAATGACAGCCAGCCTGTATGCTCACTACACATTAGCTATTAGGTGGTGAATGGTTGAGAAAGATAGCTAATTAAAAACAGAATATAAATGGGGGCCGAAATGGACACCCTACCTTACATAGGGAATGAGAAGCTATTTTGGGACGTGTGCCTTGTTCTTGTCAAAATGTTTGTGTTATTCTTACATTGTTAATTTTGATGTTTTCGGTGTCTTACTTTGTTATTTACCATAAAAAAGAAATAGAATCATTCTCTTGTCACATCTTTGATAATACATATCTGTATTTCAGATAAAGCAAGGTATTTAAACTGAAGTTCTAAGATAACAAACACAGCTCAAAACAGAGGGCTCTTTGCTTCTTATTGATCCAGCTAATTTAGTACTCAGGCAAATACCAAGGTTACATATAAATCTGTTTCACTGGTTGATACACATTTTTTGTCTAGATTCCATGATTCTGTTTACTTTGAGTGTTTCACTGAAGCTATAGGGGTTTATATCACTATGGGTCAATAATTAAATGATAGCTTTAAAAAATAACTAATTTCTACAATTAATAGTATTCATTGCATCTTACAGAATATCTTGAAACAATAAACATGCTTTTTAGTATTGAACAATTCATAATACTACTTATTAGGGTAAAAAAAGACCAGTTGGAAAAGGTGTATGAATTTTACAAATATTGTGGATAATTTGTATTTTTAACATTTTTCACCATCTGCTCTTTACATTTTATATTTTATATACACTGTAGTTTTTGCCTTTGGTTAAATAAATTATATAACCATATTCTGATTATATTTTGGACATGTCTGAAAAATGCTCAAAGTGAAAAAAAAAGTTGAAATCTAAATACACAATACTATATAGGGCTCATCAGGTTTCAGGTACTATATTTGTATATACAAAATATGTTTTTAATTCTGCCAATTCAGTTAAATTCTTTTTTTTAATTCTTTCTGTAGTAAAGGTCCATTGAATGTGGTAGAAGGTCTTAGGGTATATTTTAGGAAACTCCTAAAGCTAGTTAATAGTATTGAATGCTTCTACTTGGTAACTCAGTGTGGGAAAAACTGCTTGATCTTTTTTCATGGAAAAGTGCAAGTTTTACGTGACAATGCATTAACTGTGAATTAAAAATGTGTGGACTGTAAAATCCATGTACCTATGGTGACATTTCTGTTACTCTCTATGACCATTCCTTACTCTCAAAGATGTTGTGGAGTGTGTCTTATTGCTTAACCTACAACATTTGTGTAAATAAAGACTCAAACATTTGAAATTGAACTGTAGTGCCTGGCAACATAATTGCTAGGAATTTCCCTTGAAATTTCATCCGTTCACATAGCAACATAAGTAAACAAAACAACGTACAATATATGACATCATCACAGCACTATATAGTAGTAGTGAAATATATTTTGTACAAAGCACAAATTTATAAAATAATATAATAATGTAGAATTGCATTCCTGCCCAGTAATATATGAACACCATCATTAGAAAATTAACACAAAATAAACATAATTTAGGATGGATGGAGTTTAGGAGTCAGGAAAAGACAAAGATGAATCAGAGACTGTACTTAACCACAATGCGTGCAGTATGAATGAAGCTATGTACGCGTATATGTCTAGTAATTCTTACATTTAGTGACTGGTAATGTTTCATTGATGGTAATAACGGAAAAGATTGTTGCCTATATGAGTGTAGTCTTTGATTATATTTCAGCCCTGACCCATAACGTATACAAGAACTTAATGGAGTACAGTTTCAGGCCTATAGTCTTTTCTGCTGTATGAAAAACATGCTATAGTTTATAGTTCAAGTGATCAAATGCCTTTTTATACCTTTATGAAGAAAATAAGGATGGTTTCAATGAATGGCCAAATATAAAAAAGCATTGCTACTCAATAAATAGACAAATATCTATATATATAATTCACCAAGGGCACACAAGACAGTGAGTGCAAGACAGTGAGCGCAAGCAAGACAGAGAGCGCACGCAAGACAGAGAGCCACGCCCACCAACTCTAACTAAGGGCAAGCAAGACAAAGAGCGCACGCAAGACAGAGAGCCATGCCCGCCAAAGCCCGCCCGCCAACTCTAACTAAGGACAAGCAAGACAGAGAGCGCACGCAAGACAGAGAGCCATGCCCGCCAATTCACAGAGCCCCGCCCACCAACTCTAAGCCCATGGGATACGCACGACAGAGCCCCGCCCGCTATCTCTAATCCTACTTCCGCGTCCACCGTCGCTCTTGATTAAACAACAGTAATTAGCAAACAAACAAAGATAACTGGCAGTAAACAGTGCAAAATTCACAATTGGTATGCCAGTTTGAAAAGATAAGTTTTGAGGGTAGTTTTAAAAGTTATTGAATCGAGCTGATGTATATGAGAGAGAAGAGAATTCTCGAGTTGAGGAGCACTATGAGAGACGCTCGAGCTCCCATAGCACAGAGTTTGATGTGTGGTACAGAAAGTAGAGCTGCAGATGAGAATCAGAATGAGCGAGATGAGTGTCAGTCTGTAGGAGATCAGTGAGGTTGTGGAGAGCTTTAAATGTTCAGAGCAGTATTTTGTATTGTATTCTGTAGTTAACAGGGAGCCAGTGAAGTTGAGAGAAAATAGGTGTAGTATGTTCAGTGGATTTAGAACAGCAGGTTATTATCCTGGCAGCAGAATTTTGAATAAATTGTAAGCGATGGATACGTTTTTGTGGGATGACAGATAGAATACCATTACAATAATCTATACGTGAGGTGACGCGGGCATTAACCAATACTTCAGTACTGTGTTGCGTAAGAACAGGACGAAGTCTAGAAATGTTTCGGAGATGGAAGAAAGCAGTCCGAGAAATGTTACTTATACGGGAGGAATTATTTAATAATAATAATAATTATAATAATAATAATTATTATTATTATTTTATAATTGCCATTATTAGTGTATAAATGGATATAAATAATTGCATGTAAACGATTCGCCAAAATCTGTTGTATGTAAACGATACTGTTTAAAACGTTATTGTTTTTTCATCAGAAAACCCGGTTTCCACGTCTACCTGTATTAGTTTAAATGGCACATTTACCACTCACAATATGGCGGACGCGCTGACTTATCGTGTCAACTGGGCAACACAGTGAATGCGGCGTCTCTCGTATGTCTATGTTTTCTGTAGCCTGCTACAGGAAGGTACTCTCTCGACCATCGGCATTGGTTTCGCTACTTGCTATTTTCGTTACTGTGATGGTGGTTTCCTAAGCCTTTGTTATACTGAATTCCTTTCTCACCGTTTTCCGTTCCTATTCTTACACCGCTGTATGCTACGGCGGGCTTCGGCTAGTATAATTATATTACGACAAACAACACATACCCACTAACATGACTAAAGAGAAAGAAAAACTAAAAAGAAAGAAAACTTGTGACAAAGCAAAAGGTAAACAGAACAGTCACAGTCACAATAAGGCATTATAAAGATGTATTGCCATAGGTACAGAGGAGCCCCAGTAGCATTTCTTGAAAAGTGGGAGGACCAGGAAAGAGAGCTTGTGCAAGACATTATCTCTTTCAGAACGCTACAGGGCAGCCCCCCTGGCTTAGCATTCTGGGGAGATATATACAGGGTGAGCCAAAAAGAAACACCACATTTCAAACATTTATTCTACAAAAACACTACAAGATAAAATAAATTTCATTATGACACAAGAAAGGGTACACAAAATAGATTTATTTCACTGTATTTTAAAAATTATTTCTTCAAGGTGGTGGCCATCATTAGCGATACACTCTTTGAGATGATTTCTGAATGCTCAAATGACTCATTCAGCCATTTCATGGGGAATAGCAATGATTTTGTGGCGAATAGCATCATTGAGGGCTTCAAGAGCTTGAGGTCAGTGTGTGTATATCTTCGACTTGAGATAGCCCCACAAGAAGAAATTGCACAGAGCGAGATCAGGTGAACGTAAAGGCCACCTGACATTGCCATGTAGGGAGATCAGCTTCCCCGAAAACATATCCCACAAAACTATGCACGGCGTATAAGGGCCAGTTTATACTTCACGCTCAGAATGCGTATGAGCCCGCATCATGGCTGCCACGCATTCCCAGCATTCATTTCACACGTCCTCTGAGCAGGTCCTCAGAAATTAACGCAACGCGTGCGCGAGTTGCAGTACCAGCAAAAAGTCGGGGGACGCAGTGTACTAAAAGTCGGAACGTGACGTCAGAGTCTCTGAATACTATCTACATGTGACAGAAAGCCGCTATGAAGATCCTACGGGGATCGATGTACGTGCTTCGCTGTTTGATGAATGGTTCGATGTGGTGAAGCAAAATGTCGACATACAGATGCATTCGTGGTGCTTTTATATTCAAGCGTTGCATATTCCCGATCGTAATGACACGATACATTTTAAAAGTCTCACATACCATCTTTTGTGTCGTCTTTTTTTTTTTTTTTTTTGCAACTTCACAACAGCAACATAATGTATTGCGCTGTATTTGAGCCACTGAGAAAAAAATAAAGGACACAGTGAAAACGTGTATTTTGTGATTAAAGTGGACATTTCGGCTTTAATCTCGAAATGTCCACTTTAACCTTGTAGTTTACTTTATCATTAAAGCAGACCATTCTAAACGTCATCTGTTTTTAATCGCTACAAGCTTCTTGGACCTGACAGCAGCGGCAAGCAGCAATAGATCACCACACAGAATTAACTAAATGTATGATATTCTAACTCTCTGCACATTTAGAATTTTTAGATTTGTACTTGATACCACTTTCATGATGAAATGCATTAAAGTGTGTGTGTTTAAATAATGAATACTGTTAATAATTACACACATGGGGGTGTCACGGTGGCGGAGCGATAGCACTGCTGTCTCGCAGGGAGTTATGTTGCTGGTATTTCCTGTGTGTATTCCACACTGTGCTCCAGTTTCCTTCCAAAGATATGCAGATATGGGGATTTGGTGCCGCTAAAATGACGCTAGTGTACGCGAGTGCTTGTATTCCCCTTGCGATGAGCTGAGGCCTCGTCCAGGGATTGTTTCTCAGTCGTGCCCAATGCTTGCTGGAATGGATACATCCCTGGATTGATGGATTTAATCAATAAACATAATTTTCAGAGATATTGCAGTAAGGTGTCATCAGAGTTTAATAGGTGTTCTCGGCAATTCACAACACAGAGAAGCTGAACATGTTCTCACCGTGATAATCTCTCGCACTGCCACCTGGTGGATTCCTCCAGATTTACGTAAAGTACGCGCGCAAGTATAAACACTACAACGCTTGCGTAGCAGGACCGTCCGCTGCAGCATGCGTCGCGTGAAGTATAACTCCGACATAAGTTGTTTCTCCATCGTGTTGAAACCAGGCATCCACCATATTCATTTCTTCCAGTTATTGCCACAAAGTTCTCTAGTATTTCAATGTAACATTCTGAAGTGACGGTGACCATTGCTTTCCCTTCCTCAAAAAAGTAAGGGCCTACAATGACAAACTGTAAAACTCTCACTGTGCAGGGGTCTCTAATGAAGTTCATGAGGGTTGGTTTCAGCCCAATAGCAAAAGTTTTGCTTATTTACACAAACCATTCAAATGGAAATGTGCCTTGTCGCTGCACATGACGATGGCATCTTGAAGAACTGTTTGCAAAATGTTTGCACACAACTCTCTACGGCTTCCCAGTAATAAGAGCGTAGAAAGCACAACGTGTCCAGCGTGCGGGCGTCCAGGCGAGAGTGCACATTTGTGCAGAGTAAGCCAGCCACTGAGAAAGCACGCTCCGCCTCCACTGAAGTAGGTGGCACAGTCATCAGATACTGATGCACTTGTTCTAAACAATGCCCATGCTTGCTGTTGCTCTGAAACACCGCCATTTCAGCTTTTACTAATGCATCCAGTTTCTTGTCATCATTCTGTGATGGCAAGTTTCTTGGCACAGATAATTCGGATGCAAGAGACTGACGCATTGCAATTTCAAGTTACTGTTCAAAGCTGTTGTCTGACAGACGTGAATGAAGTCTGCCCCATCCCAGCATTCATCAGCTGCAGAGTGCAGACTCCTCCCAGTCCACTGTGCTCAGTCTTAGTAGGAGCCGGGAGACTGACTGCTGCTGGTCTGTTGTTGACTGAATTAATCAGCAACACATTACACCGTGGGTGATAAAACCATGCCACTTAATTATTTTCAACTATAACTCTGTTATTTCTTGATCGATTTTTACACATTTACATGCTATATATGCGAGCTTGGCCGTTCCCGGGAATTACAGCAGTTTCATTATATCATATATATATATAAATATATTTGCAGCTTGTGATAATTTGCCAACTTGAGCAAAATTATTTTTTTTGTAAGCAATCTGCTTGACCACGAACACTGAAACACTAAAAGAGCAGAGTTAAATATCACCATTATCGATAGAATAGCTATTACTGTAGCTACATTAAGTGCCTGTGGCAAACACAACTTTTAAAGAAGTATCTTTCTTTTTATAACTTTATTTTAGCCATGGCTTTAACTAGCCCATAACTCTTAAAGGCATAGCTCAAAACATTTGAATATTGTTGATGTAGATATAAGGCCAAATACAAAAAAGAACTGCAGTATTTTATGTCCACTATTAAGTATTTTGAGTATGCATCTTGTTTGGAAGAACAGCATTGTTTCCCATTTGCTACAAATTCTTCTAATTGCAATTTACAGTAAAAATAAAACAATACAACAAAAAATAGTTTACGCCAGCTCTTTCCCTTTTTAATCTTTTATTCTAAATGGATTTTAACCATTTATATTTGTTTAACAACCCTGTTTGAAACAGTTAGTACATTAAATGGTTTAGCAAGTGAAAAATGGTTTCGATATTACAGTATATGGGGTATTCACAGAAAAAAGCACTGGAACTTTATCCCATGCAGTAGTCTTTATCATCTATTTGTAGCACTGCAACTTGTCCTGGTTTGATCTATCCATTCATCCATTCATTCCCAGTCATGGGAATTGTGTTGAGCATTATTTTAAAGAATATTGTCAAAATGATAAGGACATTGTACATATAAATATGTAAATTCAAAAACCAGTGGTTAACATTGTGCAATGACATGTCCAGAGTCCTACATTCAAATCCAAGCAAATACACCTTTTAATTTGGGTTGTTCTCTTATAGTCTTTTCTCTCTGTGTTCCATTTCCTTCAAACATCCCAAATATATAGACCTGTATATTTATGATTTGTTCCAAGATGAGTGAGCATAGCCTGCAATAATCTGATATTACATCCAAGTCTGATTCCTGCATCACGCGCCATGCTGTTGGTATGATTTCCGACAAACTTATGACCCTATGTTCAAATAACAATGTTTTGAAAATGAACAGATAAATTAAATTGTTTAATCCAGGTTTAATTTGTATTGGACTGCTCTGATCAATTATGTATAATTTCCACTAGATGACTTTGTGCTTTATATGCTTTTAGTTATCATAAAGCGCATTGAAATATCCATTTCATTTCAAGCATTGTAACTGACATTCTGAGTAATGAACTCTTTTTGTCCATTACATAAATCTTAATTATTTTTATATCTTAAATTGGGAACTTGCTTTGTGTTATATGTAGCATACTGAATGAAAAGAAAACCTGTGTCATGAAACCCTCTTAGGCATAGCCACAGTTGTTATAATGTGGCTTTCAGAAAGGCAGATAAAGCAATGACTGCTGTTAAATTCAAGCTTATGTATTCCACTTCAGTCAGCAAAAATTGTAGGATCAACTAGAAATAAGTGTCTCTCTTATGCATTTACTAAGCTGATGATTTTGTGAATTCCTTTTTAAACATAAGTAGTTTACCAATAATTATTTTTGCAGCAAAGCTGTGTACTGAGCATCCGAAATGTTAAATGACTTTGTTGCCAAGAAGCAGCAGCTAAGAGGTCATTGGTGGCAGCAGAGCCTGCTGTTAGCCTTTTCACCTAAATTGTGACTCAGTTGCCCTGTTGGTTTTTGTGAAGGTCCCTGTTGTTTCAAAATCTTTATTTATTCATTAATTCCTTCAAATAAGACACTTCTTTGAGGTGTAAAAGTACTAGGAGATGTTCATAACAGTTGGGAGACCACAAACCATCAGTCTGACCTTATCATGAAAAATAATTAGTGAATCAGGTTTATGAATATATTCACAATTGACCTGCCTGAATATGACATGTAATTTTCTAACCTGCTTAATCCAGACCAGGGCCACGGGTGTGGCTTGAGCAAGTGTAATGCACAAGGCAGGAAGAAACCCTGTATAGGGCGGCAGTCCATTGTAGAGTCGAACACACACATACACCCATTGCATACACACACTACAGACAATTTAAGATTGACAGTTCACCTAACCTAGATGTCTTTGGACAGTGGGAGGAACCAGAGCACCCAGAGGAAACCCACATAGACACAGGGAGAACATGCAAACTCTACATACCTTTCTGCAAGGCAGCAGCTCTGCTACTGCACCACCATGCCACCCTCTGCCTGAGTATGGCTTTTGCAAATGCAGTTTCTTTTCTTTTTAGGTATATTTTGCTGTTCACATTGATCTTTAGTCTCTTGGGGGCTCCTTTTAAGTTTCAATATCCTTGATGCATTATAATTTCATATAAAGCACACTTTTGAAATAGTAATGAAAACACGGCTTATTAACAACATTTTCAGAAATACAAAGAATCGCTCAAATAAGTTTAAAAGGCACAAGGAGTTGCCTAAAATGAAATCCTAAGCAAACAAAATTCCAATACGAAGTCCGGATATCAGAATTCTTAAGACAGTAGCAAATTAATGAAAACCAGAAAATCCAACATCAAGAATCACAGAACTTACAAAACTTCACTTTTTCAAACAATTCCCACTCCTAGGCCTTTGCAATCAGTTCAAATAGCCTGAGGGCAAGCCAAGCAGTGGTTATGTCAGAATGGTCCAGTCACTTGAGGTTTCACCAGCAAAAAACATGGAACAAAACTACATTTAAAGAGACAGTAAACAATTACAAACATAACAGAAAATATGTAAAAATAAAACTCATAATTTCTCAGGAACAGTGAAAACAAAAATCACGTAATATCATAACAGATTTTAACTACTGAACAGTATTGAAAAATGTTCAAAATAGACATAAAAAATAAATTTAAGCATAAGCCAGGGGAGGAAATCTGGTTTCAACTTAACATAAAGCAGTTAACACTAGAATCCCTGAAGCCTATGAAAAAATTCGTAACCCTGGGCCACCTTAAATTCCTTCGCACCTCTCCCTCAGCGTCTTTCGTTTTGTAAATGTGTCATCAGCACAAGCAGTAAGCAGCCTGCTATCCCACCCCCCACTGCTGCAGAAAGGGCAAAAATTTCTCCCAGCTCAAGTCTTGTTTATCTCAGTGTAAGGTGCCTGGAGTTGTATAGGGTAAATAATATATCGTTATTTGGAACACATGCATTTCATGTGTGTTCCATGTCAACAGCGATCCATGTAAATGTAGAATGACGGGAACTGCGAGAAATGCAAGAGATGTTGAACACATAGTTAAAACAGAAACTTTTTACATACTATAGTAATAACGACAACATTTTGACATGAAGTGAATAATGTATGAAGACTGAAGTCCAAATATCAAATAAACACTTTCACAAAAGGTACACTGATATATAACAAAACAAGTGCGCCTTTATTCATAATACAACCTAAGAATAAGAAATCGGGTCAGGGTACAGCTGACACGACTGCTTGGGTGGTGAGAACTTTTTCCCCATGTTGATCTGCAGTGGTGGGGGGATGGGATAGCAAGCTGCTTGCTGCTTGTGTTAATCGACACAAAACAAAAGATACTGATGGAGGGGTGCGAAGGAATTTAAGGTGGCCTGGGATTACGAGTTTTTTTTCGTAGGCTTCAGGGATTCTAGTGTTAATGCTTCTATTGTGTTAATGTAATCACTGTCAGTATATGTTAATGAATGATGAGTTGCAAGAGGTGGAATATTTGATTATTACTGTCATTAGCTGTATTTGCTAGATCAAAAAAATCCCTGTTTATAAATGCATAAAGAAAATCTGAAAACAGATATATCTCAGAGTATAAAAACATGTCATTGGTTTAAACAATTGATTTTAGCCTAATCATCACCTTCGTACATAGGAACTCACTTACCAGTGGTTTTTCCATTAGCATAATAGTGTCATTTGTTTACTCAGTGATTTTAAGAAAACATATTCCTCTAACTGAAAAGATCTTGCTTAACTAAACACTGAAACCATTTTAAAAGACAAGATAAACATCTAGTGCTAACAGTATAATCTAATTCCTTTGCATAATTGCATCATAATGTTTATCGATTTCACCACAGGCTTTAATACCATTGATGATAACATTCTTCTGCAAGCTTGAAAATGTAGTTGGCCTATCAAGCACTGTACTTAGTTGATATACTTAATGTTTACCGTATGTATTTAATAATTTGCAGTGTATATAAGTCTGATATGAGAACTCCTTCATTTTTTCCATAGGTGCACAACATGTCCATCAGAATTCAGTGCTAGCACAATTCTCTTATTTTGCCATTAGATGTAATTAGATAATGTAAGATGGAAAAATGCATTTACTTTCATTCATACAGATGAGACTAAGATAAGTTATTTGTCCATAAACACATAAAAGCTGTTTTTGTGTTGGTGGTAATTAGGCAACGTGCAAGTCAATACTGACAACTTTTAATTTGATGATCTTCATTTTCAGTTTTCCTGAAGTTATATTGAACTGAGGTGGGTTTTTTAATAGTCTTAATCTTTACTAGTCACATTTATAAAACCTGCTTCTCCATCTTAAAAATATAACAAACAATTAAGTGGAATTATTAATTATAAGGATTATTTAATTGACATTACCTTAAATATAAGAACTCTCTTTTAAAGTTAATTATTGTGTTTATGTATTTGGATCATATAAAAAAAATTAATTCCTATGTTTTTTCAGTAAAGCAAAGATATAAAATTAAAAAATATTTGAAGAAACAAATCAGTATGAAAAGCTAACTGTAATGTGAATGAATATACAGTATATAAATGGGATTGAGTAACATAAGTAAGAGTAATGAAAAGAAGCCTATTATAATTTCTGTAAAAGTCTAATAATGAAGCAGACTCTCTAAGCAGAGACCAATATGGAACAATCAATACGTTTATATGTGCTTTAAAAATATGGTTATTCACAGCAACCCAGTTTCTAAAATGGCTTTGAAACCCTTATTCCTGTTAGATAAACTGGGATATTAGCCCCTGAGAAACCTGATTAACACACATAGGTTTTTTTCCGTAAATAACCAATTTATTTGGCCATGTAAACCTTTAACCCTGTTACAGTTAATGATTTTCTAGTCTGTTCATTTGCGTTGCACTCTGTTCACCTGCACATTTGATAGCATTGCACATGCTTTCTGCAGCCATGGACAGAAGTGTCCACAAAGATACATCTCCTGAGGCAAATGCTGAAGAGACTACATCATTCTTTTTCCTGGTTGAAATAGTCTGTCTCAGTACTTTAGAACCATCTAAATTTATATTGTGAGCTGAACTTAGAGTGCTAAGCCCACCAGCACAATCTCGGGAGCAGTGTTTGGGGTAACGTGATAACAGTAATTTGTTATATGGTCTGATTTGCAGGGCTTAATCTCACAATCAAGCAGAAAAGAGTGTGCTGCATGCAATCCAATAACATAAACCTAATATAATAAAAATAATAAAATAATAAAAATAATAAAAAGTAATAAAAATGCAGGTAAAAACAGACAATAATTTTGAATGATGTTAGCATTTACCCCCCGGGTGGAATTGAAGAGTCGCATAGTGTGGGGGAGGAACAATCTCCTCAGTCTGTCCGTAGAGCAGAACAGTGACAGCACTCTGTCGCTGAAGCTGCTCCCCTGCCTAGAGATGACACTGTTCAGTGGATGCAGTGGATTCTCCATGATTGACAGGAGCCTGCTCAGCACCCATCTCTCTGCCACAGATGTTAAACTGTCCAGCTTCATTCCTACAATAGAGCCTGCCTTCCTCACAAGTTTGTCCAGGTGTGAGGCATCCTTCTTCTTTATGCTGCCTCCCCAGCACACCACCGCGTAGAAGAGGGCACTTGCCACAACCGTCTGGTAGAACATCTGCAGCATCTTATTGCAGATGTTGAAGGACGCCAACCTTCTAAGGAAGTATATTCAGCTCTGACCTTTCAGTTGTTTGAGTTGCACCATTTAACGAAGTCCTTGATTAGCTTCCTATACTCCTCCTCCTGCCCACTCCTGATGCAGCCCACAATAGCAGTGTCGTCAGCGAACTTTTGCACATGGCAGGACTCCGAATCATATTGGAAGTCTGATGTATATAGGCTGAACAGGACCAGAGAAAGTACTGTCCCCTGCGGCGCTCCTGTGTTGCTGATCACAATGTCAGATCTGCAGTTCCCGAGACGCACATACTGAGGTCTGTCTGTAAGATAGTCCACGATCCATGCCACCAAGTGTGAATCTACTCCCATCTCTGTCAGCTTGTCCCTAAGGAGCAGAGGTTGGATGGTGTTGAAGGCGCTATAGAAGTCCAAAAACATAATTCTTACAGCACCACTGCCTCTGTCCAAGTGGGAGAGGGATCGGTGTAGCATATAGATGATAGCATCCTCCGCTCCCATCATCTCCTGGTATGCGAACTGCAGAGGGACTATAAAGTGTTAGTTTGGTTTCAAGCCAGCTATTTTCAAAGGTCTCCTTTGATAGGCTCGGCCCCAGAAGTGACGTCAGGAGAGCCAGGCGGAATCTCCCGGGAATGGTCTGCAGGCAAGGAAGAAAAAGAGTCAGTGCACTCGGCCACATCCTGGTATGTCTCAGAACTGTCCTTACCCGAGCCCTTTAGCTGCCTCACATGCGCACGTGTGTGACAAGGACCCCCCCTCCCCCCAGCCCAGACCCATCGGGTCGGGCGACCCTGACTGAGAGGTCGTGAACCCGCGAGAGGGCATCAGCGTTGGCGTGAAGAGTGCCCCGACGGTGAACAAGCGAAAACTTGTATGGCAGGAGGTGAAGAAACCACCTGGTGACCCGCAGATTCGACTCCTTGTGCAGGGCCATCCACTGTAAAGGAGCATGGTCCGTGACAAGGGTGAATTCCCGGCCTAGCAGGTAGTACCTCAGCTGAGTAACCGGCCATTTAACCGCCAAAGCCTCTCTCTCCACCGCCGCATACCTGGTCTCCCGGTCCAACAGTTTCCGGCTCAGGAACATAATGGGGTGATCCGCACCACTGACATTTTGGCTCAGCACTGCCCCCAGGCCTGTGTCCGAAGCGTCTGTCTGGAGGATGAAAGGTAAGGCAAAGTTAGGAGCTTTCAAAATAGGTGCGGATGTAAGGGCCTGCTTCAAGTCACTAAATGCAGCACCTGTCTTTTCAGTCCATACCACAATGTTTGGGGCCCTCTTCTTTGTCAAATCAGTCAAGGGCGCCGCTCTCTCTGAGAACCGGGGTACAAACCGGCGGTAGTATCCCGCTAACCAGAGAAAGGCTTGGACCTGCCGCTTGGTTCGCGGACAGGGCAATTTTAAAATGGCATCTACTTTGGAGCTCTGTGGTTTCACGGTACCCCAACCCACCAGGTAGCCTAAATACTTGGCTTCACTCAATCCGAAGAAGCATTTCTTGGGATTGATCCGAAGCCCGGCCTCACCAAGTGTCTGCAATACCGCTTTTACCTGCTGTAGGTGTTCCGTCCACGTGCTGGAATAGATGACCACGTCATCCAGGTAGGCAGCACTGTATGAGTTATGAGGCCTGAGCACTTTGTCCACCAGACGCTGGAAGGTAGCTGGAGCCCTGTGTAACCCAAATGGAAGGACACGATACTAGTGTCTATATCTTTGCCCCTGCTTCTGTGATGATGTTGTCTACATTCTCCGCCTTGGTGTATTTGGTCTTGAAACAGGTATCTACGAGGAATGCTGGCTCCAAAAAATTTTGTGTAGCTGGATCAGCATACTTCATGTAGAGAGAGAGAGAAGAAAAGAAATGAAAAAGGACAGTTAATAGGAATGTATAGCCCTGAGATTGACTAATTAGATAATATAATAACATATTATGATACATATAATTATAATAGTTGAGTAATTTATTTATAACTTCTAAAATTTTAAAATAAATATTGTCTTTATCAGGATACTCACCAATTCCCTAATGTGATTATTGGCCAAAGCACTCTAAGCCTTGTCCAACTGACTTTGATTGCTTATGGCATTATCAGTAGTCATGCAACTTTATTGTAATGCCGACAGCTTTGGTAGCTCTTGAAGTCTTAGCATGATAATTTCTGTTGTGTGGTCTTCAAGAAAATAAGATGTACTGTATGTAATAATCTATTACACAGAATCCATTCATTGATAAAATGTATGGTTACACTCGTACGGTGTAGCTGTGTCATCTTGTCTGGAGATCTGCTGTTATTCTTAATTATGCCACACTGTGAATCTCATATTTAACTTTACTTTGGCAATCCTGTTACAAATTTGGAAAATTATTTTTGCTGAAATATTTAAGGCTTGGCATGACATACTGTACATGTAATTGCAGTATTGTATCACTGTTACTTTTTAAATTAAGTAATTGTTACAAAAATATTTAATAAACAAAAATGAGGTAACTGACTATTTGATGAAGTAACATTTTAAATACTCCAATTTTCAAATCCTTTAACTAAGTCCTCAAATACACCAGAATGTTATGCCACACATACATTTTATGACTTGTTTAATATCCTAGAACAGATGAATTAACCATGTTCCCTTTTGAAATATTTAGGTGGCTTTCTCATCAAACAAACACAGGAAACAGCTCCAAACTGTTGAACATCTTTTTTTTTTTCATTCACTCTGCTTGTTTACTTAATATGCTAATATCTCAGAGCAGATCATCTTTCTGTCTTCACAAAGATACTGAATAGTTTAATTAGCATTTTTATTCCATATGTAATGGCAAAGAGAAAGGCTCATTTTTAAGCTACTGTGTTTGCAGGAGTTGGATGGGTTGTTTGCTTTTTAAGACAACAAAGAATGCTAATTCCCTGTTGAATTTCAGTTTTTATTCTGAAAAGCACTGTCAAACAAATGATATTAAAGAACAGTTCTGCTTCTCATCATTTATTAAATAACGTATCCTGCAAAACAGAAAACAGCTTCACTGTATTTTCCTTACCAATTTATGAAATGTACATCTTTTTAACATTCGTGTTTCTGTAATATGCACTCTATACAAAAACAGCGTATTCCTTAGAATAAAATAATAAAGTAAAATATTTCTAAATATCTCATCTGTTAGGATGTTATTTAGATGCTTCTGTTTTGGCCTTCAATACCTCTAAAGTAATTTTTAGGGTTACAGGGCAGTAGATTGCAATCTAAGCGTCAAGTCTATAACAATATTGCTAATGCTACCATATTGCATACCATTTATTGTAAATCATACAGCTTTGCAATACTATAAAAAATTATTTTGTAAGACTGTGGTATGCTCTGAAACATTTCTGCCATGTGTTTGCTTCTATTGTTTGACTTTTACAAACAGTAAATACAGTGAACCCTCGTTTATCACGGTTAATCCGTTCCAGACTCTACCGTGATAAATGAATTTTCGCGAAGTAGGATTCTTTATTTATAAATCGAATATTTTCGCAGTTAGAATATAGAAAACCTGTTTACGACCTTCTAAATACATTTTTTAACATTATTAGAGCCCTCTAGACATGAAATAACACCCTTTAGTCACCATTACACTCGTATTACCCAATATATTAGACAAAATAAGAGAAAATAAGACATATTAGACGTTACAAATATCACATTATTACTAGGCTCATCCGCCTTTTAAGGCGACCGACTTTTATCCTCAATTTGTGTGCGCTCCATGTATACATCAGGCATGTAAGTGTAGGGAATGAGAACATCAAAGTGCCCATTTGTAACATCTCCCGAAAACCTAAGTTTTTTTTATCCCCTCGAGTGCCTGTCCAAAGTCGTACAATGTCAGCCCGAATCTGTACCGCTAAAGATGGAGTCTCATGCACTAAATAAGCTATAGATGAGAATAGGCAAGCACCATCTCCCCTGATATTTACTACGCGGTGAGGCATTTGTACTCCATCAACATTAATTATTTTTTAGAGACATAATTTTGTCTATTTTTCCAGCGCATCGCGCACAAAAGCAGGGGAACAATGGGAGCATCAGAACTCTGCTCACATCGCGTCGCTTTGTACCGCAAGCCGCAAGTAGGAAGTCTGTGATAAGCGGAATACCGCTACACTTTGCCCTCACGGGACGGAAGGACAATCCCGACCGCTTTTATATAGTAGATTATTGTACTGTACATTTAATTACACACACACACAGTTCTTACACACAACCACTAACCTATGAAGGCACGACCTCAGTAGGAGAGTCTTCAGGTGGTGCAGTATCTTTAGCAGGTGCGTCGTTGTCTTCTTCAGCTGTAGGAGTACTAGGAGTAGGCAGTGGGTGTTTCTGGGTGCGTGGCTGAAGAACATCTTGATAGTCAGTTGCTGGCGCTGTCTTTTCATTTGCGTGAGGAGGCTTTTGTAGGGTATTGCCATCTTTGATCATATCCAAGAGATTCACCTTCTCATGGATAGTAAGCATCTTCCTCCAGCATTTAGTTTTATTGTCAGAAGGCTTAGAAAAAGTAGCACGTTTAGGAGCCATCGTGGGGCTTAGATAAAAGTTCTCAGAAAGCGCATGCGTAGTGATGTAAGCGTGTATGAGAAAAAATCGCGATAGAGTGAAGCTGCGAAAGTCGAAGCGTGATATAGCGAGGGATCACTGTATTTAAGGTTTGGAGTTCACTTTAAATTAATATACTTTATTTTCGTACTAGAAATGCACTCAATAACTATTGCGAGCATACATTAATTTTACTGTTTTAAAAATTAGTATGTTTCAAGCTTAAATTAAAATGTTTTGACATATCTTATTCAAAATACCAAATAAATCCATCCATCCATTATCCAACCTGCTGAATCTGAACACAGGGTCATGGGGGTCTGCAGGAGCCAATCCCAGGAACCAATCCCGGGCAGGGTGCCAGCCCACTGCAGGACACACACAAACTAGGGCCAATTTAGAATCGCCAATCCACCTAACCTGCATGTGTTTGGACTGTGGGAGGAAACTGGAGTTTTCGGAGTAAACCCATGCAGACACGGGGAGAACATGCAAACTCCACGCAGGGAGGACCCGGGAAGCGAACCCAGGTCTCCTAACTGCGAGACAGCAGCGCTACCACTGCGCCACCCCAAATAAATGATAAAAAAATGATATAAAATTTAATTGAGAAATTATATTAGTTAACGTGGAAGAAATAGTAAGCCACAATTTTAATCAATAGATATTCATTTAGCCATTTAAGGATTTATTTCCCCAGCAGAATAAACACCAAATCATATTTTCAAGTTTTATAGAAGAATATTACCACTTAGTTATAAGACTAGTAGAAAACCAGGATAACTAATGGTATTTTTTTAACATGTAAAGCAGGCAAGTAAGGAAATAGTTCTTCCTGTTTTTCATAGTTCCTGCTGACAAAAGTTAACACAAAGTGATACAAAAAGAGTTTATATTTAATTTCCACAGAAAATGCTATAAATATTGCTTGGTAGTATCCTTTTCTAAAGTGTGAAATAGATCCCAATTTTATTATTACTCTTCTTCCCTTCAGTTTTTAGTCCTTCCATGGTTGATTTTAAGGTTAGAGACAGCAAACAACATAACTTGTCTTCTAAAGACTTGAATTAAATGCAATGGCCATATTGTTGAAGCTAAGAGCTTAGAACGTAATAGAGTAATATGTATAATATAAAAATATAGTGCATAAAAAGAGAAACTATCATTTACAAAATAACGTATGAAACATGACTAATTTTGGTTGTATATAACGCTGGGACACATGATCATATTATACACTATTGAATGAGAACATACAAACAATAAAGGTATATTTAATCACACTATACTGTTTGGAATATGTAAGTGCAGAATTAAGTTAAAACATTCACAGAATTTACCACAGAGGCCCAGGAATTTTCTCTATGATCCTAGCAGAACTCCTATAAAATGGAGTGTAAAGGGGAGAAAAGGAAGCAGTCATAAGAATCACTTTTTTGATAGCGTTAGCAGTGTGTTGTTAGGTACTGTAGAAAAAAAAGAGGTTTGGAAACAAACTGCTGCTTTTATTTTCATATAATTGTTAAAATGTAATAAAACAAGTACAAAAAACAATAAAGAAAAATGAGTGCCTGTAAGTAGTAAACAGAATAGATGCATAATGGCAATGTGTACAGCAATGAGGTATTATAAATCTATAAATAGCTTTTCATTACATGATGTAATGGTATAATGTCTTACGTTTTGATCTCCTGATTTAGGCTAGCAAAGTAAAATTAAAAACAGTTAAAAGTAAAATGTATTTAATCAGCCTTGGCATCAGCTAAAGTCTGAGAGATATAGTCCCTAGTGTGACACATATAGTATTTAAAAATTTCCAGGCTTCTCCACAAATAGATTTACACTCTTGAGATGAATATATTTTGCCACGATACTGTTAGTATGATCAAGTGTATTTGATCAAGTGTATAAAATAATGACCTAAGTAAGATAGCAGTTACCAAGTATCAAGATGTGAATGATAAAACACTTGGTAGTCAAAGATTTGCAAAAAAGGTGCATTTTGAATAAATATAAAAACAGTGAAGAGTAATGAATATTTATATTTATTTTATTTTAGAATACTATCGTGCAAACAGTGAACTCTGTCTAAAAACTGCTTTGTAACACCATTTATATTATAAAAACTCTGTCTTACTATTAAAATTAATTGCTATTTGGCCATATGGCCTTTCTAAACTTATAGATTTAATTTGAAGTATAGTACTGCAGTATTTTAATTAAATAACTAACTATATATATTATGTCCTCTACTGTTGTTAGAGATACAATAATACCATACTGCAGTCCACAGCTTATATTTAATTAGTTCTGATAATTTCATTAGGCAAATAAACAAAACACAGATGATTGTGTTTTTCAGTCTATGTCTTTCTAGTGTTTTGCCTAGAAGAATGTTCTGATTTGGAACAGGACCATTGTAAAAGAAAATGTAAGGCCTATAAAGGCTTCACAAGACCAGACTTTCTCTGCCTATCTAGAATTGGCCGCACCAGTTTAAATACTAACGTTCTACATTTTTTGAGTCAGTCACCACTTCCTTCTTACTGGGTAACCTAACAAGACACTTAACTAGCCTGTGGTGAAAATGTGTTATTATTACACATCTACCTAACACCTTTATTCAGAATTACTTGAAAGATAATGATATTTTAAAATTGCTTTGTTTACAACTGGACAACAAAAAGCCTAAGACACTTACTCAGCTTCATGCAGTGAGGCAGAGATGGAAGTTTTGTAATAATAGCTATCTTTATTAAGTTTTGAGGATACTCATCTAATTAATGAGTTCAAGAAAGGTTAGACACAGTTCTGTTTTTACTTTTTCTAGCATTTTTAAATTAAAAAAGTGCTAACTCTAACCCATTTTCAGAGCTTATCATCAGTGGACTCTCCATCATAGGTCAGGGGCAATGAGTAAACATATTTTATTTGACTGTAATGTAATTGTGGGAGTGCATTGTTGGAGAGGTTATTGTTGCTGTCTCATATTTCAAGTGATCTCAGTTTGATTACCTGCTCAGTCATAGTTACATGATTTCCCGGAGCCTGTGTAGTTTTCTCTAGGTACTCTACTTTACTGCCATATAATAAAGTGCCTATGAGTCACAGTGGACACAGTGAATGTATGAGTACATGAGTGTGGGTGTGCGTGTAAGTTTTTTACTTTAATAAATTGATATATTTTCATTCCTAATTATCATCTGAATATACTTTTGTCTGGATTTCAACTCAAATTACAGAGGATTTTAAAAGAGTCTTGCAAGTAGTCTAAAGACTGATAAATAAGTAATCATCTATTTACTCTTCTGTTTTTCCAAAATTACAATTTTACAATAGGTGGTATTCACAAAATATTTCATGAGGAAGAAGAGGTTGATATACAGCCAAAAAACCTTTGGGTCCCCTCTTCTCAAAAGAGCTAATGGAAGAGATGGAAATCTTGCTAACTATACAACATTCACTTTTGTATTTAGATTTTAAAATACAAAAATAAACCTAAACATTATTTTAAGTAAATCTAGCATAATATTTAATACATCACAACAGAAAGTGTTTCATCCTTTACTCATTACACAATTTCACATTTCTCAAAGTACATATTTCTTTTTAATACCTCTTCTAAAGGTCTCAGGTTTTTTAGTTGCAATCTAACTGATTGGCATAGCAGGGTTATGGCTTGCTCTTGGAATGTCTTTGTCACAGTGGTCAACAGGTTAGGCAGGAGTTCTCAGGAGTGTGTCTAAGTGTTAATTGTCAGTTGGGAAGTTTAGATACTTGTACATTTTTAAAGTGAGTGGCATGTGTAATATCAGTGCACTATGATGGAAACTGTCTGCATGATAGGTAACAGTCAAGTTAGCATCACAAGAGAAACAAGACTGATAATCTGTATGATGCTTACAAAGATAAGTAAACAATTTATCAGTTTTTGCACAGAGTTAGTGAGACATTAGAAGTTTTTTCAAAACAATTTGTTTACCTTATTTATGTGCAAAACCTCCTTTTCAGTTATTTGATGTTTACTTTAGCAAGCCAAAAATGAAGAAATTCTTTCTAAAAAAGGTAAATTAGGACTAACATTTAAGTGTGGAGTCAGTTGAGGAATAGTAGAGTAAATTTTGAAAACTTTTTAGTTGCAGTGCAGGGGAAGTTTCTGAAATATTTAAGGGATAAAAATTTAATTTAAACTGTTTTGGATTATAAAAGTTTTTGAATTGGTTCCATGCCAAACCACTATAAAATGTATTATATTAATGTCACTGATCCTAATAATTTGAACAACTGTATCCCCTGAATTCTGTCCTGGTTATTACAGATTAATAAATATAGACAGCTTTTATCTCTGTTTTAAAAAACAGTTGCTGACCCTGTCTATGAAAGCCTGCTCTTATATCCCACTATGTTGTAATTGCGGGGCTCACACAAAACTCAAAAAAGGCTTCACCATGTAAAACTAGGCTTTAACTCCTGACAAGCCTAAAAAAAGAGGTAGGCCTCACTATCACAAAGTAAGCCTGGCTCTTAGACTCAAAATGACTTTTGCAGCCTGCACACTTAAAGAGGGCCAAGCTTATAAACTGCAAAGGGCCCAAATAACAAATGAGTCGCTGTTCTAATAAATTTAATTCAAAAATATAAAAATTAAAAAAATTTAAATCTGTATTCCAGTAATCAAATTTAGAAACAAGAGCAGAAGTGCATGAATCAAAAATTAAGGAGACCTACAATATCCAAAAATCAAAATCCAGAATCCAAGCTTGAGAGTTAAACTCTTCTGCCTCCTAATTGTAAAGATAGATATTTTTGAACATAGTCAAAAAGCCAGGCCAAGCTAAATACCAAAAACATCAATAAACTATGACATCTATCCCCAAAAGTTAAGAAAAACATCATTGACAAGTCTTTTCAAATCCTATCTGCAATGAAAGACAAACTTGAAATGTATGATTCTAAACATTATACCTTTGACCTGGTGATGTCATGCATTGCACACTTCCAGTTGACCTTGCCTAACAATGGCATAGCATCCATCAATAAAAGTTCCTTGAAATGGAGGCAGCAAAGGGAATATGAAAAGGCATCACTGGAAAATACTAAAAATTATTAACATTATGAAAGTTAATCTAAATAAAAACAAAATTGCTAGAAACAGATTTCTTGGGGTTCAAAAACATATTTTACTCATAGAACTGTTGAAGGAAACACAAGGAAAACATTTTAAAAATTACGTAAAGAAGCTGATCATAACACAATCGTAATGTAAAAGCACAGGATTGAGGAAGCTTAGTGTTATATGGAGCTGATTATAGCTGCTCTGCGGCAGCATTATGGGGTTTTTAGGCTTAATATAAGAAGACAAAGAAAAATTAATAAACAACAAAATACTTGTTAAAGTTCAATACATAAGAACAGAAAACATAAATATTCAATAACATAAAACATAAAATAATTTGTTAAAAATAAACGGATTAATTAAGGAAAGCCAGGGGTATCACACCCTAATCAGTCTGTTACAATATTTGTAAGGGTATCCCAGTTAATTTTTGGATAATTTATATTTCTATTAATGTAATATTTCCCTCTAAAATTACATTGTTAGCATTTGAAAAACAATGCATATTAAAACTATTGTCTGCATTTTTGGGGCAATCATAATATCAGGCCTCTATCCCTAATACCGTCTAGTATCTAGTATCTCAGTTCAAATATCGTCACTTACATGCAGCTCATCATACATGCAATTTCTACTTTATATAAAAATGTGTACCTTTCTATATTATTATAATTATCCACAGCAATATCTTGTTTGTATTCACACACTATGCAACCCATGGTCCCAAGATTAAAAATCCACCGCTTTTTGGACTTCAGGTGCTCCATATAAGAGGAAAATAAATGCTTACCTTAACATGCTTCTTTAAATTAAAAGGTAAATTCTTGAAAGCAGAGATTTTTTTAGGTTCTGGCAGCCTCCAAAGACAATGCATAATATATGAATCACCTCTACTTTTAACACATTTGTAAATGGTGTTCAAATTTGATAATGGGGAACAGGCACATTTGGTTTCCATATCTTAGTAGTGAACAAGCAGCATGGAAACAGCCTACCAAATCAGCAATGGAAGGCACGCTACAGCTCTATTATTTTCGAATGATATTCAGCATTCTATTGGCTGTGTCTAAGCAATGTTGAAGTATAACCAGAGTTGACAACACACCTGATAGTTTTCTTTTTTGAATTTATGATAGTTTGGTTTATGTAATGAATAGTAAGGACTTACTGCAAAATGTAACCAATTGAGAAGTATACAATTTGATATAAAAATGTAATGGGATAAAAGTAAAGTACAAATAAAACATCTATTTAAGTAAAGTAACAAAATAATAACAAAGTAGTACTTCATTATTTTGCACCTTTTGTCACTTGGTTGACAGAACTGTGACTGCATTGGTAATGTTTAAGATTCTGGAATATAACAACTTGCAATTTTACTTGGTATATAGGAAAAAGAGGGTTTAGTTTGTAAGGAAACTACCAAAATGGTTCTTTTGGACTTAAAGTTTTGATTTGCATATTGCACTATTATAACTGGCTATCTATTTAACCTCAGCCCGTTCCTGACTACTCTTTTGCTTGAGCCTTTTGGTTATGAATTTCATCATATCCTTTATTCTTTTGTTTTTTAAGGTCCTTGGAAATGACCATATTTTGTGCTCACAACACTCATACACCTCCCCAATACACTGATACCCCTCCAATTCATCTGAAACCTATCACAGCAGAACAGGATAAATCTGTACCTGAAGGCGCGCCAGTGTTCTGTAAACTTATGCACCTTTAACCTATACCAGCATTTGAGCTATGTGTCAGATTTTTTAATCTCCTTAACCTTGCCTGGACTGGCTCATGACACAGGCAGAACTTCAGAATAGACCACATTGTCAGTTCTGTTCCTTACTTACAGACCCAGCTCCCTAAATCTGGATGTCAGAACTAGCAGGTTGCCCATACCAATGTCATTTATTTCAATCTAGGCTATCCACCCACTCAAGAAGGTCTCCTACCTGTGCACATGGTAGACAAAACTGTATGAAACTCTTTTTCTGGAGCAAATCTGAGTCTCAGTATAATGTAATACTAAATATAAATGGACAGCAAAGCCCAATTTCTGTAGAAGATGCATAGCATACTGTAAAAGTATTTTTTTCCATTAAAATGCAAATTAGAGAAACACTACTGTACTAGAAGTGTCCTTTTCAGAGAACATAAATGTACAATTTAAGTTAAATAATAAGCACAGTAAGTTGGTTTTTATTTACAGGGCAAAATCTACAGCACATTATTTTTGATAGGTACGATTGTAACAAGACGAGACTTCAGACATGGGAAAGGTTTGGGGCAGCCACCCGTATAATATGTTCCTGGCTGCAAAAGTAAAGAATTGTAAGACCAGAGTAGTTTACAAGACTGAGTCCAAAACAGAACTGAATTCCAGAGGAAGGGAGCGAGGCTTTATAGGAAATCTGGGGGAAGTGATGTTGTCTTTGGGGCTGGGGCCGGAAATGATGTTTTCCTCGGGACAGGAAATGATGTCGTCCTCGGGACCGGAACCAGAAGTGACGTGTCCCAAGCTGAGGCAGCGGTTCCTGGTGGGATTTCCCGGGAAAGGTCTGCAGGAGACTTAGAAAGAGAGTTAGTGCACCCTGCAGCCCCCTCTCTGGGCAGATGTATTACCATAATTCTTTAACTCCATTATCAAAATGGCAAAACAGACCCAGTGTGCCAAACTTTACAAGAATCCATGAATTTATCTGCATCACCTTCAGTAGTTATTAGTACAAAAATTAGTTTACTTGTTTCTGCCATATACTTTTATTTTTTTTGTTCAATCATCCTGCTCATCATATACAATTTTTCATCAGCACCCAGATAAGAACTTATCAGAGTACTGTGAGCTGTATCATCAGCACTATTCCCTCTGACTATGACACCTGGACTCTATCTGTATAATTGCTAATGGATTATACAATTACCTTTAAATGTGAATATTGACAGCTTAAATAAGATTTTTTTGAAAAATAATATTTCCTATTGATAATGTATGAGCAGCAATTAAGTTTCATTCTAGAGATTTTTCACAGTTGCCTTTTCTATGTTTGATTAATCGTATGTGTTTTTGTCTCTTTTACACAGAAACAAGACTGTATTGCACCAGTTCTGCTGTCCAGCAGCTGACACTGATCAAAAAGCGGATTCTTCAAGTTGTTCTACAAGGTAGGAATATGTTTTAAAGCAATTTGACTGTTTTTATTTAGTATGACCCTCTGATCCCTTAAAACACTTAATAATAGAGTCTCCTCTGTGCCTACAGTGTGACTTTTTATGACTACACATACATACAGTAAAGCAATGCAGCAAGCTAACCTAACAAGGATGGCACAGTTCAGAAAATCACACTAAAGCGCAGTGAATTGAGGCAAGACTTTCAAATTTGAACACCCCAATTGATTATCCCTGCAGTCACTCAACTCCAGAGTAGGTACTTTAGTAGTGCTTTTTTTCCTGGATTTTAATTCAGAGCTACTATCCAAGTCAGCAGGCACATACAAATTTTAAATGGATAAAAGTAAGTGATTCTCCTTTTTTTGTTGAAGGCACTTGACTTACAAGCATGTGTAAAACATTCTGATTTTCATTTTACACCTGTTTTATTCATTCAAATCAAGACAATGGCATATTCATTCTCATACTTTAAAATCACAACCACACCATTTTAAGCATCATCAACCATACACTAACAAATATTTTTTAATAAATGCTTTCTAGTGCTGCTCTAGTGAGCTTTTCTAGAAGAAAGACTTGAGGATGATGTACTTTTCACACGTGATTTGGTTGAAGATTATATATACTGTGCGTTATTGCCAATCTCTTATTTCTTATCCTCCTTTATATGTAATTAAATCTTACACACAGTAAATCAAACAAACAGATAAATGTATGCATGTCTTTAACTACTTAAGACTTTACAAATAGTCACAGAAAATAAAAACTGTCAATCTATGCATGTACAATATATCAGCCATCTCTGAACAGAAAATTATCCTAAAGGAAGTCAAACTATACAGAGGTTAGGATTCAATATACAAAAATGGTTTTAAGGGTCTGCCATCTCTCTCCCTTCCTCCATATCTCCGGCAGGGCATTCTGATGTTTTGGTGTAGATAACAACAACAACATTTATTTATATAGCATATTTTCATACAAATAATGCAGCTAAAAATGCTTTACAAGACGAAGAAAGAGATAAAAGACAAAATGAATAAGAATTAAAATAAGGGAACACTAATTAACATAGAGTAAAAGCAAGGTCCGATGGCCAGGGAGGACAGAAAAAACAAACAAAAAAAAAACTCCAGACAGTTGGAGAAAAAAATAAAATCTGCAGGGGTTCCAGGCCACGTCACCGCCTAGCCTCCTCTAGGCATTCTACCTAACATAAATGATCAGTGCTCATTATATTCAGGGTTCTCATGGAAGAACTTGATGATGACGGTCATGTGGACTTCTGGCCTTTAACCCACCAATGTAGGGACATAACAGTGCTTTGATCAGGTGGTGGTGGCGCAGGTTGCCACCCCAAAAAAGCAGAAAAAGAAGAGAAGAGAAAGTAGGGGTTAATGCGGATTTTGAATATGAATACCATGAATAATAATGATAATTAATTGAATATACAGAGCATCAGGATTAAACTAAGACGAAGCTATGAGAACGGCATGTTAAAGTAATGTGTTTTCAGAAGTTTTTAAAAGTGCTCCACTGTATTAGCCTGGCGAATTCCTATTGGCAAGCTATTCCAGATTTTAGGTGCATAACTGCAGAAAGCCGCCTCACCACTTCTTTTAAGTTTAGCTCTTGGAATTCTAAGCAGACACTCATTTGAAGATCTAAGGTTACGATTTGGAGTGTAAGGTGTAAGACATTCCGAAATATAAGATGGAGCGAGATTATTTAAGACTTTGTAGACTATAAGCAGGATTTTAAAGTCAAAGTATATATCTCTGTCTCTCCATATTAATTTATAGCCTCTAACTACCACCATATTTTGAAAGACATCAAAGACTCTATCTCCTTATGGTTCTCTCTTTCCCTACTCTTCATGTTTTAAACTTTCATTAACTTCGACAAATGTATTGCCCCAAATTTATTTTATGAGTTTCTTTCTCCTTCTATCTTTCCCTTCAAAGCTGGTATGGACTATTACTTATTTTTATGGAATTCCAGAAGGTCCACTGTAAAATATTGCACTTTGCACTGTGACAAGTTGGACGGGGATTCTCTCTTCCTGACCTTGAATTTGCATTTGGCCTACACAAAGGGTATAGAAAGCTTTGATTCAGCACTTGATCAACTCTCCTACAATTCCCCTTTCTGGCTACATATGAAGTACAGCGCTGTTTCCTCTCACACTCTTTTTTGTCCCTTCTCTGACTGGAAGATTAAAATGTTTGACGCCAGAACAGAAAATTTATTGAGATTGTTTTCAAGATGGCATCACCATATGACTCTTTTTAACAGCCAGGCATTAAATATAGGTTTAACACTAACTGTTTTTCTTATTTGATCCAGAAAGGGTATTTGCCAATTTAGGGACATCTTCAATAACTCAGGACTCAAGTTGTTCCTATTCTTGATGTTCAGGTTTGCCATTCCTGTTTCCTACACCTTCTCCTCTTATTTCCAGCTGAAGTCTGTTATTAGCACATGTGGACTTTTTCTCACTTCTCTCCCCCATCGTCCACTTTATACTTTTTTCAGTTTCCATTTCCCCTAAATCCAAACCTGCACCCTTTCTCTACTCCTTTCTGTGTAAACCCCTATCACTTGCCACTATGTGGTCACATGATTTCCCTTCCCACACTTCAGTCTAATGGAATTCTTTATTCAGAAATATTCATCCAAAACACAAATCACCAGTGCAACTAAGTTCAAAATTCTACATAGATTATGTCCAACAATCTGCAAGCACCATTTAATCAGTTTGGCTCCAGACCCACCTTGTTATCCCTGTTTCTTAAATGCCAATAAGCACTTTCTTCCACATGTTCAGGCAGTTTCCCCTGAGCTGTTTCTTTCTTGGCTAGTCTCTCTCCTCAGTTCTTTCTATGGATGCTCCCCTCAGGTTCTCCTTCTTTATATTTCTCCATTCTCTCCCTTCTGTACTGCACAAGGGGGTAATCGCTCTGACTTCCATTGTTGGCCTCATGTTAGAGATTACCTATTTCTATCATTTTGACTCAACAGAAGTCATCTTTCTTTATCTTAGCACTCATGGAACTTTCTGCATCACTCTTCTTTATTTGCTTACTGCTGTCCTTTCTGTTTTGTTTCCATTATTCAACATTTGATATTTCTTAAGGCTACAAGGGTTGTTGGAGGGTTTTTTTTTGGAGATTTCTCTTTTCTCTATTGTTAATAACATTAAAAAAAGATTTTCATGTTTTTGGCTCTATATATTAAATATGTCTCTCACATAATCTTTTAAAGAGAGACAGAGAGACACTTTCACTCTCCGCAAGACGGACAAGTCATGTCTTACTTACAACCTTTGGAAGCAAGTCCTGTGATACACATGCAGAGCAGGTTAGAGATAATGAAAGTTGGAAAATTCGAAAGTCTCAAAAAATGAGAGTAAAGATTGCATTAGCGCAAACAAACTGAAAATATTACTCAGTGAAATAATGGAACAGCGAAAAGAGATCAAATATTCAGGTGCTGTACAGGCTTTTAAATATTCCAAGCGCTGCACAAAATACAGATCACGCAGCATGGCAGCAGCAGCAAGCCAACAGCTAATCAAGCAAAGACGAGGTAAAAAAAAAATGTTACTTGTTTTCCAACGTATCAACATTTAGGGGGGTTTTGAAGGAGTGACCGCATCTTCTTGGATGTAAGTTCAACCCCCTTATCACAATGGCACGTAGTTCTGGCGGAGATGGGGGGTGGGGGGGAAGGGGTTTGCAAACGAGTTCAGATCACACGGCATGGCAGCAGCAGCAATCCAGCAGCTTATCAAGCAAAGAGGAGGCAAAAAAAACTGTATTTGTTTCCCATTGTATCACCGTCTAAGAGGGGTTTCGGAGGAGCGGCTGCATCTCCTTGTGGTGCATTCAGCCCCTCTCTTCACAATGGCATGTAGTGCAGGTGGGGAGGGGGGAACGGGCTGGTGAGCGAAGCAAGCAGTGGGCAAAGCCCCCTAGTTTATTAATAAAAAATTATTTTAAAAAAATGGGCATAAGGGGGCAATGTCCTAAAAGAGTAGAATTCCCAATTGCATCAAGTTTTTTCAATTCTGTTTTCTTTCATCTCCCATATCCCTTTCTTCACTATCACTGGCCTGGCTTTTTCTCACAAACTGAACTCTTGTCAAAAAATTGGCACTTTCCAAAAAAATCTTTTAAGACTACAACCTGAAATCATGTCTACTTCTAGGAACAGGAATGACCTCTGGAACACCAGAAACTTTTATCCTGGTATCCCTAGCAGCCGTAGATGTGCCCACAGTACTATGCGTTGCATCTCAGTTAAAATTTCTTTTAGCCACCAGGGTACCAGCACGCTATAATGGGTAATTTGATCTTCTTGACTCATGACTAGGTGACTTCTGGTGCCCTCCTGCTGTCTCTATCAACAATCTAGTATTATTTTGCTCCACAGTTACGCCTACCACCTTTACCTTCCCTGGTGGTATAATTCTACTTTACAGTGAATCAGCCAATCTATTAAACACTTAATCAACTATTTAACAATTAACAACACAATTATTATGGAGCATTGCACCTCCACATGGTAGAAGTGCAATTACACTGAAATAGCCCACACAAATGCCAGCGTATACTCATCATAGCTCATGTCTAAAACAAAGTAAAACTGTCTGTAGCCCTAGTCCTGATATGTCAAATGTAGAGGTTAAAAAGATTATTTGGGTTCAATAGAAAGGAGATTAATGTTCAGACATACTATTTATTATAACATAAAGAACATGAACTGAAATGTATTTGCAGGGGTTTGCGAACTGACAAATCTATCATCTAACAAATGTGCTGCCCACAGCAATTCACCAGCATAATAAATCTATTTTTATTATTTTTTTAGTCATTACTTCTTCTAATTTGCATGTATCATATTTTCAGAGGTTTTTAATGTTATGGCAACAAAAGCAAGATGAAGAAGCCCCATTTGTCCTGTTTCTGCAGTTTCAAAAAGTGAAGTAGAGATATTATTTAAAATCAAAGCTCACTCAAATCCTTTTAAATCACATTATTTAAAAAAGCAAACACTATAACAATTAAGGGAAAGAAAATCCTCAAGAAAACTCTTACTTTCCTCAATGTATTTGCAGCCAGCCAAACTAGATAGAAGCATGCTTGGAACTTAATCTCCAAAGTAATCTCTATCACAATGTAGTTTTGGCCAGTTATTTCAAATGAGACCAACAGTAATTCAGTAATATATTAACAAACACCCACATCCAAAAGGTCAAAATGTTCCAGCAATACCTAATAATCATTTTTTGCAGCCTATCCATAGAAAAATTTATCTAAATTGCTTGTGTGCAGTATTTTTTTGAATTCTCAAGCCTTGTTCATAATAGTCAATGTAAGGGTACATATTTTTGCACAGAAATTATTTGGACCATAAAACCTTACATAGGCAGCTAAAATTATGTTTTTGCCTTATCACAGTTTTCGGATAAGTTATAGACCTCACTAATTTGCTGCATTCACCCTTAGTATTTGTGCTTTCTTAGAAATGTGTTTATTTACTTTTGCTTTTCCTTGTGGTATGAAACTGTCATTAGGAAAAAATAAAGTTCAAGGCCAATTGAACATTCTTTCTTTAATATAAGGAAGCGATGAAAGGTTTTAACAGTTTTACCAGTTAGTAACCATTCTGCCATATTTGTATCAATTTATATTAAGGGATGTACATTTTTTTATTAAATGTTCATGCTTTGTGTTAGTAATAAGCTAAGAAGTAGATACAGTATTAAAAACACGTTATACTCTTAATTGTTGATCATTTAACTGATATATTATTTATTATGAGTTGATGCCAATTGGTAATTCATGAATATTTGACAAATTATGTGAAGTTACAAAGCTGTTAATTTGGCAAAGTACTGTTTTGAGAATTGTGTGATTTTATGGTTGCCTCACTATGTTTAGATGCATAGTTTGATTTCCAGGTGCCTCTTATGATAGTTCCAAAGCTCTCCCTGTTCATACATAATGTATATCTCTTCTGACTGCTCTGGTTTCTTTTCTTGTGTAAGCTATTGTAAGTGTAAGCTAAGTATTGATTCTAAGGTATCCTACTGAGAGCATGTGTGTGTTCCCAATGATGGGTTGATGTATCATTAAAACATAACTCTGGCTTTGTGTCCATTATAGTGGTAATATGCAATAGCTCTTTGTGATCTTAACTGGGAAAACAGGCTAAATAATTGGGTAGAATGACTTATACCTTCAACTACTCGAAACATGATTTTTGACTCAGTCACATTCTTCATCTTTCTGTGACTGAAAACTTTAGGGGGAGTTTGGTAAACTATGAATTAGTGTGGTGTGTCCATGACTATGCTCAGAACTAGTTTCCAGATAATGGCTGATTTTTGACTTGTCCCTGATGCTGCTGGATAGGCTTCTGCTCCCTTTAATGAAAAAAGCAGGTTCAGGAAGTTGATGGATGGATGGATGGATGGATGGATGGATTAACCAATGATTCAGTGCAATTCTTCAATTTATTGAGAATGTTTATATCTAATTTGCCTTTGTGTTTTATTTCATTATTTATGCTAGAAGTGACAGGCATCTTTATTTTAAAAGACATACTGCAGCCTCCCAAGTGATCCCATGGAGCTAAACATGGTCTTTTCTAATTGGGGCAGAATTAATTAACAGATTGCATTTGCCCTTGATTTGGGTTTTTTTAGTCTTAATGTGGCTGTTTTTTTTTTAAATTGTTAAAATCTGACGTTTTGAAAGCATGTTGAGTAGATAACTATTTTTTATGGATATTATTTTCTTTCTGCATTTTTGGTTTTTTTAGCAAAAAGGAAAACTTAAATGCATTGCAGCACATTACCATTCACAATTACAGTGTTACAGTATCAAAAAGTAAAAAAAAGTAAAAAAGTCATAGTGACAGTAATAGATGTCATTCTTCACCTACAGGAATCTCAGGGTGCACTTTGTATCAAATATAAACAGACAGAAAGAAGGTTTTCGGTGTTAGATTTTTTTTTCAAATGTATATATTGAAGAGTAATGAAAAATCCCGATTTAAATGGATATGACACCTGTGTAAAAATACTTTTGGACAGTTGAAAATCATACAAATCTCATGCATAAAAACATAAAAAATTCTGGAACCATCTGTGCCATAGTAGGATCTGAAACTTAAGGCAATAGAGTCTGTCTGCTGGACAGAACTTAAGTGAGTAAAAACAGTATTACAACTTTGAAATTATAAGATGATCACACATAAAATTAAGAGTAATGAATTGTGATTCAGAATTGATTTTCAGCCTTATATTCACATTTGTACTCACAAACCCCTGCTGGTTAGGTGCATTACCTGTTTTTCTGTTCTGTAAAAAACTGAAATTGTTATTTGAGACTGGACCTCTTGAAAATGTGTCATTTGTCAATAATTCTTTGACCAAGATTCTCCCAAATAACTAATCCTTAGTGTTAACAGTTTCCTGTATGTTGATGAAGTCTGTCTTTGTGCAATAAACATATAACATTTTTAGCACCTGATTTTGTTTGAACAACATCCATTTTATTGTTACATAGACAATAGGAACCAATCTTTTGACACAGTTTAATGACAATTTAGCTCTAATTTGTACATGTCCTGTCATTGTCTGTATGCAGTTTTTATGTCCTGCCTGCGCCTACACAGGTTTTCCTTATAAATTCCCAAACTCGTGTGTTTGTGTGTGTGAGTGGACCCTAAGCTTATGATATGTCTAGATATGTTTCCAATCTTGCTGCTACTGCTGCTCAAATATGTTGAATTGGAGTAAATAGATTTGAGAATGTATAGTCATTTAGTGATTCATTATCCACCCATCCATCCATATTCCAAATCCCCTTATACAGAGTATGGTAACAGGGAAGCTGGAAGCTATCCCAGCAAGCATCAGATACAAGGCAGGAACAATCCCTGGATGGGATCGCAGGGTGCACACACATGTAAAAACACACTAGGGCCAATTCAGCTTTGCTAATCCTCCTAATCTGCATTTCTTTAGACTGTGGTAGGAAACCAGAGCAACCAGAGGAAACCCACACAGACATGGAGAAAGCATGCAAACACCACAAAGGGAACACCTGGGATGTGAATCCTGGTTTCTTTACTACGAGGCAGCATCACTACCATTCTTTCATTATCTAACTTTACATTGTCATTTTTATATTTGTATATATGTGTAAGAAAAAACAGCAAATTATCAGGAAAATGTTATCTGCAATTTTAATCAAGCTATGCTGTTTAAAAATGAACAAAGTGTATGCCCATTCCAGCAGATATGTTTCCTTGTTGAATATAGTATAGAAGGAAATCAAAGTACCGCGTGTGGTAAATTTCCCATGTATAGATTGTATACATTAGAAGAAGACAGAATTGCCATACAGATAGAAATCAAGCCAAGAATTAAATAAAAGAATGTGGAAATGTAAGCCAGCTAAGCTAATCATGGTGCCACTGCGCTCATCAATGGGAAAAGTAGCTTTGCATTAAGAACAAGATTTGCACCAAGATTGCAAGATTTTCTGAAACACATTTAACTGTTTTATTTTCCAGACCAACAAAGTACCGCATTAACTACAGTGTAACTTAGATGTATGGTTATCCATCCATTTTCCAACCCGCTTATTCCGAACACAGGGTCACAGGGGTCTGCTGGAGCCAATCCCAGCCAACACAGGGCACAAGGCAGGAATCCAATCCTGGGCAGGGTGCCACCGCAGGACACACACAAACACACCCACACACCAGGGCCAATTTAGAATCGCCAATCCATCTAACCTGCATGTCTTTGGACTGTGGGAGGAAACCGGAGCACCCGGAGGAAACCCACGCAGACACGGGTCTCCGAACTGCGAGGCAGCAGCGCTACCACTGTGCCACCGTGCCGTCCATGTATGGTTATATTTATATATTTATTTTCTCTAGGAAATCTACTGTTATTTCATGTATTTCCGATAACCATCTTGTAAAGCTAATGCATAGAGATTGTTGTACCAGTCAAAAAGTAGGAGAATGACCATACATTCAATGATACTTCTTATATATAATATATACATAAAATCTCAATGCTGCCTCATTCAGTTCAGGCATGTAAGGGGCCAGATCCTAATTAGACCTCATTGGGTGTTAGTTAAAACATTAAGGGCGAATAGAGCACCAGTCTATCACAGGGAGCACTCATGCAGGTCAGATCAGGTCAAGTTGGGGAGCATGCATTGATACAGCGCATTGCCGCACCCACCACACGACGAAACAGCTTGGAATCCTGGTTGGCAACCCCCCAGGCAAACATGTGGTCCAGTCCCACCCTCTGAAAATGACCATCTATCTGCCACAGCCAGGTGTTACTTGGGCATCCCCTTGGCTTGGTCCAGCCACTTGGGTCCTCAACAATGAGGATCCTGTGAGCCGGATCACCCTCAGGAAAATGCGCCACAACTGACACTTACCTCAAATGCAGGTGATGTGCCTCATTTGGGACTCTGTGAGCAACTGCTCATTCAATACAAAGTCAAAAAAACAGTACCCAAGAATTCTCTGAAGACACACAGTACCAAAGGAGTCCAGTCTTCATCTCAGGTCACTGGATAGCGTTCATGTCTCACAACCATATAGCAAGACAGGAAGCATCAGGACTCTAAAGACTTGGAACTTTGTCCTTTTGCATAGATATAGGAAGCACCATACCAGAATCCATGCTCTCCCAATCCATCTACTGACTTCATAGGAAGACTCACCAGAAACCTGAATGAGGTAAGTGAACCTCTCAACAAGGTCAACACTCTCTCTGCAGAAAGACACACTGCTGATGGCTGTGCCTAAGAGGCCATTAAAAGCCTGGATCTTGGTTTTTATTCAGGACACTCACAATCCCAGACACTCAGGGTCCTTGCTCAGTTTCTCGAGACCCCTGATCAGAGATTCTTTCTTCACCAACAGATGCCCCACAGCCGCTGGACCCCATGACCTGGCCCAACACCCAGTCCATGCAAGCATTAAACAGAGTAGGAGCAAGAACACACCCATGATGAACCCCAGAATCAACTGGTAAAAACGCAGATGTTCTGTCTTCGCTCTGCACAGTACTCACAGTACCAGTGTACAGGCCGGCCATGATATCCAGCAACCTTGAGGGGATCCGGTGAAGTCTCAGGATGTCCCACAGGGTAGCTTGATCAACTAAGTCAAACTCATTACAAAAATCAACAAAGGCTGCAAAGAAACTCTGCCGATATTCACCTTGGTGCTCCATGAGATCCCTCAGTGCCAGGATGCAGTCGATGGTAGACTTCTTAGGTGTAAAACCAGACTGCTTCGGTCTCTGGTAGGTGAGCAAGTGATCACAGATCCTATTGAGGATAATCCTAGCAAAGACCTTACCTAGCACCGAGAACAGTGTTATCCCCCCGTAGTTGTCACAATCCAGGCAATCACCCTTCCTATTCCAGATAGGGACGACAAGTCCCATTTTCCAGTCAGTTGGGATGATGCCCATCTCCCAAATGGAAGCAAAGATTGCTTGCAATGCTATGAGGACAACATTACCACCAGCCTGGAGAAGTTCACCCCACAGCCTTCCTCATCTGGTTCACCACCTGTGCAATCTCAATGAGATTGGGTGGTTCACAGCTAATTGGAAGATCAATCTGAAGAACCGTAGACCCAGAGATATCCAACATCCTAGCTGGAGGATCAGCTTTAAATTCATGCACACATTTATAAAAGGAAAAAACAGCTGTATAGGGCATATAAGACTAGCATTCTAGTGCTAACTGTAGGGCATGAGAGCAATGGTAAAAAAGAATATTAGGAAGGCTAAAAGATAGAGGGAAATATTATTCAAAAGGTGAAAGATGACCCAAAGAGATTCTTTTATCATTTTTGTAGTAAAAAAATAGTAAAACAGGAGGAGAAGAGTATCAGGAATAGTGAAAGTGAGACAGTGAAATTGCAGATGCTTTGAACTTGCACTTTATTGAAACTTATACATGTGAAAAAGTCAGTAACCTCTCAAAAGACACTGTCTACTAAGGAGCTACTGAATGATTTGGATATTGTCGGGGGGGAAGAAGGGGACAGGATAGTAGATTTTGCCACGGCATCTGATTAGGTAATAGTTAACACATTTTTTATAAAGAACGAATCAGCCTGTTACTTAAGTAATGTAAGAAGGTTTAGCCAAATAGACTTTCTAATGTATAGAAGATCGCATTTGAAAGAGATAAAGAATTTTAAGGTCATAAATATGGAAAGTGTGACAGTGCATCATAAAGTGTTTGTGATGGACTGGGAGATCAGAATCAGTAGGAGAATAAAGCCAGAGAAAGCAGAACCAAGGATAAAGTGGTTTAGATTTAAAGAGAAAGGACTTAAAGAAAGGGAGAAGGTTTTAAACAGAGTGCAGAGACTGGAATCATTTAAGTGTGTGGCGAAATGGTACAAGAAAAATAGCAAAGTTGTATTAAGAGCAAGTGAAGCAGATGAAAGATGAGGAAGATGTTGTCTTGATTGAGCATGATAGGATCAAGAAAAGATGGAAGAGGTACTTTGAAAAGCAATTGAATGAAGAAAATTCAAGAGTAGTGTTTGGGTGTGGAATCCCAAATGAAGGGTTAGTACCAAGAATAAGGAGGGAGTAAATAAAGGAGGCACTGAAAAGAATGAAAAATGGAATAGCAACAGGACCAGATGAAATACCAGTAGAAGTGTGGAAGAGTTTAGGAGCGGAGGGAGTAGATGTGGTTTGGGATATAATGTAGAAGATCTGTGAACAGGAGAGAAATTTCACAGGGATAAAGCTGATGTCATAGACAATGGAAATTTGGGGAAGGTTCATTGAGGGAAGGATTAGGGAACAGACCACCATATAGATGGAAATTTAATGCCAGGGAGACAAACATTTGATAGAGTCTTTGAATTGATCCAGCTGATAGAGAAGCATAGAGAAAAACAGACAGGATTGCATATGGTGTTTATTGATTTGGAGTAGGCTTATGATAGAAGTCAAGAGGAGACAAAAAGGAGTACCCAAGAAATATGTGAAGATTGTCCAGGATGTGTATGAAGGCTAAAAGCAGTGCTGGGTTAACAGACAAGATACCAGATAGAGCAGGCCTTCATAGTAGGTCTAAGGATCATCGTTAAGTCCTTACCTCTTTGATCTGGTTATGGATATGTTGAGTCATGTGATAAAAGAGTACCTCGTACATGCTTTTGGCTGTTATAGTTTAGCACTAGAAAAAGCTGGAAGAATGGAGAAGGACTGAAGATCAATATGAAGAATAACAAATATATGAAGTTTAATGATGATCAGGATTGAGAAGTTAGCCTGCAGGGGGACTAACTGAAAAAGGTGGATACAGTTAAATATTGAGAATCTGTGGTAACCATGTGGTATTACATGTAGGAAGTAAAAATACTAGATTTGAATACACAGTTGGGGGGTTGAAACTCGAAAGTCCACCCTATGAGAAGGACCTACGAATCATAGATGACTCATCACTGACTACATCAAGACCATGTACAGAATTGATTAAAAAAAACTTAATAGGATGTAAGGTTATATATCACAATGTTTGGAATACAGGCCAAGGGAGGTTATATTTAAGTTACATAATGCACTATTGAGTACAGTTTTGGTCTCTGTTTAACAGAAAAGGCATTGCAGTGCTAGAATGAGTCCAAAGAAGAGCAACTAGGCAAATTCTGGGAGTAAGAGGTATGAGCTATGAGGAGAGAATGAAAGAGTTGAACCTTTTCAGTTTTAATAAATGGAAATTGAGAGGACACATGATTGAAGTATTTAAAATTATGAAAGGAAATAATTCAGTAGATCCAAGTTGTTACTTTGAAATAAAGTTTGCAACAAGAACAATGCAACATGTCTGAAACTTGTTAAGGTTGGATTTTGCACCAATGTTAGAAAGTCTGTCTTCACACAAAGAACCATAAAAAATGGAATGCATTACCAAGTAGTGTGGTGGAAAGTAGGACTTTAGGGAGCTTCAACTCTTGACTTGATGTTATTTTGGACAATCTAGGTATATGGGATGGACAAGGTTTTTGGGCTGAATGACCTGTTCTTGTCACAAATTTTGTAATGTTCTAATGTTCAATTCAGTATACTCTACTCTAAAAACTGACTGTGAGAGAAAGAGTTTTTATAGGCACTAATCAGTGTTAGATATGACATGACACATGATAGTGGGGATGTGTAATTCCAGAATTCTGAACTGCTGGAAAGGGGAAATTCACTGTTTTTGATGTATTAGTTCATTATAATGCTGATGTGGAAAAGCATTAATACCCAACACCATTTTTAAATCTTTTATTTGTAGAAAAACTTTAAATGTAACCTTCTGCCCACAGAAACCTGTTTAATTTTAAATCCTATGTTGCAATATACTGTATACCTGAAAACATGCTCTCATGCCTTCTCATGGTTGCATTAGATTTTTCAAATGAAATTTTAAAACTCCTTTTGAAAAATTAATTCATATAATTTAAAAGTAGAAATTAAAATATCAATGTGTAATTTCCAGTGTAAATGCTAAAATTACACTAAATTACATGAAAAATTGATATTTTGTTCAGTTTATGAAACTACTAAAATTAACAGCATGGAGAAAAAATTTGAAGTTATAAAAATCCACTTTGTTTTAGAGTATCATCAAAAGCCTGAGAAAGTGTTATATTGAGCTCATTCAATATACAGTACCAGAAAGGCTGACCTCTCACTTTAAGAAATACATAATGGTTCTCCAAGAGCAAAACAGATGGAACAAACAACCTACTGTTGTATTCTCCAGTTAATGTAGTTTTTGAAAATGTATGAAGCCCCTAAGGGTAGAGCAGCATTCACTGAAGTTCCCTATGACCAGCCCATTAGTGTAGGACAAATGTCAGTACTTTTATCTGCTAAAATAAATCAAAAAGCAAAATGTATAAAACATTTTAATTACCCTTTACTATCTATCTTGCACAACAAATTTTAAAGTAGTAGCATACTGATATTTCAGGTGAAAGGAAAGAGAAAAACAATCACTAGGGTAGTGCAGAAAAAACAAATACTGTTACAGGAGAACCACTAGAGTTTTAGAGGTCATAATTCCAGTGTTGTTTTATAATAGCAAGTTTACTTACCTTACAGACTTGGTTGAAGCCTTTGTTTATGGCAATTTACAAGACAGGGCTACATTGCCACATACAGTTTTATAGCTGGAGCGTGAGTACAGGCAGGTTAAATGATTTGTGCAGAGTTTATCACTCTGTGTAAACCAGATGGAACTGATCGGCTGTTTTTATGACCAGAGCCTTAGTTACCACGCCACACTATCAGCCAGTATTTATATAATATAAATTCAGTATATGACAAAAATAATAATAACTTACTTTATAACTTTACTTATATAAAGTGTCACCAACCATAGATGGTGTAATAGAGATAAAAAGTAAGCCTTTCATGTAGTAGTGTCTATTGAAATTACTTTTTCCAAACTTCTATAAACATACAGTTATTTCAACAGGCTATCACACTATCTGGTCTGCAATTTGGCTTGTCAGAACAGTTTGTAGGGTTGGGTCAACTGAGATACTTGAATGAACCTGTTGCCTAGGTGTCAGAATTGGATAACCCATCAATATGCACATTGAAGAGAAAGTAGGAGAGTTAGAGTTAAGCAGTGAATCCCTTTCTCTGAGTAGTTTATTGTAATGACCATTCTGCACTGTAAAAGACTGACTGTAGGTAGAATCCCAAGTTGCATGAAATTATATTTAGCACCACCACAGTGGCACAGAGCAAGACGACTTTCCACTGAAGACCTCCATGAGAAAAAGAAAAAAAAAACAAACTGGAAATTGAAAGTGGTTAATAAATACCAGTGTAGGAAGGCAGGGGTTGCTATAGAGTAGTTTACTCTTTACATGTTCTGGATGCCCTAAAAGAGCAATAGGTAGGGCTTCATTATCAGTAAAAAAGGGGACCTGGGCTGAACTTTTCTATGTGTGGGACACTAGGAAGCAGGTAACCTGGAAGAGGACAGAGATGCCTCAACCATTATCCAGAAGGGAGTCAGGCCAGGAATGCAAGAAAGAGGCAATTAAACCCACAGGTGGCTGTTGTCATGATAAGGCCTTTTTATTTATTATGATCTCTTTTTGGTACCTAAAATTTAGGCTTTGTTTTAGGGGTTTTATAGATCAACAAATCTTGTGGTCACTTTTGTTTTTTTTATTTCAT
>JANRMT010062793.1:1772003-1790703 GCA_026402145.1 Polypterus bichir lapradei
TTAAAAAAGCTTATCCAATGATTCTGTGTTGTTTTCCTCATGGGTGCTGCCATTTTGAGGGTTATTTGTTGACAATTGCTATGCTGTTGCCATGTAAGGTTAACTGGAAGTCTGTGGCATGTGACATCATTGAGTCAATGGTTTAATGGTAAAGCCATGCACTTCCTGGTTCCCCAAAATATTGGATTCTCTCAATACTCATTTAAAGTATCTATCTATCTATCTTTGTTATATTTTAATTCCTGGATTAAGAATATTTTTAGCCCTGTTTTTTGACTGTGATTTATAGTTTGGCTTTGGTTATGTGCTCCACTTATTTTTGGCCATCAATCGTTCTCTCACCTGATAATGGTTTGCATAACTTTTTATCTTTATGGTACTGACTCTTGGCATACAATTTTTGACATAGAGACATCTACTGATTCCAATTCAACCGAAATCTGAAACAGAGGCCAATGGGACTGGAATAAAGAGAAAGTCAGTACTCTCCTGTCTAATCAGTTTTGATGAGAACAAGGTCCATGATTTGAAGGAGAGGGGCTTTATTGCTACTGTTAAGGAATGAGCACTGGAGAGACTGAACTGGACAGTGAGTCTTTTATATTACATTAAATGTTCAGGAGTTAAACGACCAAGAGCCATCAGAGAGTGTTGTAAGCTGAAGTGTCCATATAGCTTCAACGCATGGCCTGAACTGAATCCAACAAAGAGATTTAAGCTGGTAAATAGCAAAGGTGGACATGTTGTCTGTTCACAGCAAAATTTTCCACATGCAAGCACCACACCTCAAATCAACTCCAGGCCTTTTATCTGCTTAATTGATAACGACATAACGATGGACTTGCCCACACCTGCCCATGAAATAGCCTTTGAGTCAATTGTCCAATTACTTTTGAGCCCCTGAAATAAAGCGATTGTGTTAAAAAAATACTTTAGTTCCCTCACATTTGTATGCAATCTTTTTGTTCAACCCACTGAATTAAAGCTTGAAGTCTGCACTTCAACTGCATCTGAGCTGTTTCATTTAAAATTCATTGTGGCAATGTACAGAACCAAAATTAGAAAAAAGTTGTCTCTGTCCAAATATTTATGGACCTAACTGGTAGTAAAAAGCAGGTCCTGGCACATATAATGTGATTTTGTCTGTGTTTTAACATGAAGTTAACTAAAATATGTTTAAAAGAGTAATATGGTGAAGGAAAGAAGAACTGAACCATACCTGCTTAATCATTTAATTTTTTTAAATGTTACCATCACTGCATCTAATGTGGTTTTGAAACTAAACAAGTTAGGAAGGAATGGGAAAACTATTCAAGTTGGTAAGAAACATACTTGACCAAAGAATTATTTTTGCAAAAATCGTGTATGCTATTATGAAGGAATAAAATCGTCATAAGGAAATCAAACAGCTCTGTCAGAGACAAACCACTGGTAATTAATGTTATTGTCATAAATCACTGACTTCTGACAACACAATTAAATAGTCCAGACAATGTTCACACCAGCAAGAGGCTTAATGATCCCTAACCTCGAGCACCCCTTGAAAGCAGATCAACTAACTATACATTTCTCTATGCTCATCTAGGCCATGCTTTGTTTGAACATACTGTATACTATTCTCTAGTATACATTTTCTTGAAATTGCTATATTCTAATGGCTTCATCTCAAAGCAGCAGTGAGAGACCAGAAAAGAGTTCATAGTATACAGTTGTGTTATGCGGAAACTACAAAATTATCTCCAGTAATTACTTGAAGTGTTTAAAAAAGGGGAGATTTAATTTTTAAAATTGATTTCAAAGCCCTGTTTATTGTGTAATTTAGCTTTATGAAAACAGCAAATCCAATATTTATTCTAAGCACATTGCTTTTGCCCCTTGAAAATAAATTACCTTTCTTTTTTGTTCATTAGGGTTGTTTTGATCTACAGCGACTACTCTAACCATACAAAGTGATTGTCCATTACATTTTATCATATTGACTGGTGAATGCTGCAGCAGTCTCTCTGGGATCTGACCTTTAATCCCAATCATACTAGACACCTTCTGCTTTTCCATGAATATTTGTTTGCAGCACATTTCAAGTCAATTGCAAGATTTTTCCATTTGTGGAATTTTAACAGGCAGATGTGCATGAGTATATATGGTCATTTAATATTACCGTCTTTTTGGAATATAAACGAGTTCAGTGAAGTTCAATTCAATTACCTGACATTCAAATGTCCTTTCACTTTCCATTCCAACACTCAATCGATCATTTTATTTTGGAATTTGGCTTCTAAATCGCAAGGTCATTCTATGGAAATGGAGATTGGATTTTATTTATGTGGTTCATTAAGAATGGAAAACACCTCTAATGCATAGAAATAAATAAAGTCAATGCTTTCTCTTCCAACTAAGTGGGCTTTAAATAGTAAGTATTTGCAATGACAAGTAGACTTAATTAAACAAAAATAAGATTTCCTCTGAGGTTATGAAAGAAAGGATAACAAACCCCTCCCATTATTCTATTAAAAAGAAGAAACTGCAATGAGAATTGGCTGCTTTGGTAGTGACAAAAATATTGCTTCCTAATCATTTGAGAGTTACCAGTCATTAGAGCAGAACAATAAATTGCTTCCTGTAATTAACATCTGGTCAACACCTGCTGTGTCAAAGATAAATACATTATATTTCAGTCTTCAGTAAGATCACAAACAACTCACTGCATTTTGTAGACTGCACACCTCTCTCAGACTTGAGCTCTTCACAATTATGTGTGAAAAGAGTTTAGCATTTCTCGCATTAATCAAATAAATTAATAAAGAATGCATGAATACATATATTAAAAGAACAATAAATGTTTCCAGACATAACTTGTGACCTATATGCAACATGCTATAGATGCCTTCTCTTGTTTTTTCCTACCATATCTCTGCTATTATATTATATTTTTTATGGCTGACAACAATAACTTTCATTCTTTCAGCATACTTATTTTTATCAAGTGTACCACCATATTAACAACGGTTCAGAAATCTGTAGTTTTAATGCCATGTTTACTGATTTAGGCGAGAATCAGTTTTTATTGGGGTTCTGTTCAAAAATGGTTCCTAGCAGCAACAGATACTAGCAATCACTAAAGTAGACATTTGGGACCTTTGAAGTGGATGAAGACAAAAGAGCAAAAATTACCTTATGCTTTGTGCTGTTGTCATGGGAACAATGAAAGTCAATAGAATTATGGTACCTAAAATGGGTCTGCTGAAAATAGGCAAGGGTTTGTATTATTCATGTAGTCTCTAAATCTGGTACAAAATACAATTTCCTTTATCCAATACTTTGGTACGTACTTCCTGATATAGTGTAAAAGCAAGCAATAAATATGTACATACTGTATATTATTACAATAATAATCATGTTATCTACATAGGGTATCTCCCATGATAGAAATCAATTATGTATTGATGATGTAGAAACTGGAAACATAGGAAGAATGTCCAAAAGACACACTTCCTTATCCAGCATTGGTGTACTAGATATATAGTATTAACTGATACCTGCTGGAATTATTTCAGCGATAAAAGTAATAAATTACATTGAATAAATCATTCAGTTCATTTATATATGGTGCTGCTCACACAAAACACTATCCAAAAGTATAATTTTGAAATGCTTTCCACGGTAAGGATTTCCCTCTAGAGCCCTATCATCCATCTAGAACTACACCCAGTTGTTCCTAAAATACCAAAACTGTTAGGTAACCACCAGGTAACCTAGACACATATAATACATTAAATAGATGGAGGTAATGTATAATATGCTGGAGTTTCTTGTTCCCATCTGTTTAACTTGGAGCACTCCTGTATTGAAGTACTACCACTACTTACTGTTCTTTCTGTCTTTTTCCCCTTTTAGCTTTCTGGCTTTGAATGTTATTTTGGTGTGTTTTTGAGTTCTCCTCAGCTTTGGTTCTTTGAAGTTTATTTCATGTGTATTTATTTCTTGATGTTTCTATTGCATTTATGAGGTCTTGCTTCTGTGTGTGTCATGATGGTTGCTGTGAACCCTCTGTCAATAGTGTTGTGCTAAAATGCAATCATCAATTTGTAATGTAATGAGTGTCACCTGGTTTAAGTATTAGAGGATGCTGTTGCCCCTCATGTCTGAACTTTAAATAAAATAGAGGAAGGACTCTTAATCTCCATATTTCCTCTTTTCAGTGGCTTTATTGGTTGCCTTTGTTAGTGTCAGCATTCTTATTCTAGGACTTTGTTCTTATCATGCAGCATTTCTTATTTCCTGCAATACTTATCCTTAGCTAGTACTTCTATACATTTTACATTTCTGTTTAAACAAAATTTACCCTCTTATTTGCTGCAACAGATTAGCAATATGAGACTCATCGTATTATGGGAAGATAAAATAGCTACCAAATAGGGATAACTGGATTAATAATGTTTGAATATCCTTTAATGAATAAATGGGGATTCTTTTCAACATCATTTTTACTCCTAATATATAAAGAAAGTGAAAAATCTAAGAATGAAAAATGTAAGTAAAGTGAGAATGATCTTGTGGTTGCTTGATTCCAGAGGCTGGAGTGGAACAGCTACATCTCTATTCTATTTAATTTGTCATTCAAATAATCAAGATAATCTTAAGTAATCTTTCCAGTCTGGTGCTAGATTTATTGGAAAATATACTTTTTAAGAAGGACTAGGAAACCAAGAACTTTGGTATAATTTATTTAATTATCTATTTTAGAGGGAAAAATACTTCTGTTGTCTATATAAAATAAAGTTACCAAAGATCACATTGTCACGTTTCCATCAGGGGTGAGAGATTAAGCATATTGGTGTAAAAATACTTAGACTAATTAACAAAGGATGCTTGCTAACCTTTGATTCCAGTTACTTTATGGTTGCTAGCAAGTGTTAATCTTAAAGAACTATGGTAAAATTATATAATGAGTAGGAGTCTCAAATATAAGGTTATCTTGTTAGCACTAAGTGTTAGTGGGTGGCCAGTGTAGGAAGACTGACATAATATCTAAAAATTGTGCTGGTTTTAGTAAATTTTTCTTTAACCATTACTGATGGAGCAAAGAAGAATTGTTGTTGTTCTTCTCTATTGAAAGAATTTAATGGGTATTAATGGGTATTATAGGAGGAAAATAATTTGCATTGTCTTGGGCAGATTTTTAGTCTAACTACATCATGACAATTATACTTTGCTTTTTAAAAGCAAATGGACGAAATGGTTACTACACATTATGCAAATTTTACTGTAACATTCTTCACTGCCACCATAGTCTTGAGTTCAACTAGTGTTATAATGCATATTGTTCATAAAAACGAATGTAAGGACTTAATTTTTGGTTTCAAAGCAATGTTTTACTCTGGGTACACCAGTTTCCCTTCCATTTTCCCAAAGGTGAAAGCTTAATAAATTGGGGATTGCAAACTGGCTTTTCTGAGTGTGGATATGGGCTCTGTGTTGGAAATAATAAACAAAAAAAAAAATTATAATGATAATTCTGTCAAGTAATTTATAAATAAACTGATGCAAATATAGCATAATAAACAAAGGTAATAGTAAAAATAAATTAACAATTTTAACATAAAAATATATTTTATTCATCAGTACACTAAGCATTTATATAGTTTGATTCATCATCGTACTTATAATAACTATTATGTTGCTTTTTTTTAGATGAAAAATGTTATAGACTATTTACTGCTTGCAAAAATACAGCAACAATGAATCATTTGTCCTCCTCCATGCCAAATTCAGTATTTCACTGTCTCATTTTTTATCAGGGCATCTTCCACTGTTAATATTATTACTATTTGTTTGGGGACACCATTAAACTTCACAGTGTTTTGGTAATTTTAAATGCATAAATAGTGCACTTGATATGCACATTACTGAAATTCATTTCAGGTAGGGTGGGAATTGCCAGTGACCCAACAAGTTTATATTATCCTAATACTTGGGGCCATAATATAATCATATTGCTATTTTTTATTTTCATTTTGCAGTGTTTTATCTTGTTTTAAAATTTGAATTCTGAAATATGGAATTTAGAATTCTCTTTTAATTTGACTGCATTGAACACTAAAATAATATTAATAAAAATGTCTCAATATATTACATCAGTAATAAGAAAAACAGTTCACTCAATTCATCCTGCTCACATTTTTATTTAATATGGAAATGGATTTTAAGTATTTAAGTATTGAGCAGTCAAAGTATTGGCGATAATCATAAATCTGTAAATTGTCTAAATGTAGCTGTAGGGAGTCCTTATGAGGTAAAACCTTTTCTTTGTTGCAGAAGGACCACTTTATCACGCAAGGAAAACCTATAATTCAGTATACAATTTTCAAATGCTGATGAAAGTTAACTAACCATAACAAGAAACAAATTCTCTGTGATGCCTCAGACTTGACTCTAAACACTATCCTCAGGTTTTACTGAGGCCTAGTATCCAAAATGGCTTTTTTCCTCAAACTCTAGGTAAGTTTATAAGCACAAAAAGGGCCCGGTACCAAAACAATCCTTATTAATCCTAAAAGAATGAACTATAATTAATTAAGAGGGAGAAAAGCCATTAAAATCCATCTCTTTAAATTAAAAATTAATCATAAAGGTATATTATTTTAACAAACTATAATGCAGATCCAAAAACAAACAAATTCATTCCACAGTCCAATATTTAATTAAACACAAAAACAAAGTAAAGAATCAAAAAACAGAAAATTCACAAATGTACTCTCAATAATGAAGTTTCCATGATACCTCTCAGTGCCACTAAGGAGAATGTGATCCTTCACCTCAAATATATAGTCAAAGGACTGTTCTCAACCTGATACATCAAATTTGGTCCCGGGCCCCTAAGCCTCTACATAAAGGAGACAGGGCATTCAACAAAAAACCTTTAAGCACACATAATAAATCGAAAGTAAATAATTATCACACACACATAATTGAACCATACAATACACACAGACTAAAAACATAATCAACAACATACTATGCACAAAAAATATTTTAAAAATATCAAAATAAAAGAAAATACAGTTGTGCCAAGGATAAAACCCTGGTTAAACCATAACACTTCTAAGATTTTTTGAGGTATATTTAATACTTACTGATATGACATATTTTGTTTTACATACATAACTTAGCTGCAACTCAAGTCAGGTTTACACTCCACACAGATGTGAACTTTAGACAGTCAAGACGGATGCAAGCCAAGTATCTGCAGGCACCTGCAAATACTGCAGCTGAGTATAATGAACAATAGCAGCTGAGGTTTTTTTTATTCTTTCTTTCATATTGGTAACATGTATGTGTGTATGTGTGGAGAATTCTAAATTCAGTGTACATTAGTCTTCAAGTGCTCCTTTTAACTAGAATTGGTAAGAAAGTCTATGGTTCTACTGTGCTTGAGTACTTGAGTTTAATAACTTTGCTTAGTATTAGGGTATTGCACTGTGTTAGCCATGAATGATACACTGAGAAGTCAAACAAAATAACACCCTTTATTGGCTAACTAAACACATTATAAAGGGATCATTTTCCTGCATATCATCTAATGAGGTCTACCTAATTATATGTGTGAGAAACCGGGCAAACACTCCGACAAGGAATTAATTCACATTGGTTCCACATTGAGCATGGCAACAGGAATGTTCCTGTAGGAGCTCACTTTAACAGTGATGGACACTGTGAGAAGGACTTTAAGGTCACAATGTTTATGGGTAACTTCAAGTCAGAACAAGACAGAAAGGAGTGGGAAATGAAACTGTTGCTAAATTTACTAAACTGTTTGCTAAAATTACAGCATGGTTTAAATATAGACAAGAGTTTTATGACCAGGTATGATATGTTTACATCTCTTTGACTGACCCAGACAGTTTGACTACAGATCCACATTGTATGGAAAACTCATCAAAATCTTCAACAGACTTTGTTGGAGAGTTACCTTATCAAAAGATCTTGACTCTACTTTGTCCTCCTCTCCTGCTAAATGAATCTTAGGCTGGAGAGGTCTGTTAATTTTTGACTTTGAAGATGACCAACTTAAAGGTTTTCCAGTTTTGTATCTGTCCTGGCGTCTATATAAAAACAGGGAATTCCAGTTTCTCTATTACAACCTACCTGAAGAAGGGGTCTCAGTTGCCTCAAAAGCTTACATATTGTAATCTGTTCAGTTAGCCAATAAAAGGTATCATTTTGCTTGACTTCTCACTACTACTTTACTTACAAATTGTATGTATCATATTAAGCTCTTTATTTCCATTATCATTGCGAACATATGAAAAAAATTTAAAAAATGAAAATTAACATAAACATAGACAGAACATGTTGGAATTGCTAACATTTTCAGTGAAGCATCTCTGAGAATTTGTAAGTAAAGTTTTTCTTATGTAGGTCAAAATAAAATTAATTGTTTCTGCATTCTCAAAATTGCTGCACCACAAATGTTAGTATTCTGTAGAGAAAACTATAAGTATACTGTACATAATGCATAAAAGGCAAACAATGCAACAATATTGATGTTTCTTCTCAGCCCATTGATGATTTGTCAAGAGAAAAGTACTGATATTCTCTACTATATTAATTTCTACCCCTCCATTAATATCCATTATATTCATTACAACTGAAGTTATTCGATTTTTCAACCTTGTTTTCAATGTGTGAGCTCCAAAATGTATGCTTTAACTTTTTTTAATGTTAATAACTACAGTTGGGTCCATAAATATTTGGACAGAGACAACTTTTTTTCTAATTTTGGTTCTGTATATTACCACAATGAATTTTAAATGAAACAACTCAGATGCAGTTGAAGTGTAGACTTCCAGCTTTAATTCAGTGGGTTGAACAAAAAGATTGCATAAAAATGTGAGGGAACTAAATTATTTTTTTAACACAATCGCTTTATTTCAGGGGCTCAAAAGTAATTGGACAAATTAAATAACTGGAAATAAAATGTTCATTTCTAATACTTGGTTGAAAACCCTTTGCTGGCAATGACAGCCTGAAGTCTTGAACTCGTGGACATCACCAGATGCTGGGTTTCCTTCTTTTTAATGCTCTGCCAGGCCTTTACTGCAGTGGCTTTCAGTTGCTGTTTGTTTGTGGGCCTTTCTGTCCGAAGTTTAGTCTTCAACAAGTGAAATGCATGCTCAATTGGGTTAAGATCAGGTGACTGACTTGGCTATTCAAAAATTTTCCACTTCTTTGCTTTAATAAACTCCTGGGTTCCTTTGGCTGTATGTTTTGGGTCATTGTCCATCTGTATCATGAAATGCTGCCCAATCAATTTGACTGCATTTAGCTGGATTTGAGCAGACAGTATGTCTCTTAACACCTTAGAATTCATTCAGCTGCTTCTGTCCTGTATCACATCATCAATAAACACTAGTGTCCCAGTGCCACTGGCAGCCATGCACGCCCAAGCCATCACACTGTCTCCACCGTGTTTTACGGATGATGTGGTATGCTTTGGATAATGAGCTGTTCCACGCCTTCTCCATACTTTTTTCTTGCCATCATTCTGGTAGAGGTTGATCTTGGTTTCATCTGTCCAAAGAATGTTTTTCCAGAACTGTGCTGGCTTTTTTAGGTGTTCTTTAGCAAAGTCCAATCTAGCCTTTCTATTCTTGAGGCTTATGAGTGGCTTGCATCTTGCAGTGCACCCTCTGTATTTACTTTCATGCATTCTTCTCTTTATGGTAGACTTGGATATCGATACGCCTACCCCCTGGAGAGTGTTGTTCACTTGGTTGGCTGTTGTGAAGGGGTTTCTCTTCACCATGGAAATGATTCTGCGATCATCCACCACCGTTGTCTTCTGTGGACGTCCAGGTCTTTTTGCGTTGCTGAGTTCACCAGTGCTTGCTTTCTTTCTCAGGATGTACGAAACTGTAGATTTTGCCACTCGTAATATTGTAGCAATTTCTCGGATGGGTTTTTTTCTGTTTTCGCAGCTTAAGGATGGCTTCTTTCACCTGCATGGAGAGCTCCTTTGACCGCATGTTGTCTGTTCACAGCAAAATCTTCCACATGCAAGCACCATACCTCAAATCAACTCCAGGCCTTTTATCTGCTTAATTGATAATGACATAACGACAGACTTGCCCACACCTGCCCATGAAATAGCCTTTGAGTCAATTGTCCAATTACTTTTGAGCCCCTGAAATGGGATTGTGTTAAAAAATGCTTTAGTTGCCTCACATTTTTATGCAATCATTTTATTCACCCCACTAAATTAAAGCTGAAAGTCTGCACTTCAACTGCATCTGAGTTGTTTCATTTAAAATTCATTGTGGTAATATACAGAACTAAAATTAGAAAAAAGTTGTCTCTGTCCAAATATTTATGGACCTAACTGTATATGCTTACACATTACATATGCTATATACTGATATAATATCGATATAATGTGAATACTGTATATATATTACCTAGTTCCCTCCATTCTCCAAACCATCTTATCTAGAGTAGGATTGCAGTGCAGGTGGAGCCAGCCTCAGCAAGAATTAAGCATAAGGCAGAAACAGTCCCTTGATGGTACCAGGCCACTGCAGGGCAACAACATATACACACCCACACATATGCAAGCATCACCAGTGCACCTAATCTGCACATCAAGAAAGCCAGGACCCCAAGGAAACTCACATGAACATGTAACAGTCATAACAGTCCAGGAAACTATATTTTATATTTAAGAAAAGCAAATTTCAGCCTTAATAGAGGTAACTTAATGAATAAAGTGGATACCAATAAATTTAATACATGAGTGGAAGTTAAGTAGAGAGAGGTTAGAAACATGCACTGATACACCCACCACATGACAAATCAACTGAGGATCCCAGATTAGGACCTGAGTGCAGCCATGTGATGGGTGACACCTCAGCACCACACTAGTTCAGATAGAATGGAACCAGTGTGAGGTTTTATATGGTGGCCAGAGTGCCAATTCTGCCAGCAACCCCCAGGTTTTTCCCTGCAGGTTGGAGAGCCTACATGCAGGGCTGGATGCAGAGTAATGTTATACCCAGGACGGAGCAATTGCAGGTTAAGGGCCATGCTCAAGGGCCCAATGAAATAGAGTCACTTTTGGCATTTACAGGATTTGAACTGGCAACCTTACGATTGCTAGTGCAAATCCCTAGCCTCAGAGCCACCACTCCACCCCGAGTTAAGTAGGATGTATATATAATATGTTGTAACTAAAATGGACTTTGGAAAGAAATAAATATCCTGGAGAAAATCTTTTATCAACAGACTGAAATCACATTTGTAATTCACTCGCTTGAATTTGAGAGCTTTAAAGAAAACCTTTGACCTTCTTCCAGCAAACACCGAGGGCACACATGAGATGCAGAGATGATTTACTGATTTACAAATATAAACAAACATATCCTTTGGGCACTTTCATTCTTTTTTAGATTCCTGTTTTTGACCATTTCACCTGTCTATCAATTCTGTTTTTTTACCTTTGCTTTTAGAATGCTTTCACTGTGTCTTTTTGTCCAGGAACACCTTTTCACCCATTTCTACCATCCTTTACTTATTACTTTTGCCATTCCACATGTTCTTTTTAAACTCAGTACATCCACCATATTATGTTTTGATCTTAGTTAGACCTAACTGTTAATATGCTGCAATTGACAAAATAAATTCAGAATTTTCAACTTTCCCAACTACCTTCTAAAAAAGAGTATCTGTGACACAGTTTTCCTGTGAGCACACTTATAACATATCAAAAAATTACATAATCCACTTTATCTGATTCTCATGGGCATACATCTGTTTTGGCAGTACTGGGCACAATGCAGGAAACAGCCCTGGCTAAGGTTTTAGTCGATTACAGGGTCCACTCACCAGCATTCACATAGAGTTAATCCAATATACACATTTTTGGGGTGTTAGCTAAAACTCAAGTACCTTGAGAAAACCCAAGCACACACGGGGAAAAAATATCTACACAGACAACAACTAGGTATGTGATTAGAACTCTGAATGCAGTATAAAGCAGCACCATTAGCAACTGTCCTACGCTGAACCCATTTATTTGTAAACCATTTTTCAAAATTCTGTCTGCATACACTCCATTGCCATGACTCATGCCATCCAGCTAGGCACAGTTAAACTGCTCTGTTAAACGAACAAACCTATTTTTTTGCAAAACTATTTGCTATTAAGCTTTTCCCTGTTCATGTCCTTTCTCATGTTGATATTTCTTCAGAGGTAATGCAGTCTACATAAATGTCTATCAACTTTAACAGTAAAACATTTTTCCACATCAAATCATATGTAATCTCTGAAATATATTATTTTACAATACTTTAATTGGAAATAAAGCATTATAAACTGCATTGACAAGGGTGTCTACACTCCAATGTTAATGCTGACTTGTTTTAAACTTGTTTTGTTGCAGAGCTACTTTTTTTAGTGATACTTTATGTTCACTGGTGTAACACTTTTAAGTTTACTAATAACTTATTAGCACAGTATGTCACTGGAAAAGCAGATTGCTCATTACACTATTGTCCAGTTTGTTTGTCACTGCACAGCTGGCTATACAATCAACATAATTAAACTTAAAGCAAAAACATCTGATCCTTCATTGGCAAGAGTTGAAAAATGCATCAGCTTGAGAGACACTGGATTTGATTCAAAAATTGAGTTTAGTTGAATTTGTGGGCTCTATTGCATATCACAGATGAGAATTGTGTAATCATGAACAAGAAAAATAATTCAGTTGCCAGAATATGTAACTTTATGACCTTGATAAAAACTGTCATTGAATAAATAGACAAATGAAACTGTTTCAGTCTCTATGTCCAAAGAACTGGCACAGGCTATTTTTTAATCAGGCCATCCCAAACTGCTTTAAAAGCATTCATAATTGAAAAAACAATTGAAAGGCATATGTTTGTGATGTTTATCAAACTATATACTGCACACAAGCATGTTTTCAACTGACATTTTCTCATTTTTATCAGGAAATGAAAAACGTTAATTTGTATTTTTTAAATAAACTAAATGAACTAAATGATGCATACACTTCAACAATAATTTGTGTGCTATTTTCATATATAATGATAGAAAACAACTGTATGAAATAAATACTTTTTCTACTTTACACATTTTTAGGAATCAGAATAAAATATATACCACGATAATTCATTAACAAGTGAGACATTTTTTTTTTGGTATCAAACCCGAAAATACATTCATAGCATAAAGTTTAGTAGTGTTTGGAGACTTAATTAACTCTTTTGAAAGATGAAGCATTTTTATTTTTTGTTTAGTTGCTTCATCAAAGAGTCAGTTATCACATTTTTGTTTAATAAATATTTTTGTAACAGTGAATTATATACAAAAATAACAATGAGTATAGAATGCAATTACATTTATTAATAGGGAACTTAAAAGTAGATGTTTTTATTAGCATTTCATAATATCATGTAGTTAAAAATAGAGGCTTGTTTTAATTGAAAAATTTGTCATTCACAGCAGAGTCCAACTCAAGGAATGTCAGAATTGCAGTGATATATGTACTCTTGTTAGGTGTTGCTTGCAAAGGGTCTAAGAGAGAGAGAGAGAGATTAGGAGCTCATGCTGATACAGCGCATTGCCACACCCACCACACGACAAACTAACTCAGAATCCCAGACTAGGACCAAAGTGCAGTCATGCAATGAGTGACACCTCAACACCACACTAGTTCAGATGGAGTGGAACAGTGTGAGGTTTTTTTTATGGTGGCTGGAGTGCCAATTCTGCCACCAATCCCCAAGTTTTTCCCTGCAGGTTGGAGGGCCCACATGTAGTGATGGATGCAGATTAACGTCATACCCAGAACGGAGCAATTACAGGTTAAGGGCCTTGTTCAATGGCCCAAAAGAGCAATGTCCCTTTTGGCATTTATGGGATTCAAACCGGCAACCTTCCAATTGCCAGTGCAGATCCCTAGCCTCAGAGCCACCACTCCGAAAGGGTCTAAGGCTAATTATATATTTATTTAACATACCATTTTAGAAATAAGTATCTGATGAAGAGGTAAAATCTATGTTGAAGTTACAAGCTAAAATTTTGGTTGTAACATATAGCAGGTAATTGTAGCACTTTGCCAATAATCATTATAATCTTCAAATAAATCAGCTGTGAAGTCGTTTTAGTGTAACATATGCACTGAGTATATGTTTCATCACATAAGTGCCACAGAGCCATGCTTATAGAGTTTGTTTCCTATTCCATTAATTTCTGAATAAGTTGCTTATTTTTTACTTTTACAGTCAAAAAGATCATGTCACTTACCTGGCACAATGTCAAACAGCCAGAAAAGTGAACTGTTGTAACAGAGGCTTGTGCCAACTGGAACTGCTTCTACAGGCAGCATAAGGCAGAAGCTCCTGACACTAATTATAACAATAATAATTTAAAAAACACTTTTTTATTTTGTTAGCTCTCTGCTTAAACACAATTAAATCATCATTAGGGAAGAACGTGTTATTTCATCACATTACTTATTTGAAATTTGATATTATTAAGACATTAAGTATGTGCTATATGAGAACGTTAAACTCAACCTAATGTAGACTTTATCAGGTGAAAGAATAGTTTGCATGGCACACTTTATTTAGTATCTTTTTACAAATAAAATATCACATTAATTTTCTTTGTTTTGACATGTTTTAATTAGCCCTTATTTTTCATCACCAGTGATTTTATTTTTATTTTAAGGTTTTTTTTAGTCAGCTCTAATTTTGGTTTCACAACTTTAAGGTTCCTTCTGAAGTCTGTTCTGTGGATGTATCCATGCATAGTGTATATTTTCCTTAAAAAGACATGTGAATTGTGAAGGATTATTGCTTTTCTTTAGTAAAATTTATAGTAAATAAAGCCAGGAATGGTATTTGGATTTGATTTTACTAAAACTTGTCCAATTAAAATAGCCTGTGCAGTACTGTACATTATGTAGACCCAACAATGTGCATTTAAATCTGGATGTATATTTTGTAAAAGGGGAGAGGGTCATTGTTTTCAATTATTTCTCTTTGCTATTGTAAAGTTTTTTGTAGCACTTATAACGCTACACTACTTCACTAATCCTTCACTGGCTTTTTCCATGCATATACATAGCACCCATACCTTTTCATATCTCAGGTTTCATTTAAACCTCTTGGCTCTTTGATCTAAATAGCATCAGTTTTATTGTCATCATGCTTCAGTTTTATTCTTTTCTTTTTTTAAAACTCTCTTAGCTGGTATTGTGAGGAACACATTTACAATCAACTAATGGTGTTGATTTACTATATTTTGTTTTGAGAAGCAGTGTGTAATGATGATTTAAAAAGTCCTGAAAATATATTCTGCAACATAAATATTGATTTTACACATTTTTATAAAGATTTACCAGTCCAAGGGTAGCTCAGTCATTTCCAGCTCATAGCCGTTCTTTTCATCAGTTTTGCAAATTTTAAAATAATGAAAGTTTACTTTACAAATTACTATTACTTAAGAAAGTAGAATTAAAATATATTTTAAGAATTTTCTTTCTGTCTTTTTAATTTTTGACAGTATTAAAAGAGAACTGCTTTCTTGTCTTCAGTGACATACAGTTAGCAAATATCTTTTCAAGAGTAAATCTTGAAGTGGCAAATTGTTTTAAGTCATGAATTAAAGTGCTTATTATAGATTTCATTAGGGATTGTATAAGTACGTTAGATTTTTTTTTTTTTTTGCTACTTGGACAAAAATAAAAACTTTACTGAATTTCTTATTTACCACTGTAAACACACCTACTTTCTTCTTGACTGCAAAATTGTCCTTGTAAATTAATTATAAGAATATTTTTTCTGTTGTTCTTTTAGAAGATCAAAGTAATGCCTGTAAAATTTAGGAAGTAATGATATATCAATGTGTGACTGCTAATATAGGCATGTTTAAATGAACTAGCTGGTATCAATTGTTACTTATTTTCCTATTTTGTATGGATCTTACCAGTAGTGCAGAAAACTTATTGTGAAAGTGGATAAGAATATTTCTGTTGAGCAAGCATTCAGTGTTTGCAGAAACATGAATAAACCAAAACCTCAATCTTAGAATTGTCATGAGCAAAAAATTTCTATAGTATTAAAAAGAATCCATATATTTAGGTAGATTCTAACTGAAAATAAGTAAATCATAGAATTTTTGAATGGTTTAACTTCTGTCTTGCAGACAAGGATCAGAAATTGGAAAAAAGAAGATAGATTTCATGCAAAATTGACAGCAGTGAAGAAATCCCGAAAACCCATTTACACAGATTATCTGTGTGTCGGATGGAAATTTGCTGTAAAAATATGTTATGCATGAACATTCCTTTTTAATTCAAGACTTTATGGATGTTTTAAATATCCTTTTTGTAAAATTAACATTGTTTTACAGATATATCTCTATAATGGCATAATTTATTTCAGGGGGTATGCCTATTAAACACGATCTGTCAAGACCGTTCTTTGAATGAGGCATAGACTTTGGTTTTATTGGGTTATAGTTGATGACACATATTTAATGTGATGCTTAGAGTTGTTTTTGAACATTGTATTTAGAGGCTTTTAGCTGGTTCCAATTTGTTGTTGAACGGTTTAGATTTCTGTGTGTGGAATCTTCTCTGGCTTCTGATTTTTATGCTAACAATTTCCTTAAACAGCTATCATTTCTTTACTTAGTTTTGTCCTGCCTTTAGAAACATCTGAATTACTACTGTATTACATGTTTTTTTTAAATTAATATAGATAACAGTGGGTTGAATTTATGTATATGAAGATGCTCATTCTTTTAATTATAATTCAGTAGCGTATGATTTTAGTTTTTGGGTGGGTTTACGGGATTTTTTCCGGGCTTGCTTGTTTTCTCCAACATGCAAAAATGTTCATTTTAGTTTTATTCAACCACATATAAATTACCAAGGTCATGTGTGAATATGCTGTAGAGGACTGGCATTTAGACTAGGGACAACTCCCTGAGACTCTCTAATGGAAAGAGAAGAATGAAATGATTTCTTTTCAAATTTTTCAACAGCTAATCCTGAAATAATCTTTGGAGAACTAATCAATATGTATAGTTAAAATCAAAAATATTTAGTAGAAAACCAAATTACATGCAATATTTTGTTTTCTAAATTCTCTTCTTTCTTAAATTAAGAACAAAAATCTTAGGATCCTACAGGTAATTTCATAGGATGTATCACTGTATAAAGCTTCCCATTTTGCATTGCCTCCACAGAGCAGCTTGTCTTCCCTTCTATCATTCATGGTCTCTTATCTGAAAGCTCTTTCCTTCCTGTCAAAGAGCGTTTACCAAATTTCATGCTCACCTTATGGGTATTTCAGCCATAGGCTATCCCCACAATCACTTTCAGAATCAACTGTCATAAAAAAATAAAAGTTGTACCCCTGGACCTTATTTGATGTAATGACAGGGAAAGCCTTAAAGCACGCTAACACGTCTTGACTCTAAGCCACATCAATAAAAAAACTAACAGATGGTATAAGGAAAAGCCTTCTAGGTTATTCTTCACCTGTCCAGCCCTAAGATGCCAGAACCAGATCTCATGCTAACTTTCTCCAGAAAGCAGATAAATACAGTGGACAAAAAAGAATGGGGGAAAAAAAACCAAAACCACAAGATAAACCATAAGAAAAAGACTAACTGGAGAACAAAATTAAATACCAGCAACCTTCTTGAATACTCAATGAAGAACATAAAAAGATAAAACCTAGGCATTTTTTCAAAAAGGAATGAAAAGTCATGACCACAACAGCATGCCAAGCACACAAGTCTTGCAAAAAATAATCCCGAGATCATTACTACAGCAAATATGGAGGCAGCAGGCAAGGGCCAGCAGTGAACTGTAAGTAAAAATATAATTTAAGCACCCAGCAAGTGCCACCAGCTGTCAAATATCAAAATCACATCCATGATTGGAGTAGGTATTGGATTTGATAGGTAACAGTGCCTTCTAGCGGACCCTGAGTCTAATGTTGCTTTCAGTGTTTCTTGGAATATAAAAGTAGGCTTCTGCAAGCCTCCTTTTCTATGGCCTCTCTCTGTGTTATTGTGCGTTGAATTGCAGACACTTTACCATTAGCCTAATGGTTCATTTTTGGCATCTTTTTTCTGTATACTTTTGCTTTCTTATTATTTTTGTTATTTTTGTTACCTCAGACATGGATAAAGATGGTGTTTTTTGTGGTTTAGTAGCTTTACTAAGCCTTTCATGGGGGAAATTGGGCAGTCTACCATTTTTCTGTTATTACCTTTGGCTATTACTATTATGCACAATGCGTGAACAGAGATCCATCATTTGTGATGCAAAGTTCTATTTGCTTTGCGAGAGTCACATGAACCCAATGCATTAACTCTGCCTGTTTTTTTAAACTTTCTAACCACCTTCACCATGGTGAAAAAGCCAGTTGGGGTCCTTCTGGGATCTTTCGATATCTTTTAATATGACCATCCTTCACATCCGCTGAGAAGTACCAGTTCAATTCTTTCTTTTTTCAACAAACTCATATTTAATCTGTGGGGCCAAAAAAATATACTTAGCTTTAAATAGTGCTATTTTCTGTGTCCAGACTTTAGGAACACCCTATCTATCTATATTTTATATATATATATATATATATATATATATATATATATATATATATAT
>JANRMT010062793.1:1791448-1811550 GCA_026402145.1 Polypterus bichir lapradei
ATATATATACAGTAATCCCTCCTCGATCGCAGGGGTTGCGTTCCAGACCCCCCCGCGATAGGTGAAAATCCGCGAAGTAGAAACCATATGTTTGTATGGTTATTTTTATATATTTTAAGCCCTTATAAACTCTCCCGCACTGTTTATAAATATTCCCCGCAGAGTTATACAGCATAATCCCTTTGTATTCTCTTAGATATTAGGTAAGATTCATTGAAATTATGTATATAAACACACTGTTTATATACAGTAAAACCTAAATATTATTTTAAAGATATTGAGTGTCTCCGATATCACATATGTTACAGCCATTACGATAGACAGGCCACCAGCAATAAATACGTACAATGCAAGAAAAATAGTATACAATAAATGTGTGTACAGTGACACTAAACGTACGTACATGTACGTACGTACAGTACGTACTGTAAGAAGAAAATTAATTATGGTTACTCACCAACAATGACACGATGACTTGTCCGATAACAATGAGTTTAATTTTACTGCACAACAAAGGAGAGCGTTACAGCCCTTGTAAAGGAGCCACTTCAGGCGATTGTGTAGCACTGCCGTTGTTCTTCTTCTGGCAGTCTTCAATCCAAATCCCTAAAGCAGATTCCATCCAGACTACTGCCTTATTACATCCACTTACAACTCGTTTTGCACCCTGGTTAAAAGGACACTGCAGCCGTAGATCTTATATTCCTTTCCTACTTTTTAAATAAAAAGAATCGTAGCCTTCAACAAATCCAAAACGTTTACCTTTTCGCCAATCGTTAACATCTTCTTCTTGCGCTTGGGCACGGCCCCTGAAGCAGTAGCAGATTGTTTTGGAGCCATAATGAAGGGCTTGACTATGCACAAAGATAAACACTAAAGAGCACAACTCTTTACACAGCGAAACACGTTGATGCTGAATGAGTGAGACGAGACTTCCTGGTTAACACTGCATTCAGCACGCAGGAACTCAACTACGTGCTCTGATTGGTTAGCTTCTCAGTCAGAGAACTTAACTGCGTGATCTGATTGGTTAGCTTCTCAGCCATCCGCCAATAGCGTCCCTTGTATGAAATCAACTGGGAAAACCAACTGAGGAAGCATGAACAGGAAGTAAAAAGACACATTGTCCGCAGAACCCGCGAAGCAGCGAAAAATCCGCGTTATATATTTAGTTATGCTTTCATATAAAATCCGCGATAGAGTGAAGCCGCGAAAGTCGAAGCGCGATATAGCGAGGGATTACTGTATATACATATACATATATATATATATATATATATATATATATAGTATATATATATATATATATACACAGGCAGTCCCCAGGTTACTTACAAGATAGGGACTGTAGGTTTGTACTTAAGTTGAATTTGTATGTAAGTCGGAACAGGAACATTATTTTAATAAATGCTATTGTTGACCGACTGTGCTCTGCCAATGAATGACGGAGTTTCACCCCTCTCTGACCTTTTTATTATTTCTACTTTATTTTCAATGGTGATGGTTTTTCTCTTCTTTACTATATCACCAGCACTTGCATCAGCTTTGTGTTTCAGAGACATTCTTGAAGGGTGAAGACAAAAGGTTAAGATGAGCTCTTCTGCACAGCACTGTCCACGCTATCACAGCAGGAAGGCACCCGTCAACACGTCTGATGTACTGACAAGAGACAACTTCCTGCTATGTGCGTAACAGTACAAGCAGGCTTGCTATTGAGAATGACTGGGAGTGGCAAGGGGGGGTTCTTCATTCACCCACCACACAGTCACATCCACTACAGTATGCTGCCTGCAGCATCCGCCCACCGAGAACGAACACGGCACGTCCAAAGGCGGGTAGTGAATCGCCCACCACCACCCCCATTCAACAGGCAGCCATCCGAGGCATACTATAATGCTACCCCCGCTGCCCCGTTCACCCTCAATGGCCTCCGTTCAGCCACAATCGGGTCACCGCATGCAGCATTGCAGCATTGTATATATAAGGTTATATTTATATATTAACTTTATATTTATATGTATTGTATAGTGAACCACTATATAAGTTTCAGATTAATTAAAGAAATAAACTTGATTATGTAGGATCGTACAGACACATAATAATAGGAACTAGAGCTCCATAACTGTTAAAATATGAACTATAGTTTTAAATCAGGCAGAAGTTAAAAAAAATATTTATCCTGATTTTCTTTTTAAATTTAATGTAAAATTTTGAAACCACACAGTGGTGCAGCAGTTAGCTGTGCCGCATCAAAATTCCAGACTTTTATCATTGCAAGTTTCATATTATCTCGGTATCTCTACAGGGTTTCTTATGATATTCCAATTTCTGACACACATTCCAAAGATGTGCTGGTTATTTAGTGATTCTAAATTGGCCTCATATAAGTGAGTGAGCCTTGTGATGGACTGCCACTCTGTCCATAGTTCCCTGCAAGCCCCAGCACAGGATTTAGTGGCCTTCAAAGCTTATGAATGAATGGATGTATGTTGAAATACAATAATGTCCTTTCCTCTTTCAAATTACAGTTACAGTGATCAAAGATAAAGATATGATTTGTGCCAGTCTCTTTCTTTCTTATGAAGCTATTATTCATATTGCTGGCATATTTATTTTAAAGCATTATTTTAGTTATTTTATCATAAACATCTGTCCTTACAGGACACAAAGAGTAACATTTATTCAACATTCTGAAAACAATACATACACTGCAATGTAAAATTTTGCTACAGGCCTTTTTTTTAAAAAAAAAAAGTTTTAAACATAAAAATGCTTAATACACATTATGCAATTATATCTGAAACAGAAATACTGAAACTACCATAACATACTGTACATTGCACTTGTCACCATTACATATAGTAATTGTTCATGTTTGTCAATTAATTTACTTTTATTGCTTTTTTTGTCATGAATTATTTTTATGGCATAATTACAGCATTTTTCAGGTTCAGTTAATTAAGAATCTGTTTAAGAAGTTAAAACCTATTGTAATTTATATCATATTTCTGCAAGATGAAAAGATATGGTAGTTTCATAAAATAAAAAAATAGTGCCTAACAATTTAATTGTTTTTAGAATCAGTTAGGTCATCATTGTGAATTAGAATTGGCCCTCAACTAATTAGGCTACTTAAATAAAATATATTGTAGTCTCTCTTTCACGCTGTCTGTCTTAAGTGTATACATAGGTCATACTGTAGGTCTAAGTTGTAAATTTATGATTGCCACAATTCTTCAAGCATACAGATGAGCAAAGGGGAATAAACCCTGTATTTTTGTTGATGAGCAAGAGATTCCATTTGGCAGCACTTGTTAGAAAATAGTTATTCTAAGATTTCCAACAATATCTTTTTAAAAAGAAAACTAAAAGCATTAATGAATCTCGTGTATATTATTCCGCCATTAGTTGGTTTCGGCAACTTCCCAGTCATCCTATTATTGCAATTATCCATCCAGTTGCAGGAACAGTATACAGTTTAGGACAGCTTAGCTGAGGGATGCATAGAATATTCTTAGGTTCATACCCATTTTAATTTAGCTCCTGCAAGTCAGTTAACAGGTTAGCCAATAAATGGAGCAAACAATCTGGGTGATAAAGCTCTCAGAGCATTAATGAGAAAAGGTGTAGAGACATTTGAGTTTGGACATTTAAAGGATTATATTTCTAAACCAAATAAACTTTTTTGTTTACTTTACTTTACTGGAACTGTAAGGTTGAAGTGCAAAATAACAGATGAGGCAATGATTTTTAATCCATACACAAATTATTTTTTCAGGTCTGTAGAAACTTATTTCATTGCATAAGTCATAAAATATATCACTCATGCACTAATTTCAATATGGCTTAATTATCATGTTGTTTAATCTGTTACTTTTTTATCATGCACATATACATGGCAGACACTTTAAAAGTAATACTTTTAAATATTTGTATGTAATTTGTTTATCAAAGAACACATGCACATACAGCATATGACATAAATGATACAAACTGCTATAATGTTATAAAACAACCATTACATGAAGTTTTTCTCTGCAGGAGATTCTTGCCAGAAGAGAAGCCTACATAATAAGCTTGTAGCTCTTGTTTTATTTCTATGAACTAGTCTGTTTTTGTACATGTAACTATGAACATTGTTGTTGCTCTTTTCAGTTCCATTCCTGCATAAAAGACAAATATGCTAATAAAATCCTTAGCGGAGGGTCTAGTAAAAGGATGCTCAAGGATGCATTTGAATATTTAGTTCTTTGATGAAAGCAGTGGTGACCATGGCAGCACTTTGGTTGTGCACTTTATAACTTGATTTTTTTTTTTATAATAAAGGATTCAACATAGCAATCTAGTGAAAAAAAAGATTTTAGCTTGCAAACAACATTAATTGCATTGATAATGATTGGGAATTTCTTACTGTAACTATAGTATCTCTTACATTAAACTTATCAATACTAAAGGACTTCAGAGCAGAATTTTGAGTTCACTACATTTTTTCATACATGTTAATCTTTGTTTGATGCATGTTTTATACGTCTTAGAATAAACTGGAAGTTGATAAAAAATTATAAGAATCATAAGAAATTTTTTGATAAGAACAGGAAAATCAGCTCAAAGTATTGCTATGTTATTAAAGTATAAAATTGTTTTCTCCAATTTGTATTTTTCTTCGTGTACTTGCTTTTTTGGTCTCTTGCAACTATGCAAAATCTTGTTGTATGTAAGTGGATATTATAGAGGATAAAACAATTACAAAGAAACTACTGGTAAATGCTGTGATAGAAACTTTGACCTAGATATTCTTCCACAATGCAGGTATCATCACCTACGAGTATACATCTATTTTCTGAAACCACATTTTCTGTTTTGGGTTCTTGGTAGCAGCAGTGCTGTATTACCACATTAGTTTATACAGTTCCATTGTATAGCACTGTATATCTTGTCTTTACTAATGTTGAGTCGGTAAAGAACTAAGCAAGGCATGGTATGAAAGTCAAATGGGCTTCTTTGAGCTTAATTATTTATGGCTTAGTTGATTTTTCCCTGTCTTTCCTTCCATATATCAGTCATGATTATTTATTTGGCTTGGCTATACTTCATGTGGTCTGACATTTAGTGCTTCATGCCACTCTTCTGCATTACTTAATAGATCTATCATACTAAGGCCTTTCATTCCAATAAGATAAAAAAAATAAATAAATGTTTAGATATAGGAGTTTCTGACAAACTGAGCTTTGGCCACACCAACTTTGCTCTCTTTATCTCTACAAGTATATATTATATTATTTACAGAGGAAGGAATGGATTGCCTCTTTTCTGTTGGTGACGACTAGTATTTACTTTAGTTTTACCCCGTTATTAGTTTTAATTCTGATACCTTTAACTACTCCAAAATGCCAGTATGTTTTCTTCTCTAAACCTGTTAGGAACTATTTATGTTTCATAACAATGAAAAGTATATATTGTACCTGAAAAGCTGTTCATCTTCAATCCATTAAGCAAAATGCTTCTTTATATTCTGAAAAGTCTGGCTACTTTTTTCCACTGAAAAACAGCTTTCCCATTTATATACAATATATAAAATAAAACATATCATTAAAAGTTACAAATGTTATACAGTATATATAGTCTTTTTCAAAACCTCTTGTAGTTACATCTGTGTCTAGACAAGAGCTCATCATGAATGATGCTCCATTCAGTTACAGGGTGAGGAAGTATTTCCATATTTTGCTGGATATTGCTTTCGTTTTCCATCATACATAGCCTGGTCAACTAGCATCACCATTTTCTGTAAAGGAGAAGGAGCTTTGTCATCAAGAGCTTGTGTGTTTAACACAGTAATGATAATGACATACTGTATGTTTGCTAATAATTTCAATCTCATCTTTATTGGCATTTTCTTGCACAGTTTGACATTTTACTCTTTACCAGCTTTGTTTTTCAGAAGATGGTTCTACTCTTGGCCACTTAAGTCATCTTCTTTCTAGTAAGCAATGTAAAGAGAAGTGACGTAACAAGCCAAGCCCCCACATTATTCTTCTATTTCCTTTCTCTCAAAACATTTATTTATTTTAAAATAGGTAGGTAGTATAAAATGAAGAAACAAGAAACATTTCCATCATACTATAAAATAAAAAGAAGCACTCTTAACATTATAATCACCTAAATATTATATACTGACAGTAGAACTGCTTTTCAAAGGAGCAGATTCACAAAGTATAATACAAAAATATCATGAATACAGCACAAATGGATTTGAAATCGTATGTTGATTGTGCATTTCTCCGTTACTGTGCTGTTCTCTGAAATGCCTGAATAGCTCTTAATTCAGCTAATGAGAAAATATTAAATTGCTCTGAAGAAGCACTCATAGTTTCAGTAAATTAGTAATGGATAGATGTGACGAGTGGTAGAGCACTCTACAGAGAGATAGACTTTTAGATCAACTTTGTCTAAGCTGTAGTCAGTATAAAGCAGAATGTTTTTCCTAATTAATTCATGAGAAAACCTGCTCTGAGTTTTAAGCCATGTCATCACTAGAAAAAAAAGTTATCCCACAATGTTAATTTATTGACTTTAGAGCACTTTACAATCAGTGCCTTCAGAAATAACTGTGTTGTAGACTTGCTTTTATAAATTAGCTGATGCAAAAAAAAGAGTGTACTTGAATATTTATTGCTTAAGAAATTGAAATAGTTAAGTAAGGCATTGAAGATTTGGAGACAGGAAAGATTTTTGCTTTCTGTAAGAGATTATTGACTAAATGTATTTAAGGATGATAAGAAAGGTGCATGATTGCGGTGTCAAAAGCAATATTTTCTTTGCTTGGTAACTTACACTGTGATATATGCTACTGAATGCTGCTTGCCATTATTTAAATGTCATCAGCAAGTGCTGGGCACATGAATGAACCGTCCATTAAATTGGACAGCCAACACTTGCAAGTGTTATGATTATATCAGTATGATGTGTACAACAACTTTATTGGAAGGCAAGATAGGAACTGAGTATAAATTAGATGCTACTTTTAATGCTGTGAATGTTAGACACATTGAAGCAATGAAGTAAATACTTTTATAAATAGTATTAAAATGATGCCTAGAAGGTTCTGTTACATGGAAATGGCAACATCCTTTTGCAATTTGTGATAAAGATAGCTCTCAAAAATGAGTAAAGAGAAAGGAGTGAAGATATTCCCTTAACCAGAGGCACTTTTCTACAGACATATATTTACATTGAACATTTAAGCAGTAAAAATAATAGATTTTATTTTGTCTTCACTCTAAACTATAGTAAAATTCCCTTATCTGCTGCCTTCATGTTCTCAGCTGGGGATTTTGTTGAACTCTTCCATATTGATGAGCAATATTAAATTAACCCATGTTATTAAAGAAAGCAGTAATGAAGTCTCTTGTAAGAAAATCTAAATGACATAATGAGGTAGCTGTTGTTCAAAAATAGACATAAACAGTGAGTTAGAACTATAAGGTAAAATTATTCTTCATTTGCTACTAGAGCTTCAGATTAGTTTGCCTATGAATTGCTTTGAAAAAAATGCTCTGCAGAAAGCAATGCTGGGACAGTGATTTACAGTGGCCATTTTTATTTTAATAAGCATCAGGCTAAGATACCAGTAATGAATATTCATTACTCAAAAAAACAATAATCTGGTTACATAATAGCACACTATCGGCTTAACCCAACCAAGGGATATTTTTACAAGATTTCCAAGCTAAGCAAGTAGTCAGATAGTTAGAAAATATGATGATGCAAAACCCAATGAGATACTTTCTAACAAACTAGACCAGCAGGGGTTTATGAGTTTCAAGTAAATACACCAACTCATGAATTAAAATATAGTACAAATCTGCATATTCAAGAGTCGTCTTCTTCTTCTTTCGGCTGCTTCCGTTAGGTGTCGCCACAGCGGATCATCTTCTTCCATATCTTTCTGTCCTCTGTATCTTGTTCTGTTACACCCATCACCTGCATGTCCTCTCTCACCACATCCATAAACATTCTCTTAGGCCTTCCTCTTTTTCTCTTGCCTGGCAGTTCTATCCTTAGCATCCTTCTCCCAATATTCTCAGCATCTCTCCTCTGCACATGTCCAAACCAGCGCAATCTCGCCTCTCTGACTTTGTCTCCCAAACATTCAACTTGAGCTGATCCTCTAATGTACTCATTTCTAATCCTATCCATCCTTGTCACACCCAATGCAAATTTTAGCATCTTGAACTCTGCTACCTCCAGCTTGGTCTCCTGCTTTCTGCTCAGTGCCACCGTCTCCAACCTGTCTCACTACTGTCCTGTAGACCTTATCTTTCACTCATGCTGATATCCATCTGTCACAAATCACTCCTGACACTCTTATCCACCCATTCTACCTTGCCTGCACTCTGTTTTTCACATCTCTTCCACAATCCCTATTACTCTGTACTGTTGATCCCAAGTATTTAAACTCATTCACCTTCACCAACTCTACTCTTTGCATCCTCACCATTCCACTGACCTTCCTCTCATTTACACCCATGTATTCCGTCTTGTTCCTACTGACCTTCATTCCTCTCCTCTCTAGAGCATATCTCCACCTCTCCAGGGTCTCCTCAACCTGCTCCCTACTATCACTACAGATCACAATGTCATCAGCAAACATCATAGTCCATGGGGACTCCTGTCTAATCTCATCTGTCAACCTGTCCATCACCATTGCAAATAAGAAAGGGCTCAAAGCCGACCCCTGATGTAACCCCACCTCCACCTTGAATGCATCTGTCACTCCTACCGCAGACCTCACTACGGTCACACTTCCCTTGTACATATCCTGTACAACATAATTCTCTGCCACTCCCGACTTCCTCATACAATACCACAACTCCTCTCGAGGCACCCTGTCATATGCTTTCTCCAGGTCCACAAAGATGCAATGCAACTCCTTCTGGCCTTCTCTATACTTCACCATCAACACCCTCAGAGCAAACATCACATCTGTGGCACTCCTTCTTGGCATGAAACCATACTGCTGCCCACTAATCATCACCTCACTTCTTAACTTAGCTTCCACTACTCTTACCCATAACTTCATGCTGTGGCTCATCAATTTTATCCCCCTGTAGTTACTACAGTCCTGCACATCCCCCTTATTCTTAAATATTGGCACCAGTACAGTTCTTTTCCACTCCTCAGGCATCCTCTCACTTTCCAAGATTCCATTAAACAATCTGGTTAAAAACTCCACTGCCATCTCTCCTAAACACCTCCATGCTTCCACAGGTTTGTCATCTGGACCAATGACTTTTCCATTCTTCATCCTCTTCATAGCTGTCCTTACTTCCTCCTTGCTAATCTGTTGCATTTCCTGATTCACTATCTCCACATCATCCAACCTTTTCTCTCTCTCGTTCTCTTCATTCATCAGCCTCTCAAAGTACTCTTTCCATCTGCTCAACACACTCTCCTCCCTTGTGAGTATGTTTCCATCTTTATCCTTTATTACCCTAACCTGCTGCACATTTTTCCCAGCTCAGTCCCTCTGTCTAGCCAATCGGTACAGGTCCTTTTCTCCCTCCTTAGTGTCCAACCTCTCATACAACTCATCATACGCCTTTTCTTTAGCCTTCACCACCTCTCTCTTCACCTTGCACCTTATCTCCTTGTACTCTTGTCGACTTTCTGCATCTCTCTGACTATCTCACTTCTTCTTTGCCATGCTATTTCTCTGTATACTCTCCTGTACTTTCCCATTCCATTACCAGGTTTCCTTTTCCTCCTTCCTCTGTCCAGATTCCACGCCAAGCACCCTTCTTGCTGTCACCCTTACTACATCTGCTGTAGTTTCCCAGCTGTCTGGTAACTCTTCACTGCCACCCAGTGGCTGTCTCACCTCTTCCCTAAACTCAACCTTGCAGTCTTCCTTTTTCAACTTCCACCATTTGATCCTTGGCTCTGCCCTCACTCTCTTCCTCTTCTTGATCTCCAACGTCATCCTACAGACCACCATCCTATGCTGCTTAACTACTCTTTCCCCTGCCACCACTTTGCAGTCTTCAATTTCCTTCAGATCAACTTTTCTGCATAGGATGTAATCTACCTGTGTGCATCTTCCTCCACTCTTGTACGTAACACTATGTTCCTCCCTCTTCTTAAAATACATATTCACCACAGCCATGTCCATCCTTTTGGCAAAATCCACTATCCTCTGACCTGCTTCATTCCTCTCCTTGACACCATACCTACCCATCACCTCCTCATCTCCTCTGTTCCCTTCACAAACATGTCCATCGAAATCAGCTCCAATCACCACTTTTTGTCCATTGGGTACACTGTTCATCACTTCATCCAACTCACTCCAAAAATCTTCTTTCTCATCCATTGCACACCCAACTTGCAGGGCATATGCACTAACAATATTCATCATTACACCTCCAATTTCCAGCTTCATAATCATTACTCTGTCTGACACTCTTTTCACCTCCAAAACACTCTTGATATACTGTTCCTTCAGAATAACCCCTACCCCATTTCTCCTCCCATCCACAACATGATAGAACAATTTGAATCCACCTCCAATCCACCTGGCCGTACTCCCCTTCGATTTAGTCTCTTGCACGCACAATATATCAACCTTCCTTCTCTCCATCATATCTGCTAACTTTCTCCCCTTACCAGTCATACTGCCAACATTCAAAGTTCCTACCCTCAGTTTCACTCTCTTTACCTTCCTCCTCTCCTCCTGCCTCTGGACACATCTCCCCCCTCTTCTTCTCCTTCTTTTTCTTCTTTGGCCAACAGTAGCCCAATCTCTGCCAGCACACTGTTGACTAATAGCAGTGGTGGCGGTCGTTGTTAACCTGGGGCTCGACCGATCCGGTATGGAAATTTGTATTGTTGTCCGCATATTGATTTTGGCAAAATTTTACACCGGATGCCCTTCTTGATGTAACCCTCCCTATTTATCTGGACTTGGCACTTCCACGAAGAAACACACTGGTTTGTGCATCCCTTGAGGTTGGGTTCGTGCATCCCCTGTGTATACAGTATACAGTTTTCAGTGTATTCAGTATACAGTAATATTAAAGTTTCTGTGCAAAAAATATATCACCTCATTTTGTTACCATAATTTATGTATTAGAACAGACATTTTACAGATTTTGTTCTGGCCTATTTATTTAGAGATTAATTTGCAGTATTTCAATTACCTAGTTAAAGATATTTTTAGTCTTGTTAATATTTTATTGTTTACTTACTTAATGCTTTGGTCTAGGCTTCTTCCTGTTTTCAAGACCCTTGGTTCATTCAGTTTAACAAAGTTAAGCTTTCCAGCCCACTGAAGAAAATAATGATGCTTCAATGAGTTTAAACTTTTTGTTACTCTCCCACTTCTTGTTGTATAGGTTGTCCATTGTGCTCACTAAAATGATCTCTCCACAGCAATTACTGTAACAACGTACTACAGGTATCCATCTGTTAACAAGTAGTAAGTTTACATTTCTTGCTTTTGGACACTGAATTTTCATTATTCCTTGGCAGGATGTTTACAATTACTCTTAAATGATATATTAGTTTGTGTTGAGGCACACAATTAAAAACCTGATAGTTACACAATTATAGCAATGGCAAAAACAACCTTAATCAAACTCTCAGTGAAAATTGGACTGTTTGGTCATCTGTTTTAGGTCAGAACAAAACATGTCAGTGTAGGTCAGAGGGCTTTGTCCAAGTAACCCTATCTTTAAAACTTTAGACATTGTACATATTATTATCTTGTGCCAGTTCCTGCAATTGCGTTTTTTTTTTTTAAATCTGAATTTGTGGCATCTGTAATACCATCTTGACAGTCAGTTTCAATTAAATTGAGTTTAATTTTGTTTAGCCCTCTTCACAGGTGAAACGGCACTACAAACTTTACACAATACTAATTATAAAAAGTATGCACATTAAGATGGAGATTTGTATAAACAAACAGTAAAACAATGCAGTTAGGATCTAATTAACATAAGTGAAACTTAACAATATTTGTCCATTAACATTATCATTGAACTAAGGCCAGTTGACAAAGGAGGAGTTATGATAGACAAATTAAAAGACAAAGTCAGACACAGTCTCAATCCTGGAGACCTCAGCCAACTGACTGCCCAATCCCTCCCTGGTATAAATCGGTGCTGCGCCATCTGTTCTGACGACAGAGTCCTTTCTTTTCTCCCTTTAATGAATCAGAATTCAGATTACAGGTATTTGTAAGTCTGTTTTGTAACTCTGATTATAATTACTGATATCTTTAAAGTGTTTAATGACAGGAAAAAACTCATTTTAATAATCTGAAATGCAATTTTAACTAGTCAAAAAGATATCTGTAAATATAATTTTAACCGGTCAAAATGTAATTATAGATATCTATAATTAGATTTTTGACTAGTCAAAATATAATTGCAGATATCTAAAATTAAAAACACATTAAATCATTGCCATTAGATCCTCATTTGTATATATCACTAAGTACAATATGAATATTTCTAATTGAAATATTGACTAATAGTAATTATTGTATATGTTTCTAATTGAAATTATGACTAATCAAACTTACAGTACATTTTAGATTAATAAAATGTAATTTCCTGACTTACTTGAACATACTTATGACTAGTCAAAGTAAGGCATTAAATGTTAATGTTAATTAAATAAGTTTGCAAAGCATAACTTAATATATATAGAATGCAATCCTCTTAGGTCTCAGTCTTCGATCTGTGCTGCTTTTTTACAGTTTATATGTTTATATTTTGTGTTTGGCTTTTCATTGCTCTTTTCATCAAATTTTACTTTTTCGGTATATCATAGCATAATACAAAAGCTCTAGATGTGCATTAACAATTTATTTGTGAAATTACAAATATAATCCTTAAATTATTACACAAACTAAGAAAATGCATTTATTTGCAACAACTGAACAAATCCATACTGCATGTTAAAGATCCATCATCGCAGGAAAACTCTTGGATTATTTTGAATACTTTTAATCATATTATAGCATTCTACTAATTTGGGTTATTAAATAGTGATATATTGATAAGGGTCTTTCTAGCCTATATCCTGCTTGCTACTAATGTGTAATGCTAATCCAAAAGGGAGACTGTTTAGAATATTTGCCTGCCCATTTTTATTAAAGGTATTGTTTTATGTAAATAGACGGCACATGTTGTATCATGGCTTTGCTTTACTTATGTATGATTTTGGTAAACTAATAAATAGATGATAATTATTATAATGTTGATTACAAATTCGCTCTTCATATGAACTTTTTATCCACTTTTTTAACTTCCTGAATTTACTTTAGAAGCTATTTTTTATTTTAAATTTCCACATTTCTTATGTGAAAAATAAGCAATCAAAAATGTTATTTTCTTGCAGTAAATCGCCTACCATCTGCAAAGCTAGTGTACTTCTTACTTTACTGTTCAGGTCACATTCTTTCATTAGTTTTCACCAAATTGTTGACATTTTCACATGCAAAGTATATTGAATGCTGGATTGCATTTTACATATTCTAATATTAAACTATAAAATTGTTAAGGTATTAAGTGTGAAACCAGTCTGAGGACCCAATTTGTTCTGCAAAGGTAAATTAAAATGATGTACATATGATATGAATATTTTGTTGATATTGTGAGTTGGTGCTATAGGTAATGTTGTGTTGTAGAATTAAATCAAGAAGAATACAATTTTAACTCTCATGCTTTCCTGATATTCCCAAAGCTTGACATGCTTGAAAATAAATATTACGTAAAACACTTTACTGTACATTGTATTGCACCCTGCAACAATTCGTAAAAACTTGGATTTCCCTTAATAGATCAAAATAAAAAATGATTTCTGGCATCTTTGGCCTTGTAATGTTTGTGTTATATGTTTCAGTGTTTCTTATTCATTTTATATCTTATAAATTTTTGCTTTTAATGTTATGTTAATAAAGACTTCATGATTTGCGTTCGTCTTGTTTTGCTTCAGTTATTTGTGTTTGTGTGTGTGTTTTGTTACTACTCACAGGAGCACTCATATATATTCAATTTAAAACAAGAAATAATGTGAACATTTTGTGCATGTTTCTTCATGTGTGTTTTGCCTGTAGCCCCTATTCCAAATTAATAATGACTAAACTAGAATGAAATATTAAACACTGCATCACAGCTGCTGGTTTTGCTTCTCAACAATGTTTGCACATTCTGCATGTGTTTTCCCTGAGTGCTCCAGTTTCCTCCTACATCCCAAACACAGTTTGATGGATGATTCTAAATAGGCTCTAGTATGAGAGTGTGCTTCACCATGGACTGGGGTCCTCTTTAGTCTTGGTCCCTGCCTTAGGCCTATCTGGACCAAGATAGGCTCCAGCTCCATCTAAACATAAAAAGAGATGCATGAAATTCTCTGGCTTTCTTTATGAAGAGGATATGGGACAGACATACAGTACAGTTACTGCAATTTTTATTTACTCTTTCCATTCATTTCTTTATATGAACATATCAGTTGTTTGTAATAAGCAAAAATGAGACAGATAAGAATTCCTCATCCACAGCAACCACCTTCTCCATGAAAGTTTTCAGGTTATGTCAAATTATCAGATGAGGGTAATCCCAACAGGTTTTCATTTTAGCAAGTTCTGGATGGTTGTTAGTAGACATTCTTACTACAAGAGTGAACTACAAAATTCCATAAATTTAAACATATACATAAAAGACCAAGTTAATTGGTCAGCTGTGCATGCTAATAAAATAATTGAAAAGGAAGTATGTCAAGTGTTCATCGAAAGCATGGAAGATGATTCTAATGATTGAGTCCTAAATCAAAAAGGAAAAGTGAATCAGACAAAAGTATTCATGATGCTGCATATGTGACTTCTGAAGTTTATCTGTATTGTCTATTAATATAAAGAATAGACCACAGAGTTTCAGTTATGTTTTTGTTTATTAGACAGATATTGGACAAACAATAATTTTGTTAAATTAGCTCTCATCTTGTGAGCTTTGATTTAGACTTGAAAGAAAACTTCATTTTAAGACTCAATTTTAATTAACAATTTTCCCTGGCCAGTAGTTCGCATTGTATTAATGTCAAATCATGTTATGTTCTTTCAATTATATATAAAAGTACAAGGAAATTAGTGGGTAGTGCTACTCCAGCCTTTATTTTTGTTATCCTAACTTGGTTTAAAGTAAGGTTTTGCTTGATCAGTAAGGCTCAATATGTTTTAGCATTGATAATTACCCAACTCAGCAACAATTCTTGATGCTATTATCATATACCTCCAATTTACTTATTCACATATCCTTCAGGGTGTCCTTTTTGATTAGAATTTGTAGGTCTGTGTTTGGTTGATCTGTGTCCTTTATTTTTTCAAAAAATTGACTAAATATGGATGTTTCCAAATAGGATTAAGTCATTCTTCTGAACAATTTTGTTAAAAAATGTCTCTTTTATATTTTCAAAAATGTATTGAAAGCAAATTGGATACTCCTGTAAGTGTGTTTGAGGATGGCGAGTAGTGGACTGGCAGACCATCCAGCACCATTTGTCTTGCACTTAATGCTGTCAAGACCACAATGAAATTTCCTTTGTCATCCCTCAAAAAAACAAAATAACCTCTCAATCATTTCAATCTATTTTTAAATTCAGTCCTATAATGCTGACTTTGTTCTGAGACTTTTCAAGCAACATGCTTATACTCATGAATCATGGTACTAGAGAGTGGAGACATGCTGCTACAAACAGCTAAATAACATCCCTGCACCTTAATTTGAATTAATTGTCAATGTAAATTGAAGCATAGATAGATATTTAAATCAGTTAACTTTCCTATATGCTTATAAGATACCTAGGTTTCTGCTGATTATTAGGATTATTCAGTCAGAAATCACCTAAAGGAGAAAACCCTTACTGTGCAAGGAAATTAAAATGAAAATAAATCTTAAATGAACATTGTACAGAGACAATCAAAAATACATGATTACTAAATTACATCGAAGATATATTTTCTGCACAAAATGCTTTCTTTATAGGCTAATATGATGGCTGGCTAATTTTGGATCTCAAGATGTTTTATTAAGACAATAAATATGAAAAAAAATGTGACAGAGGATGTAACCGGAAGGAAAACAAACACCTCTCAGCTTTGTATGGGCTGGTTAAGAAAGTATCGGCTATCTGCTTTCTGCTCTCAATCTCTATTTGGCTGGCATTATTAATTTGTACTTAGCACATTACAAAAGGGACTTTGATTCCTGCTGACAACATCCAGAACGACAATAGCGACACAGAATGTTAAGACAGTATGCGATACCTGTAAATGTATGCCATCACTACGATGGCAAGTATGTGACACTTGTATTGCCTATGTGAGAAATGGATGAAGAAAAGCACCATGAAGAAAAGGCATTTAAGTTTGATGATTTGCTTCACCGCATCTAACCATTCATCAAACATCGAAGCACACAGATTGATCCAGTTGGAGCTGCAAGCCTGCAGTCACATATTGGTAGTAAACAACAATGCTGATGTCACATACTAAAACCTGCACACACATGCCACCCATATTTTTGCTGGTACTCACACATTGCATTAATTTCTGTGGACGTGCTCAGAGGACCTGTGTACTTCAGTTAGAGATACATGGCCTGGACAGTAGTATAAACAAGATGACTGATTTCAAAAGACACCCCTATAAAAGTAGGGAATGTCTTTTCATTAAGAGATAATTTCAGTCATTCATTTTCTGAAAGTGCTAATGCTAATACAGGGTCAAAGAGAAGTGGAGCCCACTATGGCTGTACTGGGTACAATCTTTGAAGGAGTGCCTGTTCTTAACTGGTTTACAGCCCCCAATTTAGTGTCACCAATGAACCCTTTGTGCACATGTTTGGAATGATGGAGGAAAAGCAGAACAGATGGAGTAAATCTGTGTGGACACAGGGAGAAACTCAATATAAATCTAGTGAATTGGACAACTTTTGAACTCAGGACTCTGAGCTGTAAGACATTACTGTGACGCTGAAAAAAAAAACAGCAATCAGTTCCCCCAACAATGAAATTCACCTCCTCTGAGTTTGTTTGGGAGTTCTAGTTTAACAGTGCACTGCTCCAGCAATAATTACTGTAATCTAAAAGTAAAAAAATAGTATGTCTACTAATCAAATGATTATATGAAATTAGTTACTTACTGTAACCAAGTTTACACTGAAGGCCAGAAGACCATGAGCTCCTAAAAGATATATGATATGTAATATTTTTGTCTCCTGGACTTGCAGGCACAATTCAATGCAGACATAAACAACACTGAGTTAATTTGTAATTTTTCATGTAAGGAGGACATTCCTATTAGATGCTCTTGGCTTTAACTTATTATTCAAGTTATTAAGACAGTTTCTTTGTTAGAAAGTTGGCTGTGGAGGACACAACACATTTTAAAAGTCATTTAAAAAAGGAAATGCTCTACTATATTCGATTCCAAATAATTCTGGACTCACTTGACCTCTGAAAGCAAGGTATATTCAACACTGTCAATACACTATCTTCTTTTCCAGAATTTATCAGATGACTGTCTATAGAGCTTTTACTGTCTCCTGGTCTTATCGACAGATCTGTAAAGGCTGATTTTACATCTTTTATTGAACAAGATGCTGGGTACTTCTCAAGTATAGTTTTTGAAACTGATAAATATCAAAACTCTTGCATTACACTTCCTTTTTTGGAAACTCTTGCCCCTCTTTAGAGCATATTGAAATGCCCTGCAGGGATCTCGGAAGAACATAACAATAATCATTTCAGACACTTAAGCCTCATCAGTCGCAGCTGGAGTTGCTCGGTGGCATATCACAGACAGTCATCTTTTTAGAGCAGCATGAAAATGGGTTTGCATAATTTGTAAGTCCTTTGAAATATATTGGTAAATAGCTATACACATTAATAATGACAACAGTGAAAGAAGACACATATATTAGTGAATATATTACTTGATCCTAGAATATTTAATATTCTAGGAATTCAAAGAGCCTCATACTTCTGGGAGGCCAGAGTCACAATCCTAGCGGAGTTTGCATTTTCTCTGCTGCTTTGCACTGGGTTTTCTCCAGGTACTTTGGTTTTCATCTTGCATCCCAGAGACACAAGAGTTAAACAGTGACACTTGATTGGTCCTTTATGAGTGAGAGCACATGTGTGCACGAGTGTGCCCAGTGAAGGACATGTGTTCCATTCAGGGTTGGTTCTTGCTTTGAGCCCAATGCTGCCAAGATAGGCTAACAATTATGTATTAGGTAAAGGACTGTTTAAAAGTGGACACATGGATGGATACAAATTTAAGTGCTATATCTGACATTTAAAATGATTGTTTGATCTAAAGCCCACAGCCTTGAGGTTAGAAATACAGCAAAATCAAGACAAGGATATAAGACAAGTAGCTCCATCATTTGTATCAAGCAAAATTCACCCTTTACTCCTAAGCCATTTAAAATTTTCAATAACCTGTCCAAAGTTAATATCAACAGATGCATCTTTGAACTGAAATAAATACAAAAAAATGTGGATCTTGCAGCCCATTGAAAATCATATTACCTCAAGTAAACGTGCGACAGGAAGGCTGAAGCAGAAAAAATGTTCACAATTTGGAATGGCCAAGTAAAATTCTTCACATATTAAAACTTTCATAACATGAAGTAAGTCGTTCTGCGCAGAGGAATAGTAGCAAACTGGCCCTGTATGAGTAAGTATGGGTGTATGTGTATGTGTATGTGTGTGTGTTTGTGTGTGTGTGTGTGTGTGATGGTGGGGTGAACTCTTATCTTGGCTGGCATCCTGTCCAGGCCTGGTTCTTGCCTTGTGCCAAGTGTTGCAATCCTCAAGTGTTATCATAATAGATGGATGGTACTGTATGTATAGTATTATAGAGCCATCTGCTTAGGTTTATTAACTTGTAATTTTACAAGCCAGTAATTTAATTGTCAGGAAATTGAATAATGAAGTAGATTCCAGATTGCTACCAGAAATAATGCATTTGAATTAATTATTTTTGGAAATGGAAACACTGTGTAGTTCATCATTTATTTAAGTCATCATGCACTGGGTTGTGTGCTGCATATTTAAATGTCTTTTTTTAGGATGCAACAAAGTGTTTTCCATTTTTGTAGCATATGACTTGCCACTTCTATTCTGCATGAACTAAGTTTTTCTATAAATAAACATATTTGTCACACTTAGCAATTAGCAAGAAAATAAACTTGGTATTATTGGAATTATGGCAAAGAAAATGCATACTGTTTCAGGTCTTAAGGTATTATTACTATATGTAATATTGCATCCCATTTTTTCCTTTCTTGGACATGTCAGAAGCCTTCAAGAAATGTCAGCATTTGAAGAATAATGAAAAGTGCTCTTACATGCAAGTAAAAAGTCACAAAGACACTTTTGTGTCCTTTGAGTTATCAAGCCACAGAAATGAAAAGCCTTGGCTAGGACACAAGAATGTGAATTTACAGAAACTGAAAACCTGTCTTACTATAATTTAGTGGATTCTAAATAATGGTAATTATTTCATTAGAGCTGGCGTCCTTCAACATCTGCAATAAGATGCTGCAGATGTTCTATCAGACGGTTGTGGCGAGCGCCCTCTGAAGAAAGACACCTCACGCCTGGACAAACTGGTGAGGAAGGCAGGCTCTATTGTAGGCACGGAGCTGGACAGTTTGACATCTGTGGCAGAGCGACGGGCGCTGACCAGGCTCCTGTCAATCATGGAGAATCCACTGCATCCACTGAACAGTATCATCTCCAGACAGAGGAGCAGCTTCAGCGACAGACTGCTGTCACTGTCCTGCTCCACTGACAGACTGAGGAGATCATTCCCCCTCACACTATGCGACTCTTCATTTCCACCCGGGAGGGGTAAACGTTAACATTATTCAAAGTTATTGTCTGTTATACCTGAATTTTTATCACTTTTTTATCTTTAATGTAATATTGCTTTTTTATCAGTATGCTGCTGCTGGAGTATGTGAATTTCCCCTTGGGATTAATAAAATGTCTATCTATCTATCTATCTATCTATCTATCTATCTATCTATCTATCT
>JANRMT010062793.1:1811560-1823230 GCA_026402145.1 Polypterus bichir lapradei
CTATCTATCTATCTATCTATCTATCTATCTATCTATCTATCTATCTAAAAGAGCCACATGTATTTCTAGTGTTGCATCTTGCTATTTAAAATTAGACTTAATGGCTGGTCTACAAGTAAAAAAGCACAAATAACACCTGCCTCCATGACTTCTGTAAGTGCTAATGTTGCTTCTTGATAACTCATCACCACAGCATGCAGTGCACATACATGCTGACAGCCTGTTCAGTTTTTTGTCAGTGGGTGAAGTGAAAGAAAAACTGTAGTCCATACTAATGCTTCTGTGATGAGAAATTGAAAATAAAATTGCTCAATTTTCCTATATGTCCAAAAAAAAAAAAAAAAAGTATTACCATTTAACATCCATTTTAAAACCTGATTATGTAGTTCAGGGTGGCACAGGGCACAGTCCCTTATAACAGGCTGCTGAGCCTAGTATGTCTTATGGGTGTAGGAGGAAACTTGGGGTTCCCAGAGGGAAAACTTAAACAAAGATGTGCAAAGTCACAGATCAAAACTTGAATGTTAAAACAGTGAGTGGAGTCCACGTATATATATATGCTTTGTGGACTGCTACTTAGGCCACTTTTCTAATTCAATAGAACTGATTTTTTTATAGGGATTGTAATCCATAAGTATAAGTTCCATAAAGTTTATATTATATATATTTTTTATGTTGTGTGAAATTATTTCTTTCAAAGCAGTAAAACCAACCAACTTCAAACTTTATTGTTTAGGATAGGTGGTTGACTATTAAAATCAAATAATTCCCCTGCCCAGTCCTTGTATAAGTATACTGCATTGTGCCATATTTTTGTGTTCTATTATTTACAGCAAAGTGTCTGCTGGGAAAGTAATTCTTTAAATTGTCTTAAAAGGAGTCACAAAGAACATAGGCTATCATAAGAAATAACAGTTTTAAATGAAATGGAGAGACTGTACACATGTTTAGCAGCAATGGCCATTTGCTGGACTCTTGCCAAACATGTTCATTGTTGTGTACTCGCATCTTATTTACTGTAGTCTAGTTGGCAGACCTCCAGCTTTCAACAATGGCAAAAATGTAATTGCCAATACCAGAAATTGCGGTCTGAAGTGAACATATTGTAACAAACTTTTCATGTTTTGCTATTTTTATTTTCAAAGAAGAATCGAATCTGAGTCAAAGTCCTCCAATAACTAGTAGGATGGGAGAATTGAAAGAGCAATATTTAGTTTTTAACTATTTGATTCCTTCTATAAAAAAAAGGCATTGCAAAGTTAAAAAAGAAAGGTTTTATTATACGCATTCGGGATACAATCAAGAAATAAAACAAACCTTAATCTCAGATATTGGGTAGAAACACAAAACCCTGATAACTTTTCCGTGATTCATGTAGATTTTTGCTACTCAATTTCATGTGTAAGTCAGAACTTGTACTTAAAAATATTCAGTAGTAGTAAATCAGTAAAAACGCGTAATGATTAATTAATTTTACAGAAAAACATTTCAAACTTATTAATGAAAGTTACAGTGATGCAATAATACTGCACTGCACTGTAAATAGTAATGAAAGCTAAGAGGTTAGAACGAAAGGTATGTGGGGTTACACCCTACACCTTTTAATAATGATGATATAATCTTTTTATACAGTCTTTTCAAAATAGTTCCAAACATTTGGCTGATGTCCACATTTCTTCAAGTATTATCACTTTCTTTTTATTTTCACCACCACCCTCACTTCCAATGAAAGAACATTTAGGAAGGCATGAAAATCCACCATTAACAAAAACATGCAAACAAAAGCACAAAATCATTGAAAATGGTGACCAAGTAAGTACTGTGCTATATGAAGCCTCAGTGTTTCTGATGTCTGCTATATATTTATCTATGTCAGAACTAGTTCACTTTGTTCATAAGTGAAAAGAAGAAGTTACTAGTTGAAAATTAAATGAGATTCAGTAGAAAAGAAAAATGATTAGACTTTATGTGCCATACATTGAGACACCATAATCTGAGGCCCATCTGTATCAGTCAGATACTGTTACTGTATGTAACAAGACCTTAACAAAGGCTTTGCTTGCATTAAGAAGGCTTGCTGCTCAAGGCATCAATCACATTAGGTCTACCTGTAGTCCATGAATTACTCGGTTATTACTACATTATTAGACTTTAGGCTTTGTATTATGTTTCAATACATGATTAATAGATGCACTACCACAAGTTCTTAAAACCTCCTATTGTAAATCATTATCAAAATGTTTCTGTTGACACTTGGCTGAAATACTATATGTAACAGTCTCTACAGTATGTTGAGCACATGCTGGAATACAACAATTTAACAATTAACAACAATTAAAATTAACAAATTTAAATTTTTACAATTTAACAGGAAAAGGTTAAAAATGCATGCACTTAATATTTTAATCGGTGACCTGGTGGCATGGTGGTTTAGCAATACTATCTTACTAATCCACACACTAGGCTTGATGTCCCTGTGTCTCAGTGGACCATTCTCTTAATATCTGGCTTTCTATTATAAAGATGTACATGTTCAGGATAATTGACGACTCAAAACTGGCACAGCATGAGTGAATGTAGTTATGTATATGAGTGTGCCCTGACACAAACTGGCAGCCAGCCCAAGGTGGGTTCTTGCTTGTATTTAATGCTACCAGGGATGTATTCCAGCCACCTCACATTGATCAAAGTGTTCAACAGGTTTGAGGTTAAATGGAAGGACGATGCATATAAATACATTTTGTATAATAATATGAAGATCTAAATGTAGCTAAACAGCTGATAGACAACTTTCATTTTACTTGAAACGTTGCAATCTTAAGTTTTCCTTTCAGAAACAGTGACTTAATAAAAAATTAATGTCTCTCTTTAAACATTGAAGGGAGTTTACTATAAAACTGTCAGTTTATTTTGATTATGCTCCTTTATGTCTGAAACTATTTCAGTGTCACATGTTTATCCCACACACTACTTTCTTGCAGAATAATAGATATAAAAAATATTTTTTTCCTTTCTTCTATTTTATTGTTTGATACAAGAATAGGGTTCGTTATTATGTTTGTTCAAAGATAATAGTGTGGTTAATGACTTTAAGAAACTTAATTTCGTTAGCTTGGCGTACAAGATCTTATTAGCAAATGATATTCTATTATTAACATCTCCCAATGTTACAAAATGAAATATGAAATATTTTAATGGCATTAGTAAGGTGTTGATCAACTGCATTTTTCATATTTCAAACAGAATTTTATTTGCACATTTTGATGTAGCTTCTTTCACAAAAGTTACTTAATTTTGCATCTTCCAATTTAAAATTCTTAATGAAATTTTACTCTTAGAAGAACTTTTGAAGACATTGATTGATGTCAGTTTTCTTAAAATAATACAGGAACCGTTAAACATGCAATGTAAATTTCTAATGAAAATTAAAAGGACTGCCCTTGTGTCATCAATGAACCCAAAATAACAAAAGTAAGACAACAATACAGTACAATAAAACAGACTTATGGAATGGAAAAAATTACATTTAGGAAGAAATACTAAATAATTAATACCTACTGGCTTTCTGTGCCTAATTAAGTAGTAAAGGCCCTGTATGACTACTAGGGGACTCTCCACTTACTATACTCTGCCGTCTTTTACCTCCATCTCTCTTTCTCTGTCCAGCCCCCCACCCTCCCAGATTCTGCTTCACCTAAGATAACAACTTCAACTGACCAGTGAACAGGTCTAGAAGCCTAGGGGCTACCCTTTCAGAACGGCTTCAGCTTTTGACCTTATATAGGATTGGGTTTTGGACCTGGGTGAAAGCAAGCCGGAGGGAGATGCTTAGGTGGCTGGTTGAACAGTTGCTTAGGTGGGTGGTTGGGAGCTTATTTGAGTGGCTTTAATTAATGATAAGTGTAATAAAATTTTTCATTTTTAAGAATTTTCTGCTATAATGCTGGTATTAGAATATGCATCAATATTGCTTCTCCATATTAAGACTCTGAGAAGACCACCTTCATAATTTAGGTAATTTCTTTCTACATTATAAACTAAGTATTATTTATGACAATCCAAAAAACTATGGAATTGTCCATACAATACTTCCATGTAAATTACACTTCATCTCAAGAACTTCATGTGCAGAAACGTTGCAAATTAATAGACCTGGTCCCATGCCTAAACAGAGCAGATTGTAAAATTTCTGGTTAAATTAAATAATTTCAATTATCATTGGATGGTTTTTAGACATAAGTACTGGATAAGTACTGGACCAAACAGAACCCAATACAATAGGCCAAGAGTTTTTAACAAGGCAAACACAATGCAACTTTTTTGAAGGAGATGGGTTGATTTTTTTCTAAATTTATCATTGTACATAGGTCTCTGCATTCAGGGTAGATATCTTGGAAACCGTTTGTTGTAAATTTTTGTATCTTTGCTGGAATGTAGACACACAGGAGCGCATATATAAAATGCAAAAAATAAAAACAAAACATTGTTTTCCAACAAATGTTGTAATTTTAAGTCGTGAAAATCCATTTTACCTCTTCACAGACACCATGCTAAATTCTTGAACATCATAGAATCAGAATCTGAACTTAACACAATACCAAATTTTTGACTCCATCACCAATCTTTCATTTACACAGAAGTAAAATTACAAAAGAAAAAAGGAGACTGATTTATAAGATTCAAGATTTTATGTCAAAATCAGCAATGTTACAAACGGTGCCATTAACAGCTATGCTACTGTATATTTAACAAAAGCAGAATCTTAATATGTTCCTTCAGAGGTAGTATTTTCTGGGCTGGTCTTTCCCTGTCTAAGGGTTCTAACTTTCACATGAATTGATTAAATGTAGTGTACTTAGAAGAGAGATGTGTGAAACAGCATTCATGGTACATTGTCTGCTTAAGTAAGTACAGTAAGAAGAAATTAGTCATGTCTAAATATGAGAGACAGGTTTTAGGAAATGTAGTTTTTGTGTTGCTTTTGTTTTGCTATTTGTCGACATTTGATTAATCTGTTAACTGCTTTTGGTATGTCTTTAAATTTCTGCAGATTTTATGTCAGCCTTGATCATTTATTTCAAGTTTGAATAGGAACAACATCAGGACAAATTAAGACGTCTTAAGAATAGTTTAGAACCTGTGCAATTTGGTTATTATATGGGCTTGTCCTTCAGGATATCGGATCACCCTACCTCTAGCCCCCCAAGGTGTTCCTGTGATGCTAAACCTGAGCCATCATTTAAAGTCTTTCCTGTAATGTGTACAGAAGCATCCACATATAATTCAGAGGCTGCCCTTACTGCTAAAGGTTTTAGGGAATTCTAATAAGTGATCTATTGTTCCCCACTTCTGTTTTTGACACATGTGTTCACCTGGAGACACTAGTTACTCTGAATAGGGTACCTACTGCTCCTTGGCCATATTCAGTCTCTTGCCTTGGTTTGATGATAAATGCTAACCCTGCCTGAGGCTTTTCCCTGTCATGTTATCAGAACCTCTGCCTATCACTCTTGGTTCTGGCCCAGCACAGCTCTACACCATGTAAATATTCTCTTTTAATCTGGAACACAGTAAGAGTATATTTTAATTAAAAGATCGGCAGCTTAATATACCATATAGGAATCCTGTTTGAATTTTTCATAAGATAAAAATTTGTACTTTCATTTTAAAAGTTACTCTTTCATTGGCTGTGCTTTAAAAAAAGAAATGTATAGCGATTAAAATACAGCCCTGTTTTAGTGAATATTTTATTTCCTTCATTTTATATTTAAAAATATTTCAAATTTGTAAGTTCAAGTCTACAGAAACAAATATTTATAAAGTGCAAATAAATTCTACTCAGTTATTATAATTATCATGAAGCTACTTGGTGCATATTTGGCTCATTGCAGTGAGAACAATGTATGTGTGTGTGTGTGTGTTTCATGTGGCACAGGAAGCCTATAAGAAGAGACAGCATTCCTACAGAAATGAGTCATATTATCACTGATTTACTGTTGACTGTTGATATTAAGATTTTGACAGAAATTCAGAAAATACTGTATTATAAAAAGGTTTATTTTCATGAAAAGTATGTTTATATATCAACCTGTGGTAGTTTAATTATTCATGTTTTCTCAAACTGAGTGGCTCCAGGGTCAAAGATTCTTTCCTATTTCTAGTTTCAAATGCATTTCAATTTCCCTCAGTGTTTAACTAACAAATTGTGTGACCGACATTTTTGACCTTTGTTTCAGGGTTCTACAGCTTAACTTGAAATATGACATTTCGATTTATTTATGAAGATTTAAAAAACTATATGGAAAGGATTTGATGGGGAAAAGATGGCTACATTTATTCTATTTAACTTATTCTGTTTTATTTATGAATTACCAGCTCATATTAAGGTACCTGGAAAAACTGTCATGCCATTTTTAATGCGAAGACTTCATAAATATGAACATGTGTGTGTCTGGCATTCTGCTTGTGTGTTGTTTGCAATTAACTGGCACCCCTTCTGTGATTTGCCTTGGGGCCTTTCATGCAAGGTTGCACAGCAGCTTCGTACAACAGTTGAATGAATGCTAATTTACTATGCTGACAGCAGTAGGGCTGCGAATTTACCGTATTATACTTTGTCACAAAGATGAGACATACTCAGATGAAGGTTTGGGGCAGCCACCACCCGTATATTCTGGTATCCCGGCTGCAAAAGTCGTTATTTCTCACAATAAACAGCACTGATGTGCATACAATTGAGACCAAAACAAGACTGAGGGAAAAGGGGAAAAGGGTAGGCTTTTAAAGGGAAAGACAGGAAGTGAGGTCATAAGGATCGGGCCCATGTTCTTCAACCATTAGTTCGAGCCCTAACGTGACATCACAGGGGCCGGAGCCGGAGCCGGTAAGGTCTACTTCCATTGGCTCGGTCCCGGAAGTGACGTCAAGAGAGCCAGGTGGAATCTCCCGGGAATGGCCTACAGGAAAGGAAGAAAAAGAGTCAGTGCACTCTGCCACATCCTGGTATGTCTCAGAACCGCCGACACTCAAGCCCTTTAGCTACCTCCCATGCGCACGTGTGTGACAAGGCCCCCCCCCCTTAGCCCAGACCCGTCAGGTCGGGCGACCCCAACCGAGAGGTCGTGAACCCGAGAAAGAGCAACAGCGTTGGTGTGGAGAGCGCCTCAGTGATGAACGAGCGAAAACTTATACGGCTGTAGGTCAAGAAACCACCGGGTGACCTGCGGATTCGACTCCTTGTGCAGGGCCATCCACTGGAGAGGTGCATGGTCCGTGACAAGGGTGAATTCCTGGCCCAACAGGTAGTACCTAAGCTGAGTAATCGCCCATTTAATCGCCAAAACCTCCCTTTCCACCGCTGCATACCTGGTCTCCCAGTCCAACAGTTTCTGGCTCAGGAACATGATGGGGTGTTCCACACCATTGACACTTTGGCTCAGCACGGCCCCCAGGCCTGTAACCGAAGCGACCGTCTGGAGAATAAAAGGCAGAGAAAAGTTAGGTGCCATCAAAACAGGTGCGGACGTAAGGGCCTGCTTTAAGTCACCAAATGCAGCACCTGTCTTCTCAGTCCATACCACAATGTTCGGGGCCCTCTTCTTTGTTAAATCAGTCAAGGGCGCCGCTCTCTCCGAGAACCGGGGCACAAACCGGCGGTAGTACTCTGCTAACCCGAGAAACGCTTGGACCTGCCGCTTGGTTCGCGGACGGGGCCATTTCAAAATGACATCAACTTTGGAGCACTGTGGCCGTACGGTACCCCGACCCACCAGGTAGCCTAAATATTTGGCCTAGTTCAATCCAAAGAAGCATTTCTTGGGATTAATCCGGAGCCCGGCCTCACCAAGTGTCCACAATACCGCTCGGACATGCTGTAGGTGTTCCCTCCATGTGCTGGAATAGATGACCATGTCATCCAGGTAGGCAGCACTGTATGAGTTATGAGGCTGGAGCAATTTGTCCACCAGATGCTGGAAGGTTGCTGTAACACAAATGGAAGGACACGATACTGCCAGTGTCCGCTAGGGGTACTAAACGCGTTTTTTTCCTTCGCAGAGTCCGTTAAAGGAACCTGCCAGTACCCTTTTGTCATGTCGAGTGTGGTCAAATATTGAGCCTGTCCAAGCTTCTCGAGGAGGTCGTCCACTCGTGGCATTGGATAGGCATCAAATTGGGAGACTTGATTAAGCCGACGGAAGTCATTGCAAAACCTCCAACTCCCGTCAGGCTTACCGACGAGCACAATGGGACTGGACCAGGGACTGTAACCTTTCTCAATCACACCTAGTTGCAGCATGGGCTTGATCTTAAGCTCCACTTCAGCCCTTTTTGCCTTGGGAAGATGATACGGGCGTTCTCGGACAATAACCCCGGGCTCTGTCACAATGTTGTGCTCAACCAGAGAGGTCCTTCCGGGGTACTCACTGACTACCTCCTGAACGGCCCGGATAACTGTTTCCAGCTCCTGCCGTTGTCTGGGACTTAAGTCCGCACCGAAGTTAAGGCTGTGTGTGTGAGCAAAGAGTGAGCGAGGCTGGCCGGAGGAGGGATCGGGATCCCTGTCCTTCCACGGTTTCTGCAGGTTCACATGATAAACCCGCTCCTTCGGCTGACGATTGGGTTGACTCACCAAATAGTCGACCAGTCCCTTCCTCTCCTTAACTTCGTAGGGGCCTTGCCAATGGGCAAGCAACTTAGAGTGGGAGGTAGGCACTAGGACCATGACCCGATCTCCCGGGTGGAACTCCCGAAGAGACGTGCCGCGGTTGTGGTAATGGACCTGTGCTGCTTGGGCTTCTTCCATGTGACTTTTAAGAAGGGGCCGAATCTTTCCAAATCTATCGTGTAATTGCACGATATACTCTAATATGTTTGTAGAGGGAAGAGCCTCTTCTTCCCATCCTTCCTTTAGAATGTCTGATATGCCCCAGGGTTGTCGCCCATACAGCAATTCAAAAGGGGAGAACCCTGTGGAGGCTTGGGGGACTTCCCAATAGGCAAAAAGGACAAGGGGGAGGAGCTGATCCCAGTTCCTTCCATCCTCGCTGGCCAACTTACGCATCATTTGTTTGAGAGTCTGATTAAACCTCTCCACTAAACCGTCGGTTTGAGGATGATACACCGCAGTCTTTAAAGGCTTTATTTTCAGTAACTTGGCAGTCTCCTTGAATGTCTCCGAGGTGAAAGGTGTCCCTTGGTCCGTCAAGACTTCCTTGGGGCTACCCACGCACGCAAAGACCCCTAGTAATTCCCGTGTGATGGCTTTAGAGGTAGCTGAGCGCAACAGAACAGTTTCGGGGTATTTTGTAGCATAATCCACGAGGACTAAAATGTACTCGTGTCCTTGGGCTGAGGGCTCTAGGGGTCTGACCAAATCGACCCCAATTTTGTGGAAGGGAATGTCAATTAAGGGTATAGGAACGAGAGGAGCACGGTCCCTTCTAGGAATTTGTCACAGTTGACACTCCGGGCAGGAAGTGCAAAAGCGATGAACCTCCTCATTGATCCCCGGCCAGTAGAAACGGAGCTTGATCCGCTCCAGGGTTTTCTCGGTGCCCAAGTGGCCACCTAGGAGGTGGGCGTGTGCTAGCTCGCAGATCTGCCGCCGGAAGGTACGCGGAATTAGCAGTAGCCTTCTCTCCTGCCCATCATGCATTGCTACACGATAAAGAAGGTCATTGTCTAAGACAAAGTGAGGGCCCTGTGGCATCGACTGGTTAGTGCGCTGGCCATTGACTAGGACCATTGCTCCCTTCTACAAGACGCTGGCATCTCTTTAAATTGGAACCGCAAAAGGGAGAGAGGGTCAGCGTTGACCTCAAGGGGCGTGGTTTCCTCCCGTTCCATCTCGGCGTCGGCGGATGACGTATCAGCACGCGACGGCCCTGGAGTTGCCACGTCATTTAGGGAAGCCGCTTCGTCTCTCTCTGCCGGCTGATTACACGGCATGGAGGCAGCCTGAGACGGCTCATTCCCGTCTATAACGAGGCCCAAATTAATCCTGGGAGTGGATTAACCGCTTTTAATTTCAGGCCAGTCCTGCCCCAGTATCACCAGGTGTGGAGGATCAGGGAGGATTGCCACGGTTAATTTCCGAACTGATCTTCTGTAGCTGATGACACAAGCGGCGGTCCTGTACCAGCGGGTTTCCCCGTGTACACAGGTTATACCGGCCATAAATTTCAACCACTGTTGTGGTAGCACAAATCGGCGGGCAACAATGGAAATGTTGCTGCCGGTATCGAACAGAGCAGACGTTTTATACCCATTAACAATCACCGCACCTGTGTTTGGGACCGCCAACGGGTTTATCAGAGAACACCAACCCCTCCTCCCCCTCCTCCTGCATTCCACCTTATTCCCAAGTGGTTTGCGCGCCCGGGGACGCGGGCACAAGCTCTGGGTTGTACGGGGGATTGGCTAGGTTTTGGGATGTACCTCAGTTGAGTTCGGTCAAAGGACGGTTCAGCTCCCCCAGATTGTGAGGCCATCCTTTGTCTTTCTATGAGCTCTATGAGCTCTGCCATGTTTTTAAATTCTCTACCCCAGACCGGCTGGGTGAAGCCCCGGGGTAGTGTGTCCAGAAGCAGGTAGCAAGCCACCTGCTCTATTATTTGAGAGGGCTTCAGTTCCTATGGCCATAGCCACCGCCCTACCTTTGCCCATAGGGACCAGGCTTGTTGAGGGGTCGGCCGCTCTGGGTCGAACCTCCAGTTTTTCAGGATACTCACCTGCCAGTCTGGGGCACCCCTAGGTGGAAATCAGGGTTCTGGCTTCACCGGGAGGCGGGCACTCTCCTCCGAGAGAGCATAAACAGCCCTCTTTGCCTCCCCCTTCCGAAGCAGCCCAAGTCTGTGAGCCCCTCCCGAACACTCCCTGGCCTGTCTAGGTTGCCTAGTGGAGCATGCCGGGAATAGAGCCTGTACCGGGCCACTCCGAAACATGGGACACTCTCCCCGCCTGGAAACTCGGCCCTGGTACGCTCCCACCTGGATGGGTTGCAGGTCCTGTCCCCTTCTTTTCCAGGACTTCTCGATGCTGTCGACTACGCCAATGTCACAAAGATGAGACATACTCAGATGAAGGTTTGGGGCAGCCACCCGTATATTTTGGTATCCTGGCTGCAAAAGTCGTTATTTCTCACAATAAACAGCACTGATGTGCATACAATTGAGTCCAAAACAAGACTGAGGGAAAAGGGGAAAAGGGTAGGCTTTTAAAGGGGAAGACAGGAAGTGAGGTCATAAGGATCGGGCCCATGTTCTTCAACCATTGGTTCGAGCCCGAACGTGACATCACAGGGGCCGGAGCCGGTAAGGTCTACTTCCATTGGCTCGGTCCCGGAAATGACGTCAAGAGAGCCAGGTGGAATCTCCCGGGAATGGCCTTCAGGAAAGGGAGAAAAAGATTCAGTGCACTCTGCCACATCCCGGCATGCCTCAGAACCACCGACACTCAAGCCCTTTAGCTGTCTCCCATGCACACGTGTGTGACAACGTTTATCCCCTACACTCACTGATACAAGGTCAATTTAGCACCATTAATTTAACTGACCCACAGATTTTTGGGATATACAGTAGGAGTAAAGCTTCTGTAAAATTTTAATTTCCCCTCAGACACAGATTATCTATCTATCTATCTATCTATCTATCTATCTATCTATCTATCTAT
>JANRMT010062793.1:1823240-1862240 GCA_026402145.1 Polypterus bichir lapradei
TATCTATCTATCTATCTATCTATCTATCTATCTATCTATCTATCTATCTATCTATCTATCTACTGTGGTACTTAAAGGAAAATCCATAGTGACATTGAGAGATAATGCAAATTCCACAAAGACAACAACCAATCTTGTACACAAACCTAGTCTCTAGGAACTCTGAGGCTGCCCCACTCACCACTGTGACAAGTATTATTGTTTGCTATTCTGGATGTTTTAATTTTTTTTTTTTTACATTTATTAGTAATTTTCAGTCAATACACAAAATATCTTGCTGGAGCTTATTATACAGAAGTTGGCAACCCACCTTACTTATATTTGGAAAACTAAGTGGCTAGCCTGCTAATGTGCTGTTTAATAACACTCAGGCATGGTGCAGTAGGTAATATTTATGCCCTACTCGATGTGACCGAAATGAGCTCAGCTACACTTGGCTGAGTCGTGCTCAGACCTATTTCCTTGGACTTTGAATTATGTCCTTGAATGAAAGTTGCTGCCTTGAGAAATAAACAAAATAATCTCTGCCTAATTGAAGGGTGACTTGGAAAAACACAAGTGAAAATACAAGCATATGCGTCAGCGTCTAAATTATTAAATTATCACATTGAAAAAATTTTCCCACTTAACATGATAAATATATTCTTATGACATATTTTTGACTACAATGCTGAACCCTGGAAAAAGAAGGCATATAATGGTGCAGATTTCTGCTTCATCTTCTTGTTGATTTTAATTGGACATCTTTTTTGGTGAGACTTGGAAGTACTTCATAATTTATATCCTTTATTTTATCCCTTCAGATAATAATTTAACATTTGCAGCCAAGTTTTTACATTAAATGAATAGACTTTGTTATGAAATCTCCTGATAATTTTAAGGGCTGGATGCTTATGATCATGCAAGTTTAAAAAGTCACAGAAGTACCACAAATTGGTCAGAGTAAAATTCTTAACTAAATTAAAAGTGTTTTTTTAAAAAAAACATAGTGTTAGGTGTTAATTTTTTTTTTTTTTTGGAAAATAATCCTTTCTAAACACATTATGATGAGTAAGTGTAATCATATTGCCAAGCAGTTGTATTTAAGACACCATTCATTTGGTTTGCCCTATTAAATCAAATTAAATCACATATTTGTCACATACAATTATGCACACAGTGCAAATTGTAGTGAAAAATTTAGTTACAAAAGCTCAAGAAAAATATAAATTTAAAAAAGCAACAAAATGCCCAAACACACAACTTTTGGCTTGGATAATAAAGGAGTTACTGCCGCCTGATAATAAGCTGTAAGTGGGAGTGAGATGTGTTCTGATCTGCTGCAGTTTTACATGTAAAGGCATTAATATCGGAATACAGCAGGTCTAGGATGTAGTGACCACAAAAGGAACAGGTGATAGAATTTGTTGCCCTCATTGAGTCACCAGCATTCTAGGGACTGAATGATTCATTCATTAGTGTTGGTTACACCGTGAACAATTTATGTTGCTTAGTTAATAAACATTTGTCAGGATGATATAACTTATCTCCCTGTTGTTTTGCAGCCTGGGCTTCTCCCCTGGCTGGTATTCAAATGCCATTCGTATGTATTTTTTGTTAATTTTTTATTCTTTTGTTTATGTTAGCATTGCTGGTTATTTGTTTTTTATGTATCTTATTTTATGTTCCATTTTATGGTCCACCCAAGAGATGGACCCACCTGCCCATCACCTTCAGCCTGTAAAGGCTAAGGAAATCCCACAGTCCCTTGGGGTTCATTGTGAATGCACTGGCATCAGTGAAATTTAAATTACTGATTATTCTGTGCTTTTTGATTGAGAATTTACTGGATTTTGAACAGTTGCTCTGTTTTGATATACCCTAGACTTCTGTTAATTCAATATCTATCTTATGTAATGTGCATTATTTATTTTTTGCATACTATTTATTCACTACTAGTAAAATACCCACGCTTCGCAACAAAGAGGTAGTGTGTTAAAGAAGTTATGAAAAAGAAAAGGAAACATTTTAAAAATAACGTAACATGATTGTCAATGTAATTGTTTTGTCACCGTTATGAGTGTTGCTGTCATCAATGATTTGATTATCATTATTTCTTTCAATCAGGTTTGTATTTGGAGGATGTGTTGTGTTCAAGTCATATTCCGTGTTTGTCAACCGATGTAAAGATAACAGGTTTCATTCATCGAAGTGTTCACTACCCAATTCGGTATTCGTGAATCTAAGATGTTTAACTGCCATTCCCGGTTTTAAGTTGCTGATTTAATATGCCTGCGAATATTTAGCGGTAGAGTGTCTATGAACTTAATTTAACCTTTCCCAGTCCTGCAAAGTCAGTTCATGTTAGCCGCTTGGAGTACATGCATCGAAGCTTCTCAGCTGTGCTTGTGCTATCTTGTGCGATCTTGCGATGTCCACGGCTTTATTTAATGTTAGCTCAGACCCGGCACTTAAAAGTTTCTCTCACAATTTTGCTGAGTTTGTGCCAAACACTATTCTATCCCTGACCATCCCATCTTCGTTTGCATAAGCACAGTCCTTCACCAGCAATTTTAACTCCGCTACAAAGTGATGAAAAGTCTCATTTATACCCTGCGTCCTCTCATTAAACTTGTATCTTGCGAATATCGTATTCGTCGTAGGCATGACAAACGCCAGCGGCAGTCTGTCTATGAACTTAATTTAAACTTTAGGTTTACACCGTGCTTTGTTTCTGCAGTAGCTGCACTTATGAATATGCTTGTATGCGTCACTCGCTTCATATTCTTTTGCTGCCTTCTCAATTGTGTAATGCGTTTTTTGAACAGGTTTCATTCATTGAAGTGATCACCACCCAAAGCGGCACTCATGAATCTAAGATATTTAACAGGCATTCTTGGTATTAAGTTGTGGATTTGCCTGCGAATATTTAGCGGCAGCTAAACTTAATCTTTACACCTTGCTTTCCTATTGATATGTGTACAAAGGCTTGTTCAGCGTTAGAGGGTTTCCGCAGTAGCTGCACTTATGAATATGCTAAGCACCGTCCTTCACCCGCAAATATTTACCTTATATGGGCAGGCACTCAATTACGTGGGAGGCGTGATGATGCGGGACGCAACTCCGCCTCACACGGCGACCAAGCTGCAAGCTATGGCCGTATATATGGACGAAAGTAGGTTCCAGATATGACTGTTACTCGTAGAATTTTGAAATGAAACCTGTCTAACTTTTGTAAGTAAGCTGTAAGGAATGAGCCTGCCAAATTTCAGCCTTCCACCTACACGGGAAGTTGGAGAATTAGTGATGAGTGAGTGAGTGAGTGAGTGAGTGAGTCAGTCAGTCAATCAGTCAGTCAGTCAGTGAGGGCTTTGCCTTTTATTAGTATAGATTATTCTTCTCTAAATTTATTTTTTGCTTGTAGCTATGTCTTTGACATCTTGTAAAGCACTTTGAGCTACATCCTTTGTGTTAAAATGTGCTATAGAAATAAATGTTGCTGTTGTTTTGACCATTTTTTGATTTTCTGCTTTGAGACATTGTTTGCCTTAGAATGCCTTTGTTGTTTTTGGCCACTCAAATGGCCTCTTGTGCTCCTTGGTGCTTATTTTGTGCCCTAGAGCATTTTTGTGAAATTAAATCTTTTTATTTATAAAGATTTTTGTTGCTGTTCTTTGTGACTAGGGTGTGATGGTTCCCCCTCTAGTGAGCATTTTGAGCAGTTCATAAAACTCTATAGGCAGTAATATGGACAAATTAAGTAAATGTTTTAATGTCTAGTCAACACATTTTAGTTTTAATTATACCATTACATGTACATATAATATTCCTGTCGCTGTCATGCCTTTTCCAGTCTGTTTGTATCAAGTGAAACCTGTCCAGCATAAAATTAGCATCTCAAATAAGATGTTTATGCTGGTTTTCCACAGTACCCAAATGCCACAGTGCCTGAATTTGCGGTGACTCGCCATGCCATGCAATCAAACATTTCACATCCTTTCAGTCTTGCTTTTGTCCTTGCTCCAGATCTTCACCCTTCCAATCTTCGAATAAGCTTCTCCTGCGATAAGGTGTAACAGAGCTCCTTAGGTGGCAGTAATCGCAGTGATGCCAGCTGAGTTGTAAGAATATTTAATATATCCCACTTTTTGTTCCTGAGAGTCTCATATCTTCTCAGATGTTATAGGTACAAGACAGCCATCAGATTCCTCTGATTCCCTTTGCATACCCTGTGACAACTCTCAAGTTCATAGCTCATCCAAAAGGCAGTTGAAATAGGCCGACGCTCAGGTCTGCATATCTTTAATATAAAAATTAATTTAAAAATTGATAGTAACAAGCCAGAGGACAAATCTTAATATTAATAATTCACAAATTATTTAGAATTAATAATTGAGAAAAAAAGAAAGTTTATTAAAGTTTATTAAAAAATAAATAAATAAAAACAGAGAGGGCTTTTGTAAAAACAAGTGGCTTGCTTAGTCCGTAGAAAAGCACTTAGAAATAAAAAGCCATATTCAGTCAAGAGGTTAAAATAAATCAACTAAAAAAGTACTTACTACAATATCATGAAATTTGTTTTTGTAGTAGATGACTCCTCAGTCCTTTTATCTATAATTCATGTAGTTTTTCAAACCAAGAGAATATACCTGGTTTTGCTGAATTAGTCACATTTATTCAAGTATTTTGTAACATTCAGCATTCAATATTAAATGCATCAGAATGGTACAACAGTACTTCAAGTGTTACTTCCTGGGAGGTGTAATTGAAATAACTGAACCAAATGGACTTTGACATTTGACTTCTGGTAATTATGTTCCAGTTTAGGAGAGTCTGACAGCTCAAAATGTAACCTTTGATAAATTATCGTTAACCACTTTAACCAAAAAATGCTGTTATGAACATCATTGAGAAAGAGACACACTCCCAGAGAAGGACACCAATGCAATGAAACATATAATCAAAAAAGAGCTAATTTATTATCATTCAAAAGTCCAATATTTGCTTCTAATGTTGATTATAATGCAAATATGCTTTTTTGTGTCATTTTAAAAAAGTAAATTTCTGATAGTAACTGTAAGATTCAAAAATAAAAGTTACAAAAACACAGTAATAAAAAGGTCGACTTAGCATTTGAAAAAATAAACAGTTTGGCAGACTGACTGCCATTTGTGAATCCTGCCACACCAAACTCAAAAAGGAGAGTAGGCCTCAAACCTACAGCTAAATTCACAAAAAAAGCCCAGACTTGCCCTTAAATCAAATTCAGGCTCTAGATTTGGCCTCAACCCAACCTCAGGCAACCAAACTGGGCTACACTGGCCCAGAAGGGAAAAAGGCTTTTAATGTCACAAATATGAAAAATCAAGAAAGTTACACATGAAAATGTCTAATCAAAGGACAAAACAAGATTATTTTAATACCTAAATATCTATTATAAAGGTTAAAAAATTAACAGTGGACAGCACGTTGGGGCAGTGGTAGTGCTACTCCCTCACAATAAGGAGACCAGAGTTCATGTCCCAGATCTTCCTGCATGGAGTTTGCATGTTCTTCCTGTGTCTGTGTGGGTTTCCTCCAGGTGCTCCCGTTTCCGCCCACAGTCCCAAGACATGCAGGTTAGGTGAACTGGTGATGCTAAATTGGCCCTAGTGTGTGTGTGTGTGTGTATATGTTTGTGTTTGCCCTGTGATGGACTGGTGCCCTTCCACAGTTTGCTCCTGCCTTGCACATGATTTTAGCTGGGAGAGGCTCCAGCACCATGACTCTGTTTAGGACTAAGTAGGTTAGAAAATGACTGACTGACTGACAATACCGGAACAAAGGGAACAAAGAAAACAATTCTAAATTGTTAAAAAGAAATAGAATATTAAAAAGAAACCAGGAGGTCAAAGCCAGAGGGTCCACAAAGACAAGAGTAGCAAAATTGAAATAAAATCAGGCATACCAAAAAATGCCAATAATTCTACTTTATATACAGCTAGGGAAGTCTGATAGCTGCTTCATCAGATGGCCCCACATCCCTAGGCTAAACATAACAATATGATTGTGCAGAATAAGAACACTAGGACATCAAAAAACTTATGTTAATGCAATATTGAACAATAATTAATAAACCATATACTATTTAGCAAATACAATACATACAGAATATACCCTGAATATAATAAATAACATAATATGGAAAAGAATCCATTATATACAGATTGAAAAAACAAAAAATAAACTTTAGCCAGGGCTACAATCCTGGCTGAAACATACAACTGCCTTATTTCATTCTTAGTATGAACTTTAACCAGTTTTTCTGCAAAGTTCAGTTTGTATAAAATGAATAATTAACAAAGATCATATTTCTAGTACCTAAAGATAATAAACACATTACAACTGTAATGTGTTTATTATCTTTAACATTATTATCTTTAACAATAATGTAAAACAAGCTGACACAAACTTGCCCACTATTGAGCAGACTAATCAATAATCTTGTGGTTTAGGCTTTCACAACAACTCAGGCTAAAATGAATAAATCTCAGTACATGCTCAATGAAATTGACCTCTGGGAATCCCTGAGCAGAAGGGTCACCTCCTCCCCACATTGCACTGCACAAAATTCAAAAATCTTAATTACAGCCTTCCATTAAAATGATCAAGCATGCCCAAGTCTATAACACATTCTGGCAATGAAATTCAAAACGTTTACTTTCTATACTCAATTTATGTATATTTATTGTGCAATTGTGGTGCTGTGCCTGATTTTTTTAAAAATAAACCTAGTATCTTGTTTGTGTTCTTTGAAAGTTTACAGCAAGTACTATTATCACAGGGTATCAGAAGCTATACAGGTCACCTAATAAAAAATTGTCAAGTAATCAAACACAACATTAAGTGCAGAAGAGACCATACATGTTCAAAAAAACAAAAGCTGCCTGACAAAAACAGAGGCATTAAATAAAAAGAATTCCAATAAAAATAAAGCCCTAAGAATCTGCATTATTAACAAAAAAAAAAAAAATCTGCCATCTGATTGGCAGGCACCAATAATTTATGTAGGAGAATGGGCAAGAATAGCTTTTGAATGTGGTACGGTATAGCAGAAACAGTCTGAACAAGTAACCAGTTATTGAATATTTCAAGTTACTAATTACATGAACAGTTGAATATATTTGAACATTGATCCCAAATTCTGGTAAATCTTGATACATGACACCAGCCAGGAGGCTGTTTTCCCAATAAAGTATTTAGTAATGTTTCAGTGTCTGTTTCAGTACTGTTTCTAAACAAGGAAACACACTGACAATTCAACTTCAGTTTTTAACTAGGCATTCAATAATAAAACAAACATCATATGATGGCACACATACTGTACTTTTTACTGTTTTAGTCCTGCAGAGCTCTAGTCTGGTTTAGCACCTCCTACGCTGATTGACACGAGTGTGAAGTTAGAAGTTTGAGGCATTGGGCTTTGTCTCTCCTGCTGGCTCATCGATCTCTCTGTTAGAGAAATACAGTGCACAGAGCACTCTTTATCTGAAAAGTCAAAGGCTGCAGATTATCTGTGGGCGGAATCATTAACAGTTTAAAATGTCTGTCCATCCATTTTCGAACATTTTCAGTCCAATTCAGGAAACTTCAAAGCAAAAATTCAGGGAGGTTGTTTTTAGAAAGGATGTGCTAATATGGTCTTATTGCATAGTGAGCTCCTAAATATTAAGAATCTGATTGAAGAGATTTGTAACTTCTCTTAGGAATTTCTAATTTTAATTAATTCATTCATTCATTCATTTATTGTTGTCCTGTTTTGTTGGCTGGTAACACCTCATTTTTTGTGATATCATATAATGAATGAGGTCATGTATGTAGGCATCACTGCCGCCATTTTAAAGCCTAATAAAAAATAATTTCTGATTCAGTTTAAAGACCAGTTTTGTTTTGGTAAAATAGATGCATTAAAATGTACATTTCCCATCAACAATCTGGCTTATTTACTCACTGAGCCCACAAAATATTATTTCAGGGAGAAGCTGAATATGATTTGATGTTAATCTTCATTTAAATCAATTTTATTCTTCTGCAAGTTTCTGGAGTAGTGGGACTAGCAACAAATACTTCCATTGCATTGTAAGGAACATGGACAAATTGTTTTTAATTGTATTAAACTCTGAGTGAATACCATATACGAGTAATTCACCAGTGTACTACTACAGTATATAAACATTTAAAGGAATTGGTTTGAAAGACCACTGCATCTGTAAATTTTAGGTGCTTAGTTCCTTGAGATATGTACAATGACCTTGAGCGTGTACCATGAAGTGTGACATTTCATTAATTTCCTGTTAGACAACATTTATAGCAGTGCGCTGAATGATTTCTTTTTCACAAAATCAGAAATAAAAACAAACACACTATTGGCTTAATGAAAGAATATAGTAATTCTTGCACTGTATTCATTGTCCAGTTTTTTTTACACAAATTAATATTTCTGACTGCTTTGTAAACAGCAGTGAATATAATCTGTATATCTATGAATGGCTGATGAAAGACAATTTAGATTTCACAAATTTGAGTCTTACATGTGTATTCCCAAGCAGCGTATAACATAAAGCTATGCCACATGCCAGAAATGAATGCAATGAATATGTAGACTGTAAAAAACACACATCAGAGACTCCAGTTTGGACAAACCACATAAAGAATACAGATACATTTGTGTCAGTTCATAACAGTGTCACTGCATTTATTTTTGTACAGCATGTGGGCAAGCATGTGTGCCATCTCCATTGCTTGGCAAACTTTACATATTTTTGGTATTTTGTTATCATGCTAGTTGGTCTGGAGCAGAAGTCTCCAACCTTTTTTCCCCTGAGAGCTACTTTTACAAAATGAAAATGGCCGAGAGCTACTCATGTTTTCTAAAGTTTATTCTCATAGTTTATTTCAAACAACAACAAATTGAATAAGCTTGTTTTATCTGAACATTTACAATATGTTGGTGTCTACAACTCACATTTTGCATTAAAGCATCACAAAAAATATTTAGTTCACCTGCAAGTGCATTTTATACGTTTGTATGCATTTTCTAGTGTATCTCACATTATTGAATTAAAACATGAATGCTGTCAAAACAAAACAATGCAATTGCAAATTCACATCCATCCATCCATTTTCCAACCTGCTAAATCCAAACACAGGGGTCTGCTGGAGCCAATCCCAGCCAACACAGGAATCCAATCCCAGGCAGGGTGCCAACCCACCGCAGGACACACACAAACACACCAAGGCCAATTTAGAATCGCCAATCCACCTAACCTGCATGTCTTTGGACTGTGGGAGTGAACCGGAGCAAACCCACGTAGACACGGGGAGAACATGCAAACTTCACACATGGAGGACCCGGGTCTCCTAACTGCGAGGCAGCAGCGCTATCACTGCGCCACCGTGCTGCCCTCAAATTCACAGATATGACTTATTCATTTATCATTTTGTTACATGTCACTGTTTCACTTCACAAGAGTATTCACATGTCCAGTTGCATGTGTGATGTGTTTTTTAGTTAGTGAGATGACTGGCACTGCATGGAGTCAACTAGAGAGGTGTATGGTGGAGTGTAGCCACTTAGGTTCACTCTTATGGAGTCATTTAAATTTTCATCTGTCAGTCTTGTTCTGAACTTTGATTTCATGACATTCATGTCAGAAAAGGCAGAGTCACAGAGGTATGTAGACCCAAACAAAGCAGACATTTTCAGAGCTGCTTGGTGAAGATTCTTATAGTTATCTGGCTTTATTAAGCTCCAGAAATGTTGAGAATGCTGTTGAGACTTTAACTGCACATTATTTTGAAGGTTTACTAATATATAATATATAAAATCCAATGTCTCTCTGTCTGTATGTCTGTCCGCTTTTCACGAGAGAACTACTTAACAGATTTAGATCAGGTTTTTTTCTATAATTTGCTTGAACATTGCAGTTGATTTTGCGACTTCTCTCATTTTGCTGTGTATCATAGTCGCTTGCAGTACCGATTTATAAGTGAGAATCTGAGAAACAGGCCGAGGGGAGGGGCCTTCCTCACTCACTCGCCAGCTTCGGGGCGTGTTTCTTAACTCTGCTTAGCTAGCGAGTGAAAGAACAATTGAATTCAACTTTGTTTGATATTTAAAATAAAGTGTTACTTAGGTCTTGATGAGTTTGAGTCCGGATATTCTCTTAAGTGTATGCCACATTGAAAAGATAGATTGCAATTCAGATTGTGGATCGTGATTTTGTGTTAAACGGATAGTGATATGATTTCTTGGAAAGATCACTTACCCCTGATTTGACTAATCAAGTTTTCAAATTTATTTATTACGATTCATTTACCCTTTGATGAGCTATTTGGAAAGGGGTTGCGAGCTACCGGTAGCTCGCAAGTGACATGTTGGAGACCCCTGGTCTAGAGACACCTCAAGAGCTAAAGTTAAAGTAAATTACAGAAAAGCAAAGGAAAATAATTTCCAATAAAGGTAGAATGTTTACTCAAAATATGGTGTATAAGAAAGTATTTTCTGCTGAAATGTGTTATTTAATTCAATAAAAAGTTATGCCTGATCACAGGTGTATATAGTATATACAAACAAGCTTTTAACCATACAAGTCACATGTATTCATAAAAGCATGTAAGTTTACAGGTTATTTATCCATTTTCTCATCCTACTTTTTTACGCTAATAGCCGCAAACTCTGTGTACCCATCCAATATTACAGCCTTCTTTCCACGTACAGTACAATGTGCTGTTATGATTTAGTTTAAAATTAAGTTAAATTAGTTTTAAATGGCACATTATAATATATCCATTCATAAACCTTTTGCACTATTAAAGCCATTTCAGTGGCAGTAAATTTTTAATGTAGGTAAAGAGATTGACGGCCTTCAGTCTTCCCTTGTAGGCGTAACCCTACAGCCTTCCAGTAAGTCTAGTGGGTCCTCTGTGACTGTTCAAGTTCAAATTAAAAACCTATTACTGTTTTGTCCTTCTTGTCATATGGACCTCGAACTGGCACACAGTATTTCAATTGTGGTCTCACAGATACACAATACAGCTTATGCATAATCTCCTTTTGCTTGAACTCTAACATCATCGCTGTTTCATAACCCAGCCTAACATAAGCATTTTTGATCACTTGTATACTGTATGGATGAGGACAGTGATGAATCTACTAGGACTGATACAGTATACCTTGTTTCTTGTGATCACATGCCTTCTGGTCAGGTGTAGTTGCTATACATTAAATGTTTTTACTTTTTTTGTGAAAGCTATTACATTTATTTACGCTAAAGTAGATCTGCATCATAACTGTTAATATATAAGTTTTGTTCAGGTAATTTAGAAGTTTTATTTTCTGAATTTAAGGTATCTTATCCACCTAATTTAAATCTAGCAACAAAGTTAACACTTTTCTGAATGTTATTTCAGCCACAGCAGTCCCAGTACTGACTGCTGTGAAACTCCACTTTTGACCTTTGGAAAATACAGTAAATTCATGGATGCATAAATGCTCTTTTTGTGGCAAATGCTCAATTTCAATTCCATACCCTTTAATCATCTGTCATTTTAATTTAGTAATATAAACTAAGCTGGATTGTGATGGTAAGGGTTGGCTTCACGCTCCCTTGTTGCTTCTGAAGCCTCTTCAACCCATAATCATCAATTGTCATGAACGAGATGAGCCAGGTAAACACACACATTCTGCAAGAGGTTGGTGCAAAAAGTGGCAGTGCTTTTATTAAAACCAAATAGAAAGTGCAAATAGTGCAGTGCATAACTTTGTCTCAATAAATAAATAATAAGTAAAATCTGTAACGTGAGGTTAAAAGTCATTAGATAAATACTCCATTCAAACAAGGTTAAAATCACAAGCAGGAAGCAGTTCTTCAAAAACTCACAAGCCCTGGTGCATCCATCTTAAAATCCATCGTCTCTGCTGCTCATTCACCAGGGGCTACTAAGCTATCAGAGACACCTTTAGTCATCCTTCACACTGGCTTGCCACCTCATTTGATTTCCACTGGGGTTCCCCAAACTGGGCTCATGTCCCTCGTCGCCATCCCTTGCAGGAACCCACAAGCTCTACTCCATCTTCCGTCCACCATCCCTACACAACCTTCAGGGAAGCATTTGGTTGCTTCTTCACCCAGGTTGCTCAGTAGGAACAACCCTCAGCCCCATCTTGAACGTCGGCAACAGGCTTCTCTGCTGTGGCTCACTTTCCGTCTGCCCGATTCCACTCTGCATCACTCCAGTTCTTCCCTTGATACTGCCATCTCTTATCATCACTTCCTTTTACCTCTGTGTCTCTCTTTCTCTATCGCTTTTTCTGTCTTTCTCTGTTGTGCAGGCTCCTTTTTCATTCGCCCCAACTGAGTGCAGGTGTGGTGCTTTGCCTACTCTGAGGTGTGAATGAGACACCTGACTTATCCGCGTGCATTTGCACGTGTATACGTGATCAACCAAGCACCTCAATTAACCCTGGAGTGAAACACGCTCACACACACCCACACCCGATCAGAGCCTGCACTTCCCAGGATGCGGTTATTTATTTAAAAACGGCACTTTGTCACGGACCTCTCATCACATGGTTCTTAATAGAGCAACCCCAAACACCCCATCTTCCAAAAGGAGTACACTTGGTAAGCCTTTTAATAACTTTGAAACTAACTAAAGTAACTTTTGAAATTAAGGTTTGATATACCAATAAAGTCAGCAAAGCAATGTCTGGATTAAAGAGAAGGTTATAAAGGAAGTGTATATATGATAAAATTGAGGAGGCAGATTTAATATTCATGGATGACAATTTGCAAGGCAATCTCAGCATGAGGTAAAAAATCTTAGCCGGGAGTTCTGACAGTTTGTGAAAATGCACAACCAGGCAGTCAATAGAATGCTTTTTTATTTTTATTTAACATATTCCTGATTACATAAGATGTTGCCTCTGATATCAAGCAAGTCATCAAGATTTATAATAAGTAGAAGGAGACACCAGGATTAGATATGTGAAAACAGCAAACTATGTTACATAATGTAAAGACAAGTTAAATTTCCTCCTATTTCATAGATTGAAATGCTGCAGACATTAACCTCTTTTCATACTTGATGCTGCTTCATCATCCCCTACATATTTGTTTTTTGGATAAACTTACATTCAGCATTTATTGAAAAAATTATCTTTCCTATTTTTCTGTATATAATGTTGTTTCCACTCTTCAGTCACTTTTTGAGAAAGATGATTATAAAAAAATAACAGATTAACTGACCAAGCAATTAATTTTAGAGGAAGATCTAAATCTTCAGCCTTACATATACAAGTCTTCAATGAACTTGATACCTTTAGTGTATCTTACAGAACATGTTATTAATTTTACTGCAGAATGTCCTCTGCAATCTTTAATGACAGACCTTTTGAAAACTCCCGTAAATAAAAATACAGCAGCTATAAGATCTCAACCTCGGCAATGATCTGCCTGCCAATATAAAAGACTCCCCATCAGTCTCTCAGCTGAAGACTCCTAGCTTTAGCACTGATCTTGAGACTTTTCATATTGCATTATTGTCTGTTCTTTGACCTTGTTGCAAAATTGCAATCACCACGACTGGCTCTTATTAAGCCTTTCAAGTCCTTTTTTTCACTGTGTCCTGTTACACTGAACAAACTGACCTTGAAATGGGATTTAATAATTGAATGAGACAATAGTGTCATTAGTGTAAATTGTTAAAAGAAACCATTCTAAGATTCTAAGAGTACAAAAACAATGTGTAAACCTAATGGATCGTGATTAAACATTTCATTCACTGCACTTTAGTAGATTTAACATATTGTAATCTTCCTTTTTATGTTATGTTGAGAACTACTTCACATATACAATTTACAGAATGTGGTCTTCCTTTCCAAAGTAAGAAGATTGTTGAAATTTTCAGAAACAGCTTGGTGTAGAGAGCTAAAATAGTCAAAACTAAACAAGTATCCATCCATCCATTATCCAACCCGCTATACTGTATCTTAACTACAGGGTCACGGGGATCTGCTGGAGCCAATCCCAGCAACACAGGGCACAAGGCAGGAAACAAACCCCAGGCAGGGCGCCAGCCCACTGCAGGGCGTGCACACACACACACACACACACACCAAGGATAATTTGGGATCGGCAATGCACCTAACCTGCATGTCTTTGGACTGTGGGAGGAAACTGGAGCACCCAGAGGAAACCCACACAGACACGGGGAGAACATGCAAACTCCACGCAGGGAGGACCCGGGAAGCGAACCCAGCTCTCCTAACTGCGAGGCAGCAGCGCTACCTAAACAAGTATTCAAATAAATAATTTCACAAAATAGTTATAGTTCACTTCATGCAAAAGTGTATTTTTGAATTATTTTGGACTCACAACAAAATATTTCCAAATGCCATTTTCACCAGTTTATTTGTTATTTCTGAATGACATTTGCTTACAATGTGTCAGTCTACTTAGGTAGGAATGGTCCAGTTAGTCATTGTAGACCATGTCTAATCAAACACAGAAGGTGGAGACATTCCTATGCTCCCAACATGTCAAAATATTGAAGTGATAAAACAAAAAAGAGAGAAAACTTTAGTATGTTTCTTAGCTCTGACTTTGCCCAGTTGGTGATTAAACAATTAGAGACAAAAGCACAAATTTGCAAACATTCCAGGTGAACATTTTAAAAATCCACTGCCAGTATGTATTTGCAGTAATGACTAGTTTTAGTTTTACCGTATTTCCATTGCAGTAGGCATATCAGTGTTTTGACTTCATACGTTTTTATTTGGCATTTATTTTTCAATTTTCTACATTTTCAATGGTTTTTGAAATGTTCTGAATTCAGTTCTTTTCTTATTTTGCTTTTGGTTTTGTTTCAGTGTAGTTGATATTTCTTCACATTATATATTTTTTTTTTATGCTACACCATTTTGTTTTCTTGTGGGCACCACCATTTTGTGAACATAGGTTATTAAGTAAAGGAGGTCTGTTACATCTGTGTGATCCCTGGAATCTTTATCATGTGACATCCTTTTTCAGAGGGCATCTAAGATAGTAGCACGGTGCATTCAGGGTCTAAGATTTTGGATTTAAAAAGAAAATTGTTGTGGTTAGAAAATTAGAACAATTTTATTAAGAACAGGTCAGTAGGCCCAACATAGCTCAACAATCCTTTCCACCTAATTGCTCCAAAATCAAAATAACATCAAGGTGAGTTTTGAGGGTCCTTAAAGTCTTTCTGTCTACCACACTTGTTGGTAATTTATTCTATGTGCATTTGTTTTTCTGTATGAAGAAAAAATATATTAAAATTTGTGTGAACTTTATCCTTAATGAGTTGCCATCTGTATCCCTGTGTCCTTCTTAAAGAACTCATTTTAGAGTAACTTCCATTGTACTAATTCCTTTCATGATTTTAAAAACGTTAGCCTAGTCACCCCTTTGTTTTTATTGCTTTAACACAAAAGATTGTCTCGTTCAAATCTCCCTTCGCAACTCATACCTTGCAGTCCTAGAAACAGCCTAGTTGTTCTTCTCTGGACTTTTTCTAGCGCTGCTATGTTCTTTTTAAACCCTGAAGACCAAACCTGCACACAATACTCTAGACGAGGCTTCACCAGTGTGTTATGAAGATTAAGCATAACCTCTTTAGACTTGTACTCTACACATTAAGGTACTATATAACAACATTCTGTTAACCTTCCTTCCCAATTGCTTTCTGAAAATGAAGATAAATATCTCATAATAATCCTTCTCTGATGATATCAGTTTGTTATTTGGGTAAAGGATTTAAAAGCAGGCTGGATTTTAAATTGTGTTTATTTTGATTTGTGTTTTGACTAGAGTTCTGTGTTTTGGCATTCAGGCTTTTGGACTTTTTGGTCTTAATATTGGCCTGTTTTGTCTTACCTTTCATCCCCTTTTGCAAATATTAATTATTCAGAATGTATTTTTTTCAACCTAATCACAATCATCAGTTGCATAATTGAACTGAATCAAGATAACATTTATTTAGAGAGTGCATCTCAAAACTAACATGCATCCTGTAGAGTATGGTGAATTTTTACCTGATCACAAATATTAGGTTTATTTCTTATTGTTGGGTCAGATCTATGTAACAGCACTAATGTTTGCAGTGTTAGAATGTAACAAGATTGTCCAAGTTTGTCCAAGATTGTGAACAATCTCTATAATCATAGTGTTCTTTCTTGAGTTATAGCTTTTTTTTTCTTGTTCCTCAGATACTATGCATTTCTTATAATTTGGCTTTTGTTACAGATGACTTTCTCTTTCTTTGAATCGATTGCTCCATTTCTGACAAAGATTTTTGGTTCATGTCTATTTGACTCTCCATCTCCTGGTTATGACCTCGGCTTGCCTTTTTACACTATGAAATTCCTCCCAAATACATTTCCAATTAAAATCATCTTCTGGTTCGTGCTGATAGCACACTAACTCCTAGTGACAGGAGTGCTTGAAGGCTGATTTCTTCACAATTTAGAATATTTCATGTGCAGAAAATGATGTAATTAAGAAGAAAGATGAGAGGCAAAAGACCCTAGCTGAATACACTTGTTACAGTAAAGCTGGCTACAACAAAGCTTTACAAGCAAAAGAAAATGCTAATGTCTTTAAAATAGAAAGTAAGAGTATACAAAGCAACACAAATTGTTTTTTCCTCATGGTTGAATAATATATAATATGGGAATCCATTTCTACAAAAAAAAAGATTACACGAGATGCATCAAGTTAACAGTTAATCTTACTAAGCGTAATAAATTGACATGATTCTATGTATAAGCAAATGATTTCAACTTTAACCTCACACAAATAAATTGTGAATAATTTATTTTAAATATTTTAAAGAATGAAACCATGTTTTAAAACATAAGACATCACAAGACTATACAGTAATCCCTCCTCAATCACAGGGGTTGCGTTCCAGAACCCCCTGCGAAAGGTGAAAATCCGCGAAGCAAAAACCATATGTTCATATGGTTATTTTTATATATTTTACGCCCTTATAAACTCTCCCACACTATTATAAACATTTCCCGCGCAGTTATACAACATAAACCCTTTGTATTCTCTTAGATATTAGGTAAGATTCATTGAAATTATGTATGTAAACACACTGTTTATATACAGTAAAACCTAAATATTATTTTAAAGATATCAAGCGTCTCCGATATCACATATGTTACAGCCATTACGACAGACAGACCACCAGCAATAAATACGTACAATGCAAGAAAAATTGTATACAGTAAAATGTGTGTACAGTGACACAAAACTATGTACATGTAATAAGTACTATATGTAGAAAATTAATTATGGTTACTCACCAACAATGACACGACGACTTGTCCGATAATGATGAGTTTAATTTTACTGCATAACAAAGGAGAGCGTTACAGCTCTTCTAAAGGAGCCTCTTCAGGCGACTGTGTAGCACCACCATTGTTCTTCTTCTGGCAGTCTTCAATCCAAATCCCTAAAACAGGTTCCATCCGGACTACCGCCTTATTACATCCACTTACAACTTGTTTTGTGCCCTGGTTAAAGGACACTGCAGCCGTAGATCTTATATTCTTTTCCTCCTTTTTAAATAAAAAGAATTGTGGACTCATTGATGCCATAATGGTGTTCTGCAGTGGTGTAGCTGTTCCCTTCCTTCAACATATCCAAAACTTTTACCTTTTCGGCAATCGTTAGCATCTTCCATTGGCCCTTGGGCAAGGCCCCTGAAGCAGTTTCAGGAGCAGATCGTTTTGGAGCCATAATGAAGGGCGTGACTACGCACAAATATAAACACAAAAGGGCACAAAAGTTAACTCTTTACACAGTGAAACACGTTGATGCTGAATGAGCGAGACAAGACTTCCTGGTTAACGCAGCAAAATCGAATTTGGCGCTCTGTCGCTGAGCCAATCAGCACACAGGAACTTAACTGCATGCTCTGATTGGGTAGCTTCTCAGCCATCAATACAATAACGTCCCCTGTATGAAATCAACTGGGCAAACCAACTGAGGAAGCATGTACCAGAAGTAAAAAGACCCACTGTCCGCAGAAACCCGCGAAGCAGCAAAAAATCCGCATTATATATTTAGATATGCTTACATATAAAATCTGCAAAAGAGTGAAGCCGCGAAAGTCGAAGCGCGATATAGCAAGGGATTACTGTAATGAGAACCTAGTGTCAGGATAATATCATTGTTCCCTGGAAATTTCCTTCTGTAGAATGTATTGAAAGTACTAAGGAGCACATGTAACTGTGTTAACACTATGCAAAATTGTAAAATTCACAATAATTTACCAACACTTAAACAGAAAATTTTTAGAAAACTTAAAATAAACAACTAAGTACATGCGTGAGCACAAACCATTGTTTCATAATTGTTTTCATAACATTCCACCTCCTTGCACAAAATGCTTAACAAAGAGCTAGAAAAGTATGACTGCTGAGTAAAAGGCAAAAGCATCACTGCACATATCCAGAAAATAAGAGATTCACTAACATCATATTTTTAAAACTAAAGCAAAGCACTGTATCTCTGAAAAAGGTATACTGTACTTAAAATATTGAGCAACATTAAAATGATACAAAAAGGATCTGTTTAATGGAAGAAATGGTCCAATTGGTTAGGAGTATTTAGTATAAACTACAAAGCCTTTCATATTATCTTTTGAACATTCTGTATTCTCAAGTGAGGAGGTCAAGGAGTATTTGGCGATTCCACAAAGACCATTGGAGCCGGGCATGACCTTTTCATCAACCACTGTCAACTTCGGCTAGTATCCTCCGTGAGTCTGCCACATCTCCTACCGGGCTCGCAACTCTGGCAACGGAGATCTGGGAAGATCAAAACACACTCTCCTAGTTGAAGGTAATGATCTTCTTGCTCGGGGGGACATAAATGATATAAAGCAAGATATAAAGAACAATAGGAAAATAAATAATGAAAAAAAGAATGAAATAAAGGTCCTAAATGAGAAAAATGAGAAACTGCATCAGGATATGAAAGACCTACGTTTAAGTACTAAGATTATTACAACCTTTGCAGAAATGCTACAAAAAATTAATGAAAAAATGCAGGAAAATACAAATAAGTTATTTTAGTAAGTAAAATTAAAAACTTCCTGCTCAGCTTGAAAATGTCAAGCAAATGTTTATAACCACTGTTGAAATAGTTGAACAATCAGTTTCTGCCGTGGATGAAAAAGCAATGGCTGCAAAATCATAATGCAAAGTGCTCGCTGACAAACTGGTTGCACTGGAAGATAAATACAGAAGGAACAATATCAGAATTGAAGGTCTTCCTGAAAAAAGGAAAAGCCCAAAACCTACAGCTGACCTATTCTCTAAAATAAATTGGACATCAAGATCTCTGCAGCCTACCATATACATGGATTGAATGACTCCAAACGAAAAAGCCTAATTGTCCATTTCGACAAACTACAGGCCAAACAAAATCTCATGTCCCTACTCAGACAGAAAGACGAGATTGTATTTGAAAATAACTGCATTTGTATTTTCTCAGATCTCTCCATTGCAACAGATGCTAAGCGCGCAGCATTAAAAAGAGCTGAAATCAGATACAGCCTCTTGTATGTTGTATTAAGATAACCATCCTCCCCAAGTTGCTCTTCCTATTTCAAAGCATCCCCATATACATTAACAAATCATTATTTAAGAAATTAGGCTCAATCATAACCTCATTTAATTAGAATTCGAAACATCCACGCATCCAAAGGGCAACTCTACAACAACCTAAAGCAGAAGGGGGCATGATACTACCTAAGTTTCAATTTTATTACTGGGAAGCAAATATAGAAACTATAAAGTCCTGGGGCTTCGTGCATAATGCTGTGCGTAGAATTCATACTAAAACATGGCATACGGACAAAAGCGGAAATGTGCGTACGCACACAAAAAATCCAAATGCATAAATCTGTGCATGCGCCAACTTCCATGTTCTTCCACTCCATAAATACCAGTCAGCGTAAAAAGTAACGCATGTGCACCCACCTGCAGCCCCACCCAAACTCCTCCCAGAATTACGCCTCTTTTAATATGGAAATCAATATAAATAGCCCCTTATGTTTTGCGCTCTGTGAAAAGACAATGGCAAAAGCACGGGGGAAAAAGAAGAATTTCAGTGAATACCAAGTAGAGGCAAGGAAAAAATACTATTTGTTGTTTAAGCAGTGATATAAACAACAAAAGGAAGTTGATCAAGTAACAGAGTGGTGGAGAAACTCGAAAGTTCAAACTCAAGCATACAGTGCGAGGCAGGAACAATCCCTGAACAGGGTGCCAGCTCATCGCTACCGATGTCCACCATGTCCTCACATGTTTAATTATTAACAATATACATCATTTAAATGAAGTTTAAAATGTATCTGTGCAATGTATTAAACATACTTTACTATATTTCATCTTAAAAATGATATCAAGAGCTCCAAGAAGATAGCGCTTGGAAATCTAAATTGACTTAGAAGCCAGTTGTCCTCATATGTAAATACGTGCTTTATAAAGTGGCTCAGGCTGTGCAATATTATAACTGTAGTTTACAGTGAGGTAATTGTATTTATAAGTACTAACAGTTCTACCAGGAACACTTGATGGACTTATTGAGTGCTCTTGGCATGAAACTGTTTCTGAAGTGCGAGGTACCTGCAGGAAAGGCTCTGAAGCATTTGCCACTCTGTATGGATGAAGTTCAAATAGACTGTGTGCATGGCTGAGGCAGTGTGTGCTACATGCATATCCTGATAATCCTCTTTCTGATTAGCTGCTGTAGAGCTGTGATTCCACTGCTCAGATACGTTGGGTTAAATACTAAGTGGTGCACTGAGAGTAACAGCGCTAAAGCAGCTATAGTATATGGAATAGTTTGGCCATTCTGTGTACCATTATATGGTTACGGGTTGATTACAATCAGATGTCTTAAACTAAAAAACAATATGTGGTTAATTTAAGTGTATTTGATAAAGCCGCGTCAGGAATGTGAATCTAAAAAATAAAGGGAAACCACACAGGAACAGTAAAACTGCTTTGACACTGGGTGCCGCCAATTTGCAAAACTGAGCAGAGAACTTGCGTACAAAAGGGACTGAGCTGGCATGAAAATGTGTGTGGCTTTACCCCAAGTTTAGTTTTTATGCATCGCGATGTGACCATGGAAACAGGCGTACACAACATTTATGTGCGTACACACTGTTTATACCTGAGGCCCCAGGACACTGAATTAGATTGATGAATATCCAGAAACCTGGTCTGCAATGGAAATAAAATCTTGCAGTACTTCTTTATATTTCGTGCTCTGTGCCCCAGTTAATACGAACTACTGTCATTACACCAACAATCTAATTGCACTTCATTCTCTCAGAATATGGAACCAATGTGGGAAATACTTTAAGAATGAGAAGCTTTTATCTGTTGCACCTCTACATGACAACCACCTTTTTCCACCCTCTCAAACATATACACTATTTAATGTCTGGAAAATGTCTGGGATCAAAACACTTAGAGACTTGTACATAGATAATGTCTTCGCATCCTACAAACAATTATGCTTCAAATACAACTTCTCATCAACACAGCTCTTTCACTACTTTCAAACTAGAAACTTTGCTAAACAGAACCTGCCTTACTTTTCACCTTGTTCTATTCCAGTAGAATTATTGATCAGTCTTGAAGACTCAGATAGCATTTCTATAATTTATAAAAATATTTTGAAGTCCCTTCCTTTCAAAGACCCCAGAGTACATTGGGGAAAGGATCAGTCACTATTTCAGAAAAGGAGTGGAAAGGCAACCAAGCACAAAATAAACTCAAGCTCCATGTGTGCAAAACATTATATCATTCAACTTAAAATATTTTATTGTGTGCATTTATCTAATTTAAAATTGTCCCAAATGTTTCCAGGTCAAGATTCAGCCTGTGAGCGTTGCAATCTATCTCCAGCCTCACTGAGCCCCATGTTTAGGGCGAGCACCAAATTAACATAATTTTGGACAAAAATCTTTGAATCAGACAACCTTGGTGTCACAATCCCTTCTAACCCATTAATAGATGTGTTTGGTGTACTCCCAGACTGCCTTAAAGTGGAGAAGGACAAAAAAACTGTAATTACCTTTACTACACTACTAACAAGTAGACTTATTTTGCTCAACTGGAAGAATCTCACCCCACAAGTCAGTGAGTAACCAATGCGCTATACTATTTGAAATTGGAAAAATCTAATTCTCACAGGATCTATTCAAAACTTTTTTTTTCAAAATATGACAGGATTTAATTAATAACATTTTAGGAAAAGCGTTCATCTCTGGGAATAGCATACCCTTCCTTACTTGTTCCCTTTATAGAGTAGCTTCGTTTGCTGGCTCTTCTCTCTTTCTCTTGGGTAGGGGTTGAATTTTGCTCTGATTTGATTTGTGAAGTTTGATTTGGCTACATAGAATGTCATCTGTTTCTAATAAAACCAATTAAAAAGAAAAAAAAAAACTAAAACATAATGTATACACACTTCTACACATGTGGAGTTAGTCTTGTGCCATTTATTTTGACAGTTCCAAAATATGAGTGTTTGATACTAATTTAATAATGCAGAATTCTTTTATTTTCCTAAAATGATAACATTAGGAAAGTGAGAATGATATTAATGGAAGGTAGTGCGTTGATTTGTAGTGTCAATGAGCAGTATTTAACTGCTGGTGGCAAGAAAACCTATACCTATTGCATAATGCAGGAACTCACCTGTTCACTCCCTAGTACTTACTGTATAGTCCTAAAAAGGCATCTTAAACTTTTGTCTGTTCTACTGTTTAGTTGTTGGAAGAACTTTAAAATGAAAGTTGATAAATCCAATGTTAATAAATCACTATTTTGTTAACATCTTCCCACAATGACCAACATTACAAAGCATTTTTCATAACAGATTTAACAGAGTTGTGATACTTTATTAGGTCTGTATTATATCAATACAGTATAGACAAAATATTTGCCATGTTCTTGGGCTTTGCTAGACTAAATGTAAAAATGAATATTAACTGCCCCAAATGCTTGGTCAAATGTGGTATTTTATTAATTTTATGGTTACTAACAAATAACTAAGTTTATATTTTTGCAAAAGGAATTTCAATACACTGTGTATAGGTATAGTGTTAATAATGTTAATATATTACCATAACCACCTGTTTATCTATGTATATTTGATTAATGCAAGTAAATTTAAAGGTTAGTAAAACTATACATAGTTATAGACAGCATGACGATTCTGTGGCAGTTCAGTGGACTGAGCTACTGCTTCACAGCTTCAGGAGCAGTGCAGGATTCTTCTCTCTTTCACTGTAGACTCTGCATACATCCATTCTGGTATTTCATTTTCCTTATGCATCTTCTAGTTATTTTCATTTCAGAAGGAAATTACTGCCACAAATATGAGGACATTATAAAATTTTGACATTAATTTTAATGTTATGGGGTTATTGATGAGTTTAGATTGTGTGAAAAATTATGGTTATTGTACTGAACTAATAACAAATAAATGAATGCATCTTACATGTACGTAATTTTAATAAGCCTAATACACTAGTTAGTCAGAAAGATATTGAATGAGTTAAAATAAACAAATATCAAATAACATAGATTATAAAAAGACAGCAGCCCAGACTTAAACAAGGTTTCACAGAAAGCAGTGTCAGGAGCCTTTTAATTTGTTAGGGCACTAACATAGGAGATCCTTAGCTGGGGCAAAAAAAAAAATGTTCCTGAGGTCCAACTTTATTATACTTGTAGGATGAATGCACATACTACGGTATAAACAAATAGTAGTAATACATTATGCTTTTTTTAGGGGATTGAGAGAAAAACATAGATCCAGTCATATTTTTGCAAGCACTTTCTTTCTTGGTTTCCTTTGAAGGCTTTAAAATTTGAACTTCCCCAAGGCTGTTTAACCAATTGCATTCAAGCTTGGGAATTAATTAGAGCCGACAGTATGCTATTAAAATCATGCATATCATTCTCTTTTCTATTTAGTTCTATTCATTTCAGTTTAATTTTTTGTACTGTGCTCTTCATTGAGTGCAGGGAGCATGACAAGTTCTTAGGTAAAATGCAAATACAAACTTTACAAATGCCTAATCACAAAATGAGTATGCACAAAGATACAAATGTATTATTTATTTATTGTAAACAGACTGGAAAACAAAATAGTTTGAAACTGATTACCATAAATGGAGCTGTCATGGCTTGGGTGTCCCCAAACATGTATGTCCTAAAAACGCACCTCCAGAAATGCCCACTAGAGGGGAAAACTGTCAAACCTGGGTAATAACATGGGCAAACAAATAATTTTTATAAATAAAAGTTTACTTCCACAAAACTCTCCATAGAGCACAAAAGACAAAATGGAGTTGCCTAAAACAAAAGGCAATCCAGGCAAACAAGGTACCATTACAGAAATCTACAGCAAAGGTCAAAAACAAAGTAAACAGATTGAAAATCCAGTAATTCACAAAAGCACGTAAAAAGCCATAATTAAGCTCATCAATCCCCTGCATATTCAAAATGAAAAGCCAGATTGATATGGTGGAGTGCAGTTCCTGGCAGGTATTACCTCCTTTTGTGGGACCACCCACAAAACACAGGGAGCATAGCACAAAACATGAACTTGAAAACCCAGCAAGGGGAGGAACCCTACCTGCAACATAACAGGATCCTAGCAATATCCATCCATTATCCAATTCGCTATATCCTAACTACAGTGTCACGGGGGTCTGCTGGAGCCAATCCCAGCCAACACAGGGTACAAGGCAGGAAACAAACCCCAGGCAAGGCGCACACACACCCACACACCAAGAACAATTTAGAATCATCAATGCACCTGACCTGCATGTCTTTGGACTGTGGGAGGAAACCGGAGCACCCGGAGGAAACCCACGCAGATACGGGGAGAACATGCATACTCCACGCAGGGAGGACCTGGGAAGTGATCCCAGGTCTCCTAACTGCGAGGCAGCGGCGCTACCCACTGCACCACTGTACCACTCCCCAGCAATATCTGTCCATTAATTAATTGTTGAACTATATCGACTTCATGATGGAGGAAAAGAAAACTAAAACTACTGCCATCAGTGTTCCTAGAGAAAATAACCTCTGAAGGGTGCACAGTCAGTTTTAACAGAGAAAATCTGACATTGTCACAATTCCGGAGACCTTGGCCAACTGGCCACCCACCCATTCCTAGGCATTCTAAAGTAGAATCTATGCTGAACCATCTCATATGACCACAGAATTATTCAATCCATTGATTCCAATGCTCTCCGTATCTCAAATTTCCTTCCATGGGCAAGAAGTAACTTGGAAGTAGAGCATTTCCACAAAATTTCCCAGCATTATACCAAGAAATAACAAAGAAGAGAGGAGGGTTAGTAACCATTTATAATTATTTTATTACTTATATTTTTGTACAAGTGACTAACAACCAGACATGCAATATAGACAACAGATCAGGGGTAAGCTAGACTGAAGTGGTCAGTCTTCAGCTGTTATTTAGTACCTAAGACTGAAGGGGCATCTCTTAAGCAGGCAGATCATTCCACAGCTTTGAGGCACTGTAACTAAAAGCTCAACATCCCACTGTTATTTTATTAATTCTTGGACTCTGTAGTAGGTACTCTGGTTCGAAGGTTATAATAAGTTCAGATAAATAAGATGGGCCTTGGCCATTTAAGGCGTTACATGCAAGATGCAAGATCTAAACTTAACTACATAAGATGGTGGTACATAACAACTGGCATCTGTGTTTTGAACACACTTTAAATTTAACTTTGTTAGAGTTAGGCAAGGAAATGTAAAACAACGTTGCATTAGGGATTTTTTGGCATTATTGTTTTGACTTATGAATTATGGTTTACAGCATGCCTTTAGTTGTGTTTATTTGGTTCTTGTTTGTTTTATCTGACTCCTGCCTGTTAATTGCCTTTGTTTATTTTTTTTCACACTTTCAATAGTTTATTTTCTTGGCAAAATCTTACTTTTGCTTCTGTCCAATCTCATTTGGATCAGGAACAGACATAGCTTTGGTAAACATTATGGCGGGGAGCATTCAAAAAACAGAGCACAAAATGACACTGCAAGAATAGTTGTTAAAGACATAAACTTTTAAAGTAGCAGTCAGCTCAATCATTTAATTTGCTTTGAACCCCCGGACAAATCCAAAAAACACACACATAAACCTTAAAAAAGGTGTACATTAGAGTAAAGCCACACTTAGGTTGGCATTTAATCATGTTTTAAGTTCTTGAAACAATTAGCTGTTAAGGCATAGGAAGGCAGCACATGTCTGGAACTGAAGCACTTGTCTATGGCTTAGGTCTTGACTCCATAACTGTGTTTATTTTGTTACCTTAAGAGAAAATATCCAAAGGTTGTGTGATTTGATGAATTTCAACAAGACAGTAGTCAGTTATCAAACAGTTGCTATAAACAGATAATCAGGAGATGACAGGTTGTGGTGGCTGCTATTTTTATAACTTATGACATTAATGTGAGTTTTTTTAAACATATACAATTGTATTTTTTGATAATGTTTTCATTTTATGTTATACATTCTTAATAAAATGGTATAGTTTCAGCATGATGGCGCAGTGGGTAGCACTGCTGCCTCGCAGATAGGAGACCCGGGTTCGCTTCCTGGGTCCTCTCTGCGTGGAGTTTGCATGTTCTCCCTGTGTCTGCATGGGTTTCCTTCGGGTGCTCTGGTTTCCTCCCACAGTCCAAGGACATGTAGGTTAGGTGCATTGGTGATCCTAAATTGTCCCTGGTGTGTGTGCCCTGCCTGGGGTTTGTTTCCTGCAGACCCCTGTTACCCTGTAGTTAGGATATAGTGGGTTGGATAATGGATAGATGGATGGTTTAGTTCATATCTTATGGACATTGCCATTTTGTGTATTTTTTCATGGCCAAAGTCATATTGTTTATGACTATTTGGGCCATTTCTACCATGTGACCAGGGGCCTCATGTACAAACGGCGCGTACGCACATAAATGTTGCATAAGAAAGTTTCCACGTTCAAATCGCGATGTATAAAACCTAAACTTGGCGCAAAGCCACACACGTTTCCACGGTACCTCATACCCTGTCGTACGCAAGTTCTGCGCTCGGTTTTGCAGACTGGCGGCACCCAGCGTCAAAGCAGTGCTACTGTTCCTGTGTGGTTACCCTTTATTTCTTAGATCCACATTCCTGACGCGGCTTTATAAATACACTGAAATTAACCGCATATTGTTTATTAGTGTAATGCATCTGATTGTAATTAACTTGTAACAATATAATGGTCCAGGGAATAGCCATAGTATTCCAAATACCATAACTGCTTTAACGCTGTTACTCTCACTGTACCATCTTCTTCGTCTTCTTTTTCTTCTTTCAGCTGCTCCCTTTAAGGGTTGCCACAGCGGATCATCTTTTTCCATATTACTCTCACTGCACCACTCTGAGTATTTATATCACTATATCTGAGTGGGGAATCACAGCAGCAGCTGATTGGAAAGAGAATTATCTGTATACAGCATCAAGCACACGCTGCCTCAGCCACGGCAAAATGTTTCAAAGCCTTTCCTGTACGGACCTCGCGGTTCAGAAACAGTTTCATCCCAAGACTTATAAACGCACTCAATCAATTGCTCCTTGTAGAACTGTTTGTACTTATAAGTACAATTACCCCACTGTAAACTTGCACTACAGTTATAATATTGCACAACCTGCGCCACTTTATAAAGCACGTATTTACATATGATGATGACGTCATTTTTAAGATGAAATGCAGCAAAATATGTTGATTATATTATACAGATAAAACTTTAACTTCATTTAAATAATCTGTATTGTTAATAATTAAACATGTGAGTACACGATGCCGCAGCGCTAGCAAGTTCACGTATTGTTCCTGCCTCGCGCTGTTTATTTGATGAGGCTGGCGCGACACTGGAAGGATAATTAAACACGTAATATTAAGATATGTCAATGTTTCTTAAAAGTTTTGAAGAATCGGCGTTCTAAGCTTACAGATGGCTTAACGTCTATTACAGGGCTGATTGTGTGGTGATTGGGTATTTGGGGAAAGAAAAGTAAGGACAGGAATTGGAGGTTAGTACGTTTGAAAGAGACAGTACTGCTACAATAAATTATTTCATCGAAGGTCGCGCATGGTGCGCAGCAACAGCATCTTGTGTGAGACATGAACAATCACTGCGCCATCGTGTTCCCATGTTTAATAACATGCTTTCATTCCAATCATCATGAAAATGATATCACATATACATCTCAGTATTTTAATTATTCAGAGTGCTGTAATATCACAAATGTAATGGATTCTGTGTCCTGTCGGAGAAAGAGAAAGAACAGAAGCACGTAGTGATTCACACACATAGAGCACATAGAAGATCAAAGACAATACAAAGGATTTAACTTGCTACTTTAGTTACGATGGGATTTGAGAAACTAGTAAATTAAATGATTTTAAGATGAAGTTTGTGATTTTCTACTTTAATGACAAAATAAACTACATGATTAAAGTATTCTGTAGACATTTCGTGCTTTTTTCCCACTGTGTGCCTGTTTTTTTTTTGTCTGTACCCTAATAAGCTTTCATATGACACTTAGACGGTGGGCTACGACTCGCCTTTTCACGGCCACTTTGATATGTGACTTCTTTTTTATTTCGGGCACTGTGCGACTTTGTGAACTTGAGTTTTCGAGTTTCTCCAACACGCTATGTCACTCGATCATCTTCTTTTTGTTCTTTATACCACTGTTTAAATCAACAAATAGTATGTTTTTCCTTTGTCTCCACTTGGTATTCACTGAAATTCTTATATTTTCCCCTGTGCTCTTCCCATTGTCTTTTCACAGAACGCTGAGTTTAAGGGCCATTTATATTGATTTGCATATTCAAAGAGGCGTAATTCTGGGAGGAATTGGGGCGGGACAGCAGGCGCGTACACATGCGTTACTTTTCACGCTGACCGGGATTTACGTGGAAGTTGGGGTACGCACAGATTACTGCATCTGGATTTTTACTGTGCGTAAGCACATTTCGGCCTTTGTGCTTACATCATGTTATAGTGCGAATTCTGCGCACGGCGTTATGCATGAGGCCCCAGATGTTTTCATGGTATGATGTCATTATCGAGAGTATCCAAGTTTATGGATATTGTATAAGAAAAGATCTTTCTGGTATTTAGAGAATACTTCTTTCAGGTACAGTAAATAATTCTTCAACATGTAATTTAACTTTTGATTTTTGGTTAGTGATTTGCAACAAATATTTTTGACTTTCCAATTTGTCCATTTGCTAATAATTTTTGACTACCGTCTATCTCTTATCGCCTGTTCCTTGAACAATATCCTCTATTTTATGTTTGCTTCTGACACTTCCATTTATGCTCCTTCTTCTGTGTATTTATCTCAGTGACTAGAATATTCTCACAAGTTCTTGGACATCTAAAAATTTTGTGCTTAATTTTCAGTTCTGTCTTGTGTTGTAGTTTTTCTCTGGAGGTTTACATTTGAAATGACATTGAGCCATAGTTCATACCTAATATTTCTAGTACAAGTTAAAATATGTCCAATCGTGTGGCTAAATGCAAGCTAAATATAGATTTGAAATTGTAAATACCGTAAGCAAAATGATTAAAATATTTTGAATATACTGTATGCTAGACAGGCTGCTAAATTCTTAAATTACTAACTATTAAACTATTAAATTACTTCCATTACTAACTCCTCCCCCTACCATTGCATAGCTTGTGATTATAGATATTATAAATATCTAACTATAGATATTACTGCCAGATACTTTCTATTTTATTTTTAACAAGCTCGCATTGATTATGCATGTTACCTGCTATGCTCTGAGTCTTAAAGTGTATCTAGGCATTAGGTTTGTCTTATAGGTTTGGCAGAATATGTTGTTCAATGAATGAATTTCATGCAGACGTTATGCACGGCTGGCAGCAGCTTGCTAGTTTTAGATTTAAGCCTTTCATTTAATGTTGTATGTTTTTGGATTTTCAGTAAATTACTTAGCCATCATCAGTTTTGCTCCACAGACACTACTTTGGTAGCTAGAACATTTAGATGTAGAGTAAAATTTTATCATTTATACTGCCCAATATGGATTAAAGTAATCTGCTTTTTTTAACTTGGTTGTATTTATGTAAAGGTTATTTTTTTTCATTTGTTGCCCTGATCTGCAACTATCACATGATGACAACTTGCCTGCATTTCCTCATTAACACACAGATTCATATTCCTATTCCTATGGCTATTCCTACACGGATGTGCAATTAAGTTCAGTCTTGTTTCTGCAAGCCTGAATTGTTCAGCATGATCTAAGACAGACTCAAGTTGAAGCCTTGTTCGCACTCATCATGAAGTATGTCCCACTGCTGTTGCCTTTGATTTAGATAGTTGCACTTTACTTTTGAAAGTTATTTATTTATGTATGGTACAGACATTTCAAATTCATTACTTCTCGATAGTCTCCCTGCTTTTTGACACATTTATTCCAGCATTCCATAAGCTTCTGAAAGCCTTTTTTTTTGCTGAGCCTGATGCAAATACAGGTCATTCTCAATAAATCAAAAAATATTGTAATAGTAATGCGCTTTTGTTAATTGTTACTTATCTGTCGATGAGAATGGTGTCCCTTCTTTCTTCTAGTTCCAAAACAAAGATTGACGTTGAAGGCCATAACTAGCACTCTGCACCCATCACCTTTGTCCAACCATTTTTGAGGATTTCTTTCCCCTCTTGTACTGTTGGCAAGGTAAAGCATAGTCCCAATAATGAGTGCAGAAATGAATGTGAACTTCAACTCATTTAATACCTTCTCCCCACAAAAACTGCAAGACACTCCTCTGTTTTTCTGTGTTGGAAATTGATCAGTGCTATTGTAGTTTTGACCTGAGTACTCCAAGAATTCTAATCACTAATAACATTTAGTTCTAAAAGCTTAATTTCATTAATTTTTCTTTAACAAATCCTTGGGCATTATTGGTATTTTAGGCAACTCTCAGTTTTTGGGCAGCATTTACTGAGAACAGCACAGATACTTAGATTACATCTTGTTCTGTCAACATCCTAATTTAGGATTGCCTTGCTTATGCTGAGCATCTGCATAGTACACTGCATTTTCACCAATTAAGGTATGACATACCTGTATTTACTCTGCTATTATTAAGAATCAGTTCCTCCAAGGATGGATAAAGGCAGAAATGGAATGTAAACAGAGACCTGGAGATGGATGTTACACAAATCTAGATAATCAAAAGTTAAAATAACTAGTAGGAGGTTGATGCCAGAGTAAAAAAATGGTGAAGAAAACCTAGCCTAATATGCAATGCCAAAAAGTTCAAGATGCACACAAAAATGTACTCATCTGTTTAAACAGTACACACTGTGAAAAATGCCTTTGTTCTATCCCCAATCTTAGACAGGCAGGAAGTGCACAATGTCAGCCTTAACACAGAGAAGCTAGCAAAAGTACATAAACACTGACTAAAATAGTAACGCCCACAAACTAAAAAAAATAAATGGCAGCATAAGAAGACGTGAGATAATTTTAAGAAATTTACAATAATTTAAAATCTACAAGGTAATACAAAAAATGAATTCCTCATAGTTAAAAAATAAACAAAAAGAAGAAAGATATGTTTAGCAGACCCCCAAAAAAATGAACATTGTTCTAACTCATGATAGACGCAATGTCATTTGTACCTCAGTTTATCTATTAATTACATCATTTTTAGGGATGTACTAGGTACTTCCTTAAACTGCATTTGATTTGGAATTTCATGTTAATGTTTTATTTGTTGACTGTTTTATGCAGTGCTTTTTCTTTCACACTTAAGCTAATGTGAAAGTTTCTGTAACTTGGCCAGTGCAGTCAATCTGTCCCCTGCAGCAGGCTGCCTTACATAACTGTGTGACTCATTGTCCAAGGACTTCCATCCTTTATTCAAGGGCTCAGCCACTTTATGCCTATCACCACAACCCTTCTCTCTTTTTGTTGGATTTCTATGGCTTCTATTGTTAGAAACACAATTTCTGAGAAAGATTATCACTTTTCTAATAATGAATAGCAAAAACCTTCAACTGTTGAACAAATCTTCATAAAATATTCTGAATTTGCATAAATTGTAACCCAGCCCTAGTTCTTACTTTATTAGCAAAATATCATGTTTACATCTGTTTGACCAACTTAAGAGTATTTCTTTTCAGGTCATTCTTTTTATTATGTTATTGCTATGAGTGTAGCAAAATGGAGTTTCCAGATCACTTAATAAACTTGGTCAAGTAAAGCCTGTCACACATGCAAAATTTTGTTTAATTTTAAGAAATAACATTTTAGATAGGGCGGCACAGTGGTGCAGGCATGCTGCCTTACAGTAAGGAGACTTGGGTTCTCTTCCCAAGTCCTCCCTGCATGGAGTTTGCATGTTCTCCTCGTGTCTGCGTGGGTTTCCTCCAGTTACTCCGGTTTCCTCCCACAGTCCAAGGACATGCAGGTTAGGTGTATTGGCGATCCTGAATTGTCCCTAGTGTGTGCTTGGTGTGTGTGTGTGTATGTGTGTGTGTGCCCTGCGGTGGGCTGGAGCCCAGCCTGGGATTTGTTCCTGCCTTGCGCCCTGTGTTGGCTGGGATTGGCTCCAGAAGACCCCTGTGACCCTGTAGTTAGGATATAGCGGGTTGAAAAATGACTGACTGAGTGACATTTTAGATAGATAGATAGATAGACTTTATTTGCCCTAAAGGGGAAATTAAAACTTTCTAGAGGCTCAGTTTGCATAGTTGGTCACACGTTTTGGGCTCCTAGTACAAGGTGTCCCCCTTTAAGTCAATACTAAGTATACGTTGAAGTTTATCTGTAACTATTTAGTTGTCTGTAAACTTTCAAAATGATTTTAACATAGTGTACTTACCTCTGCTAAGAATAGTCCACATTTACAAATATACTGGGGTTAGAATAATACAACACACAAGATCTGCTGCTAGAGTGGATGACAATGAGTGGTAACAAATCCTATCTCCAAGTAAGAGTATTAAATAATCTCACAGTGAATTTTTGCCATAGCTTGCCATGGGAGGGTTGTCCAAAGAGTGATTTCAGGTGGCCATCATGCTAACTGCAGTTGCTCCAGGAGTGGTTTTACTAAAGAGCACTTTCTTGACTGCAATGGCTGATGTTTCATGCATTATAGAAAAGTAGAGGTTGTTGCTACTGATGCCAGGATGACAAATTCTTTGCCCAGGCTGTGTGCTTAAATACAATTGACCTGGAACAGACATTCAGCTGAAGGCAGTTCCATCACTGACATTCCATTCCTCCTTTGAACAACAGAAAAAACCTTTACAGATATGCATGCATACAAGCAAAAGAGCAGCAATGAACATTATTTGACTGGGCAGGAATGTAATGTTTACGCAGACATAGCCCTGCTACAAACTTGATGGACCATACTGTTGATGACTCCTAGTTTTCATGGCTGTAAACTTATACTGCTTTCATTGTTTTACTTTATCTCTGCTGTATCGCACTGTAAAACCAGTGTTCCTTTGCTCTGATGGCACACCACAGCATCATCATGTATTCAGATTCTTGATCAACTTTCGGAATGTCTTTTTACATACAACTGTAACAGTGGCCTGCAAAAAACATATTAGAATTATAAGGATCTCCTTAATAAACTCATGATAAGAGTGTATAACCTTGTAATCAACCTGACAATTTTTTGTTGGCTTTAATTAGCACTTTAGCAAAAGATAGATACTTAAATTGCCCTAGTGGTAACATCACTCTATGAGGTTGATTGCTTGTACTCTAAAGTTCTTTACGCAGCAGATTATTTCCTTTTTTAAGCCTGTATTTAAATAATACACTTGATTAAGAGCGCTGCATTTAAATTAGTACTTCTTCTTGGCCTCTTAGGTGTAATAAAAAATAAGTACACGATAAAAGAAAAAAAAAAATTAGGAGGAGGTCACTGATGAGAAACATGCCCTTTCATGTTTGCTTTCCATCTGTTGTTTTTCTTGAATGTTTTTGCTAATAACTGCCAGCTCTGCCCAAGACGTTTTCACTCTGCATACTTAAAAGTCAGGTTTTAAAAGTTGTTATTTTAAACTTGTATAGTTTTACTAGCAAATATATATATTTTGGTAAATAAAGTATGGGTGTCAGAAAAGGTGCACTGATGAAAGTGAGAACTGCTCTTTTTTATTGGGCAATGAAAATGAGATGCTGTGACCACTGTATTTAATGTTAGTATATTATCCATCCATCCATTATCCAACCCGCTCTATCCTAGCTACAGGGTCATGGGGGTCTGCTGGAGCCAATCCCAGCCAACACAAGGTGCAAGGCTGGAAACAAACCCCGAGCAGGGCGCTAGCCCACCGCAGGGCGCGCACACACACACACACACCCACACACCAAGCACACACTAGGGACAATTTAGGATCGCCAATGCACCTAACCTGCAAGTCTTTGGTTAGTATATTATGTAAGTGCTATTTTGCATGATAATGTTAGAAACATTGCTTATTATATATAATTTTTGAAAAGTCTAGTCCCTGGTGTTAACCAGTGGCAAAATGGTGAAAGGGGGTGTTGTCCCGTCGACTGAACTGACTACTGTCAACTGGACTTTCAGTCTCCTGTACTTTCACCTACTTAACTTACATCCTAAAAATCAGTTTTACTTTGTTAGTGAACAGATAAGGACAATGGTGGCTAATGCACACCAGGAGCAACATGTTGGCACAGCATAAGTGTTTGCCTCTCTAGATCATGATGACTGAGACTTTGTTTTTATATTGAGTCAATAAAAGTGGGGATAAAACAGCAGCCATTTATAAAAACACTGTTCTGAGAACTCAGAATCTGTTATGGTTGGTGCATGTTAAGTTAAGTTAAGTTAAATGTAACTTAACTTAACATGCAGTTAAACATGAAGTTAAATGTACCACCATGTTAGCTTTTTATCAATAGAAAAAAGTAATATTAATTAAAAAAATCAATTGGTCACATTTTAGTAGTGAGTATTTTTTGCCATTTCACAGACTGAAAGTAAAAATAAAGTGGCACTAGTGGAAAAAGCTCTATGTTAACTGAAATACAAGTTGCTTCCTTAAAATTTCTTTGGCACCAACCTGAGACACTGTCTAGGGGAGATACTGGGACAGCTTATCTTCTATATTAGATAACCAGATGAGGTTGGTCTCCTCTTGTTTGTCAAAACGTATTGTACATACTCTTAAGTAGGTGTTTCTGCCCTAAGACATAATGCTTGTCAGTTTCATTACTGCAATATGAGTGCAGTAAATTGATTTGATTATGGACCTTGCCACAAATAGCCCTGTTCTGTTGGCAAACATCTGTTATGTTTTATCTATCTACACTCACACCATACTAAAAATGGATGTAGTGCCACCATAGTGAGCTAACGGCTTCCAGCACAGCGGGATGAAGTAAAGCTTCGCTAAGATATTCCTTTTCCCAGTTTACCTGTCAGCCAGTATGGGCACAATGGATACTGGCCAGAAGCCCATGATGTTTCTGATGCCTGTGACTGCTTCTGTTTTTCAATCATAAAAAAGGGGTCACAGTACACTGTTGTGTCCAGGGGCCCATGATGCTGTTGAGACATCCCTGCTTCGTATCATGATTTCCCAATTTGGATTTGTCCTTGCTCTTCAAGTCCCTTTTGGCATTTACGGGATTTGAACCTGCAACCTTCTGATAACCAGTGCAGATCCCTAGCCTCAGAGCCACCACTCTGCCTATGTTGGTAGCTGACCCTGGGACTCGGGATTTGAGAGGCAAGCAGAACTAATCACTATCATGCTATGCCTTATATACTCCTCAAAAAAATTAAAGGAACACTTTTTAATCAGAGAATAGCATCAAGTCAATTAAACTTCTGGGCTACTGATCTGGTCAGTTAAGTAGCAGAGGGGGTTGTTAATCAGTTTCAGCTGTCTTGGTGTTAATGAAATTAACAACAGGTGCACTAGAGGGGCAACAATGAGACGACCCCCAAAACAGGAATGGTTTAACAGATGGAGACCACTGACATTTTTCCCTCCTTATCTTTTCGGACTGTTTTTTCACTAGTTTTACATTTGGCTACGGTCAGTGTCACTACTGATAGCATGAGGCGATACCTGGACCCTACAGAGGTTGCACAGGTAGACCAACTTCTCCAGGATGGCACATCAATAAGTGCCATTACCAGAAGGTTTGCTGTGTCTGCAAGCACAGTCTTAAGGGCATGGAGGAAATTCCAGGAGATAGGAAGTTACTCTAGGAGAGCTGGACAGGGCTGTAGAAGGTCCTTAACCAATCAGCAGGACCGGTATCTGCTCCTTTGGGCAAGGAGGAACAGGATGAGCACTGCCAGAGCCCTACAAAATGACCTCCCAAAGGCCACTGGTGTAAATGTCTCTGACCAAACAATCAGAAACAGACTTCATGAGGGTGGCCTGAGGGACCCACATCCTCTAGTTGTCCCTGTGTTCACTGCCCGGCACAGTGGAGCTCAATTGGCATTTGCCATAGAATACTAGAATTGGCGGGTCCACCACTGGCGCCCTGTGATTTTCACAGATTAGAGAAAGTTCAGCGTGAGCACATATAACAGACATGAAAGGGTCTGGAGAAGCCATGGGGAACGTTATGCTGCCTGTAACATTGTTCAGCATGATCGGTTTGTTGGTGTGTCAGTGATGGTCTGGGGAGGCATATCCATGAAGGGACGCACAGTCCTCTACAGGCTAGACAACGGCACCTTGACTGCCATTAGGTATTGGGATGAAATCCTTGGGCCCATTGTCAGACACTATGCTGGTGCAGTGGGTCCAGGATTTCTCCTGGTGCACGACAATGCTCAGCCTCATGTGGCGAGAGTATGCAGGCAGTTCCTGGAGGATGAAGGAATTGATACCATTGACTGGCCCCCATGCTCGCCTGACCTAAATCCAATAGAACACCTCTGGGACATTATGTTTCGGTCCACCCTTGGAATTAATAAAGTATCTATCTATCTATCTATCTATCTATCTATCTATCTATCTATCTATCTATCTATCTATCTATCCGACGCTGCCAGGTTGCACCTCAGACTGTCCAGGAGCTCAGTGATGCCCTGGTCCAGATCTGGTAGGAGATCCCCCAGGACACCATCCGTCATCTCATTAGGGCATTGTCAGGGATGCATTCAAGCACGTGGGGGCCATACAAACTACTGAGTATGATTTTGAGTTGATGCAATGAAATTTCGACAAAATGGACTAGCCTGCCGCATCATTTTTTCACTTTGATTTGCCAAGTATCTTTGAATTCAGCCCTCTGTAGGTTGATAATTTTCATTTCCACCAAATGATGTGGCATCCTTTCATTCCTAACACATTAACCAGTCCATATCAGCAGGATGTTTTTCCCATTGAGATCTAATGTGTTTTCAAAGCGTTTCTTTAATTTTTTGAGCAGTTTAGTTCAGTAACAATTCTCAGTAAATATCCATTTTCCCCTGCACAAATAGAGAAGCATATTCATCGTCATCAATCTCTGTTTAGCCTTCTGCCTTAGACACACTCATTTTAGCTTAATGACATTCCAATGGTGTTACCACTTAGTTTCTGAGAGATGATTGTCGATTTTTTGGGACGGTTTGATATAGTAAGAATCCATAAGTCTTGAATGATACGTAAATTATAAAAAGCTGTTATTTATCAACTCAGATGTCGATCTTTGGAATTAGTGGAGTAAAATATAGTGTGGAACTTTTTCAAAAATAGGAAATGATAAATTTTTAACATGATTCCTATCATCTTGTATGTTTCTGGTGGTATAAATTATTTTTTGAATATTGTCTTTGCCACAAAGTATTCATGCCCTCAGTCCTCCATGCATACAGATTGCATGTTCTCCCCATGTTTGCATGGGTTTCCTCAGGGTGCCCAGGTTTCCTCCCACAGTCCGAAGACATGCAGGTTGGGTGAATTGGTGATGCTAAATTGGCCCTAGTGTGTGGTTGGTGTGTGGGTTTGTGTTGTTATCCTGCGATGGACAGTTGTCCTGTCCAGGCCTTGTTCCTGCCTTGCACCCTATGCTAGCTGGGATAGACTTCAACTCCCCCTGTGACCCTGGTCTGGATTAAGCGGATTACAAAATTATGTGACAAAGTATTATTCAAGACAATCAACAGGCACTTTCTAATTAATTTTATCTCTTCAGCAGAAGCAAAACCTATTCTTGGTTGAGTCTGGAAATATTTTGCTAAAATTAGAGTGTTATATTTTGTTAGCTTTGAAGGAAGTGGATTATGATCTTCTCTCCATATCGGAATTCATTTTCTTGATTCTAACTTGATAGCTCCCCTGTGATTCATCCTGTGATCAGCAGGACACCTTCCTGTACTTTTATTTCTTTGAAGGTTTTTATGCTGTTTAGCAAATGACATATTTATCTTTCTTCTTGATTTTAATTGGATTATAACACTTTGTCAATGGTAGAATACATACTTAAGCTGTTTTAACATGTATTCTCTACATCAATTGCTTTAAAAGATGAATAATAGCTTCAAATAGACACTTTTGTGTTTCCAATGTGGAGTAAACTAACAGGATATAATGATTTTGAGAATTAAATGGTTTTGCCATAAAATTAAGAGAAAATGCAGAACAGAGACAAATATATTGTGTTTTAATTATATATATATATAGTAGCAGAATACCCGCGCTTCGCAGCGGAGAAGTAGTGTGTTAAAGAAGTTATGAAAAAGAAAAGGAAATATTTTAAAAATAACGTAACATGATTGTTAATGTAATTGTTTTGTCATTGATATGAGTGTTGTTGTCATCTCTCTCTCTCTATCTATCTATCTATCTATCTATCTATCTATATATATAT
>JANRMT010062793.1:1882240-1904630 GCA_026402145.1 Polypterus bichir lapradei
TAACTAGTAGTAACTAAATGTTATGTTGCATAAAGACATCAATCGTAAATGTTGAAAAATTTGCCTTTAGAATAATTAGCAGTTTTACAAATACTGTGTGAACAAGTACAGCTGCGGGTTGCAAGCAAGCATGTAGATGGGACCGAATAAGAAGACGGACGAATACATACCTAACTTCAGCCTTGCGTTCATTACAGACTCAAGGGCAGATTCTGTTAAATAGTAATAATCACCACCAAGTCCTTTCGCAAACGTATGGTGCGGAAAAAATATATTGTGCCGTTTAAACGCAGATGCGTCTCCTAGCCACTTGTCTTTACACTCCATGACTCTACCGGCCCTTGAGTTCCTGTTTCTTGCCCCGCCCATTTCCTCTGAAGATCACGTGAACAACCAATATAGCTCACACGCAGAACCGATATAGCTCATACACAGAGTTGCGATAGGTTGCGCACGCATAACCAATATGTTTCATACACGAAACCGACTGGGGCACTGGGTTGTGTGCTGTTGGACATTGTAAATAGGAAATGCTTAATAAAGGCGTGTGTGGTTGTAAACCATTGGTGTCTGCCTGTCTGTGTCTGGGCTGCTTTCCACTATATATATATATATTATATATACAGTATATATATATATATATATATATATATATATATATATATATATATACATATGTGTGTGTGTGTATGAGTGCGTGCGTGTGTTTACATATAATTTCAGAGTAGCACTGTGGGCTCACATCATTTGTATCCGCAATGCAATCCCATGCTGGTGTGCTTTGTATTTGATGCTTGCATGTTGTCATTGTTTCTTTGTTTTCAGTGTAGAATTCCTGTTTCCTTCCAAAATAAAATGATAAAAAGGTGTCCAAATCTGAAATGGAATGGTTTGAGAACGAGTCGGTGAGTGTGTGTATATGAGCAATTCCTGATTTCAGCTGAAAAAAATTGAATAGAGAAGTGAAAAATTCCATGTTTTGTTTCTGTGCATTTCTAACTATGTTTTCTAATGTGTCTGAATAATTCTGTGTTTGTGCTTCATTCTCTGAAGTATTGAGACAAATTCAATTCAATTAAAATAGAGTGGCCACAGTGGTGGTGCCTCAAAGATCCAGCATTGTGGATTCAAATACCACACTAGTCATTCTTACTGTGATGGCACAGGTTTTTCTCTGAATACTTTGGTTTTCCTTGCATATTAGAAATATATCAATGATGTGGAAATTAGAGAGTAATCTTCTATTTTTAATGAAATATTTTTATTTCCAGATACATGTTGTAACAGAGAGACAAGAGAGGCGTGAGAAGGTTTGGGGGATCCAACCCATATACTTGAAAATGGATCTGCAAAAAAAAAAGATAAAAGCTTAGGCAAAGCAAATAGTCAACAAGGACTGTGTCCAATACTGGATTGACTGGGAGAGGAAGCTGGTGGGTTTTATTTGGTAAGAGGGAGGAAAAGGTGTGTCTTCTGCCAGAAGTGACGTCAGAGGAGGGATGAGGCTATGACTAGAAGTGGAGTCTGTAGATGAACTGAAGGAGGAGTTAGACTGGTTTCCCTTCTGGGGATCTGTAGGGGAAAGAGAAAAAGCATTAGTGCACCCAATCAACTCCTGTCTCGGCATATAACATTCAGTTGAGCACATTGACCACCTCACATGCACGCATGTGTGGCAATGTATTACAGTTGAAGAGTGACAATGCAACTTTCAAACATACTGTACTATAAACAAAAAAATCAAATTCAGTCCAATCACAAATACAATCAATACAGCAAATCACAGCAATAGTCCAGATTTACTAATGTTAAACATTATAAAACCCCACTCTTACCCAGTGCAGAGGGCTAATTAGTAAGGAAAAGATTGTTGTTTACATTTTTCATATTGATTAAAACAAAAGGAGTGAAATGAAATGTTGGCAGAACCCTAGCAGACTTATTTAACAATGACATTTGTGAATTCTTATCAAGTTTTGATGTAGCTGTGCACAGTTCCATGCAAAGAAACTTTCATTTTTTTCTAATAATTAGAGCTTATTGTGGCATCGTTCACAATTTGGATCCAATCCCTGATATATATCCATCCATCCATTATCCAACCCGCTGAATCCGAACAGGGTCACGGGGGTCTGCTGGAGCCAATCCCAGCCAACACAGGGCACAAGGCAGGAACTAATCCTGGGCAGGGTGCCAACCCACCGCAGCCCTGATATATATTTTAGGCCAATTTTATTTGGAGAGGTGTGCCCAATGTACAGTTTTAATCTCAATTACTGCATGCTTTGAACAGAAGAATGAATATTATGAATAACTAAATTCTACTCCTTTTCTGATGTATTGATATGGGGGGCTTTTTTACCAGAGTTGCCCAAGATCTTCAAGCGGTGACCACTGTGATATTCATATTTGAAGGAAATGCTAGTAATGTACTCCTCATTACTGGTTAAAATTTTTTCAACTGTGGATGCTGATGGAGAAGAGGGAGGTTAGGCAGTTGTGTTGTGGGAACTCCATATTTGATTAAAAGGTACAAACATGATATCAATATAAAGATCACTGCTGGTCATGAAGCCTAATGACCTCTATCATTCAAATGTGGTGTAACTGAGAAAGAGATACAATGAAAAAGTATCCTATAATGGAGTAGCAGATAAGAGCATCTCTGCTTAAGTGTTTCTTTCAGTGGTTTCATATTCTGAGTGAAGTACAATCTGATTACTTGTAAACTGAGTGTAAAATGACTGGGGCATACAGCAATGTATATAGAGAAGAATTTTCTCGGCAGAACTAAGCAAGTAAATGCATTTTCAATACCTGCTACTTCTTCATTGTCTAAAATTGTGAATATTCACAACCCAATGGTAAAACCAGAAATCAGGTAGTGCTGTCTTCCTTCTGCTTTTGAACTTTGTAGTGCCATCCTTTTTCGGCCTTGCATATAAACAAGCTTGCAATATAACACATATTGACCGTTTTTTAAAGAATTTTTTAATAAATATGAAATTGATCTGAAAAATAATTAAATGTTTAGAAAGAGCTGATCACCTATTAATGTGTTGTTTAATGCCTTCAACCAAGTTGCAAAAGTTACATTTTTCATATGAACATTCTGTTTTTCTTTATAATTTTGTCATTATTCAGTCAATTCCATTTTGTGTCCTATCTGTACCTGCCATTTTGTGATAATTTTGCATAATGGTAGCCATGTTTTTTACAGCTGCTATTCCTGTGTGTGGTTTCACAAGGAGTCATTTTTCCTCACCTACAGTATATAAGATGAAATGTTGGCATTTCGATGAATCAAAAAACCTTTCCTGTGTGTGTCTTGTGTATATTTTTGATAGGAAACTTTCTGTTTGTTATATTTGGCTCCTCAAAGCTTTGCTTTATTTTCAAACTTTGATTTTTTGAAGAACATTATGGTCTTGATTTCTTGTTATTTTTGCCATTTTGTTATTTGATTTTAATGATATGATTTTTTGCTATTTGATTTTGCTGTTTATTTCCATTAAAACACAGATTAGCTTACCTGATTACCCTTAACAAAGTTTCATCTTACTTACTTGTGGTACCAGTTCCTGAAACCCAACTTGTAGAATAACCTGGAGGAAAAACTCCAATACAGTCAGAAGCATTTCGTTGAGTATTTGTGCTTTGAGTGGCTTCTTAACCAAGTCATACCTGCTCCCCATATCTCTTTGCTTAGCCTGCAGGTTATGAGATACGTTTAAAAGACAACCATTCCAAATAGTCTTTATATTTCTTTGGAAAAACAGTAGTCAATGCCTGGCATAATGTGTGTGGGGAAAATCAATGTCTTCTTTAACTTCTTCAAATATTCTAGCATTATTGGGGATGTACAGTATTTAGCAAACAGCATTTTACAAAATTATACATGATAACCATTTGAAGCTACACCGTTTCCACTATGTCATCTTAAATTCTTATGAGCCACAGTGGTTTCCCCAGTCCCTCTGTAAGGAGAGATGCAAGCTGCAGCATTTCTGATTCATCAGGAACGATTTTAATGTGGACTTTCACTTTATTACACTCTGCTACAGTATGTGTATATAGACAATGTATATTACTCCTTAAATATACTGTATTAGTTATTACTTTATGTTCATTACATTTGATCCCGTGTGCAATTTTAATCTCATTTTGTTTCACGTCTTTCTTGAGTTCTTATCAAGAACTTATTAGCCTATTCTCCATGATGCTAATAAGACTGGTATGACTTAAAGATTAATTGCTTCATTTCTCCTGTAGAAGATTAAATTCTGTTTGTAGTGACATTTTTTATATACCGCATTATTAGGTGAGTTTGCATATTCGTTATCAGTCTTGGATATCTCAGCAATTAATTCTATTGTTCTTCTAGTTTTCACTTTATTTTTATGAGAGACATATGAAATAATTTGCCACCTTAGATATGCTTTCAACCCTTTCCAGAGTAATGCTGCAGATACAGTAATTCTGGAGTTACACTGATCTGTTTCAGAAGAAACTGATTTTATGCAGCCAAACATCCCTTAAAATTAGAGGAGTTAATTGCTAACACATGAGTTGTGTCAATAGAGCATGGTGATTATTTACAAGATTTAAGATAAAAGATAAAGGGATCGTTAGAACTGAGGACTCAAAATTGGTCCTGTGTTGGTGTGTGTAACATCTCTGAATTGAAGTAAGTGGGTTTGACAATAGGATGATATGAGAGACATTGACTTGGGTTGTCCTCATTTTTCCTCCTGCATCTGAAATGCATTTCCCATCCTTTTTCATATGCTGGATGATTTGAGGATCTGTGAATTTATTTCCCATTCAAGTAAGTTCAATGCATGCCAAAATTGATTAAGAAATGAGAATGACCTAGATAATCTAAAATTTTTCTGTTTTTCTCTATTGGCATCACAGTACAAGGAATGGAGAGACTGAAGTATAGTTTGGTTCCATAACTAGTCCAGGTGATATAAGGGTTGAATTTCTGTTCTTTTGATTCATGTGAGATTTCTCTAGATACTTTAGCTTCTTCCCCTATTCCATAAGGAAATACTCCTGGCTCATTACAACTCTATGTTGGTTTGGAAAACATCAATAAATTACACTGTAAGTACAGCAAAGAACTGTGTAAAAAGAACCCACATGCTGAGGGGTTAAATTCTGGAAAACAGAAAGATAGAATAATAAGTTGATAGAGATAGTATTAACTTTTTAAAAGGAAAGGAAAAAGAAAGAGGAAAGTTCAGGTAAGGTAGGCAGAAATAATGTATGAGTGATTAGTAACAACACTGAGAGGTGCATATGAAGGTAACAAAACGTTTAATGTGCAAGTAGGATCACATTGTGTCACCCATTCCTGTTTGCAGTAATGGTGAAGGGGCTTAGTGGGGCTGTCGTGGATTGTAAATTACGGGAACTGTCATATGCTGATATCCTTGTGAGAGGAAGAATTATAGAAAAGGGAGACTGAGTAACAGGGGGCTTTGGTATAGGGAGAATTGAAAGTAAATGATGGAAAATTAGATGACATAGAGATGCAGAGTCTACAAATTGCACCTGGCTTGGCCCTAAACATGGGAGAGAAGTTTAAATATCTGGGACCAGGTATAACCAAAGAGGGGTTTATGAAGTGAAAATAGCAAAGAGACTAATGGTTGCATGGAAGAAACGGCCCAATCAGGATGATGCCTAAACAAGTCTCACTCATTTCACTAGCCCCAACCCTTCCGAGAATGGCACAATATAAACAATGCCCGCACCAGAAAAGATTGTCTTTCAGACCCGAGGCTCAGAGAGAGAAACCTTGTACCTGTGTTCATCTGTTTATTCATTGACAACAGTAATGGAATATTAGGAATGCCTTAAATTGGGAATCATAGTTTAGTAGAGAATAGTAAAGATAGTTCAGTATTGTTATGAATTATAGGTCTATAATAAAACTATACTTATAGTTTTTCTAGTGTTTAATAACATTTTCTTCCTTCATTTTTGAAAGTTTTCTGCAGTTTTGAATCACTCAGAATTTATTTTCATTTTAGCTTTTTTTTAACTTTTGTTTTGAGCTTTTTATTCTATTTTACCATCATGTTAACTTTTAATGATGTCATCTTGGCATTTTTCTGTAGGCAGCTCCTTTTTCTGTATTTGTCATCATAATGCGTTGGCCATCATTAGGAAGGCATGGAAATCAGAAGTAATTTTTGTGTTGAAGCCAGTGTTCCATGTGTGTAATGTCTCCAAGTTTGTAAAAATGTATCAAAGACTTTTTTCAAGTAGTTTTCTTTCGAACCTTTGGTATTTAGATCTTTTGCATTTAGAATTTTGATTGTGCTTTGACACATGTTAGTTTGTCTCCCTGGTTTTGGCCCTTGGTAGTTCTTGTGACTTATGTTTTCATCTCCTGAACTTTAGCAGTTGTAAGTGCTGTCACCAACTCTTCCTGTGGCAGTACAAGCATGCTGATCATTACAATAATAATATTAACTGTTTTTATGCTCTGTATTCTCTCACGTCAAATTGATCTGAAGTAATGAAGTGTCATTCTAAACTGCAGATAATAATACACCTCAACGTTAAAATCCACGAAAAATTTTTGTGACAATATTCCTGCGTTTCATGCCAATATGTATGACAAAAACGCATACTCCAACTGGAACAGAATAAAAGGAGTCAAGCCTGCTCTTGAAACATATCTAATACACAAACAGTACTCAGTATAATGGTAAAAGACAGCTTTCCACTTTTCACTCAAAACTCAAAACACTTTACACAAAATGTACATGATTGGTGTTGCCAAATGAACAGTTGTGTTCTCATTTGAAGACTTCTAAGGATTCATCATAAGCAAATCTACAATGGGATAGCAGGGAACTTTTTTTCAATGTACTCCATTCCAGTAAAATAACATAAAATCATTAACATTAATATTATAAATATTAATATTGAATCATTCAGTTGGCATCCAACAAAGTGCAAAGGTTCCCCTACTGCATATAACTCCATTGCACTCCAGCCAAAACATAGATTTTTTTTTGTTATGTTACAGCCTTATTCCAAAATGGATTAAATTCATTTTTTTCCACAGAATTCTACACACAATACCCCATAATGACAACGTGAAAAAAGTTTACTTGAGGTTTTTGCAAATTTATTAAAAATAAAAAAAGGTATTCACAGCCTTTGCTCAATACTTTGTCGATGCACCTTTGGCAGCAATTACAGCCTCAAGTCTTTTTGAATATGATGCCACAAGCTTGGCATACCTATCCTTGGCCAGTTTCGCCCATTCCTCTTTGCAGCACATCTCAAGCTCCATCAGGTTGGATGTAACATAACAAAATGTGGAAAAAGTGATGCGCTGTGAATACTTTCCGCATGGAAAAGTATAATTATATAATTAGATGTTACTATTGAGTAAATACAAATGGAAGTAAAACATACAGTACATTCATTTTAATTTCAACTTTAGCTGTACTGTAAAATTTTTTCGGTGTTATTAAAAGAACTCTTATTTGCATGGCACTTTCAAGCTCACATTTATTGTCATCTATCAAATGCAAAAAGAAATCTTGTGGTTAAAAGTCTTGCATATGAATATATAAATACAGGGTGGTCCAGATCTAATTATGCAGATCCAGGTCGTCTGGATGACTTTGATTTATGCGGGGACGATTCCAGTACAGTGCGAAGACGATTCTTTATATCGTCAGTTCACACACTTCTCGATGGTCCAGGATTTTTCAGGTGATTATCTATGTAATAAACTTAATAAGTTATAGCATAATGAAAATTGCATAATTAGATTTGGACCACCCTATATAATGCATGTGGAAATTTTGATGTGAAATCCAGCTGCCTTTATGCTTGGATCTATTCTGCTGACAATTACATGCTATATCTATTGCTATTATATATCCTGGAGAAAAGTTTTACTATTCATGCATTCATTTTCTGAACCAGTCTTTTAAAACAGATTATTATAAAAGATTTGGCTCATGCTAAGAACCAACCGTGGACATGGAGACCATCTCTCATGCTTGGTTACACACACTCCCTCATGTGCCTTGTGACAAACTGATGACCCTCCCAATGCTTGTGATGACCCACCCAATGCTTGTTCTTGTCTTGTACCCAATATTGCTGCAGAAGCCCCTGGCGCCCTGCAACCCTGCACTGTATGAGAGAGTTCAAAGTGGATGGATAAAAGGATTTGACAGCATTATTGCTTTAAAAAATATATTTAAAATATTTACATACTCTCATTGGGATTCATTCTGCATTTATCCTTAATTTATTCTTAGTGGCCATAATTGTAATACAAAATATAAGCCATCCATCATTTTGTTAATCTGTTTATTCCAATATTGACTCCTGGAAAGAGCTGGAGCCTATCTTGGCAGCATCTTTTGCAAGGGATGAATCAAATCTAGATGGTCCATCACAGGGCATTAGCACACTTATTCTGGGAAAATTTAGACATACTCACGAACATAATGTGGAAGGAACTGGAACTCCTGGAAAATGCATACTTGTAATTAACACATACAGACAGTTACCGGACATTGAATTAAACCCATGCCCCTCAAGATCTGAAGCCATAGCATTAGTCAGTGTACTTTTAAAATTATAGAATCAAGTTTTTTCAGAATTGTTTGCAACCTCAAGGTTATCATAGTTTTCATTTGTATTGGGGCACTATTTTATTAATTATGTACCACTTTGAGTAAGAGATGCCAGCATGCCCACTTTGTGATAGCTGTTATAAAGCCAGCATAAGACATTTATTGGACATCATCTGATGATGATGAGAAAAACCAGCACAAGATAGTGTTGTCATGGCCTTTCAGGCATTTTGTTTTTAATACACGTACTTCTTCATTTTTACAAAGCTGTTTATTGTCTATGAAGGGCTCTTAGTATGGATTTGCAAGCAGGACTGAGAGATTATGCAGAACATTCAGTTAAGGACACCAAATTAATCTTATTAGAGCTGTGATTACATTGAAAACGTGTAACTTATGACTTGTGCAGTGATGTTTGTTTTTGATCACTGGTCAAAATAGCACTTTAGTTAACAGTATCTGGTTTTATAGAAGGTGTTTACAATCATTTTTGATGAACTGGTAAAAATAGTTCATTTTTAGCTTAGCATTCTGGCATATTCTATAATTTTTAATTTCCTTCCTGGAGTGTACATTATGGTTTTTCATTTCTAAACAAATGTTGCATACAGTATCTGTGATGATCCCTCACTAAAGCACTGTAATTCTATTGCTTCTGTCTAAAGGCACACGAAGATCCTAACATTATTCTCCATTCTGCTCTTTCTTGTGTGCACTTGGGTGTGTGCGCTGCTGTTTGCACAATTTTAAGAGGCCGAAATAGAAAGCTGATGAGCTGCCTGCAATGGGTATCAGATGCTTTAGAAAAGCTGTACTCATAGAATGGTACTGATCGGGACACTCAAGTACTCTAGTCACATAGGTCATTTTACTTTTTGAATAGACACTATTGTACAGTTTATCTTATAGGGCATAAGTCAGTTATCAATTAACACTTAAATTTTTTTATAGCTTTATACATTTGGGACACAATGTAATAAAAATCTATTGTCATACTTAACTGCATCAAATTAGTATAGAAGAAATAGTAATTTACAGTGGTTTTTACTGTGAAATGCAAAACTATTTTGATAGTCACCTTGCAAGGTTTTTGTGCTTTTCAGTATTACTTAATTTTAATAATGAAATTTAAGAACTATGAAAGTGAATCTGATTAGATGATTAGATTAGATCACATAAACTTTTATAATCCAAAGGGGAAATTTAGATGCATACAGCAGCAGAAATATAAAAAACAAAGATAGAGATTATACAGAGAAATAACACAATGTATCAATAAATAAATAATAAATGTTTATTGTCCAGAAATTGTAAAATGAATTTAAAGAAATTAAACACTGAATTGCCTGATAGCAGCAGCCAGAAAAGACCCCCAGAGGCACTTCTTAGCCCAGCATGGTAGAATTTGTCTCTAGCCAAAAGTGCTCTAACAGATAGCCTCCTGGAGGGAATGGAAGGAATTTTCATGATGGTATCCAGTTTGTCCACCATTCTCATTTATACAATTGTTTCCAGTTTGTCCATGGTTAGCCCTGTGTTGAAGCAGGCTTTGTTTAGACATTGTGCCACTTGCTTAAACTGCTACCCCGGAAGCCACAGCTTAGGACAATACAGTGCCATCTGGACTGGTAGAACATTTACAGAAGCTTGCTGCATGCATCAAAAGACCACAGTCTCCTTAGGAAGTATGGTCTGCTCTGGCCCTTTTTGTACAGTGCCAGTTACTTGCAGCTCTGCACCACTTCCATATCCTCCCCCTAAATGGTGACTGGTCTCAGAAGCTCATTGGAATGCCTGAAGTCTATCACAACTCTTTTGTCTTGTTGAGGTTAAGTTGCAGTTTGTTGTCACTGCAGCACGAGACAAAGTTCTCCACAAGCCTTTTGCACTTTGACTTAGCTCCATTATTGATGCAGCCTATTATGAAGGAGTCATCTGAAACGTTCTGTAGATGGCACTTGCTGGCATTGAGCTGGAAGTCTTTTGTGTAGAGTTTAAACAGGAAGGGAGACAGGACAGTTACCTGAGGTCCTGCTGTATTAAAAACTACCCTTTCTGACACATAAGCCCTGAGCATAGCAAACTGCTGTCAAGTAGTCCATGATTCATGAGATTGTGGGGGCATCAAGATGCACAGCACACAATGTGTGTGGTGTTTGCATATTCATCTTGTGTCTGTGTGCATTTCCTCACCTAGTGCTCCAGTTTTAATGTCACATTCCAAATACACGCTAGTTAGACTAACTGGTGAGCTAACCTGGACCTGCAGCTGTGTATGAAAAAATGCATTGTGATGGCACAATTCATCCAGGGTTAGTTCTTATCTTGCTTCACATTCTGCTGAAATAGGCTCCAACTCCACGTAACCTTCAATTGAATTATGCAGGTTCAGTAATGAAGGAAAAATTCCCACAAACCTATGAGGAATATCACAATGGAATAGCATTTAAACAAAGGACTCTGAAACTGCAGAGTGAACATCACTAAGCACTTCATCAATGTGCTTCAAAACCTCTAAACCTCTGTTACTAGATATTTTATAGCTCTAATTACAGATATCTTTATATCACCACATGCATACAGATATCTTTTAAGTGATTTACAGATATATTTTAATTACTTTTTTCTTATAGATATCTTAAAATGAATTACAAATATTTTAAATCCACTTATGGAGATCTCTAAATGATAATCTGCCTCACCATACATAATAACCCACTAAATTAAGTGATTAGAAGACATGAGCAGGTTTAAAAGATTGAGAAAGTGATTTTTTTCACATTGAATTTCATATTTAATGCTTTATTTGAATCATTCCACACAAGAGAGAGATTTTCAATAGAGAGAGGGCATTTTCAATATATAGCACATGACATAATAACTCAAGCTGGAAAAAAGAAAGTTACAATCATTTTTGAAATTGGTAGTTTGGGTACACCTCTTGATTTTTTGGAGGTTTTTGAATATAAGATCAGGGGCCTCATAACGGCATGCGTAGAATTCACACTAAATAATGGTGTACGGACAAAAGCGGAAATGTTTGTACGCACAAAAAAGTACAGATGCATAAATCTGTGCATACACCAACTTCCATGTTCTTCTGCTACATAAATCCTGGTCAGCGTAAAAAGTAACACACGTGCACGTGCCTGCTGCCACACCCCAGCTCCTCCCAGAATTATGCCTCTTTGAATATGCAAATCAATATAAATAGCCCTTAAGCTCAGTATTCTGTGAAAAGGCAATGGCAAAAGCACGGGTTAAAATAGAAGAATTTCAGCGAATACCAAGTGGAGGCAAGGAAAAACATACTGTTTGTTGGTTTAAACAGTGGTATAAAAAAAACAAAAGAAAGCTGATTGAGTCACATAGAGTGTTGGAGAAACTTGAAAGCTCAAGTTCACAAAGTTGCACAGTGCCCGAAATAAAAAAGAAGTGGTCAGATATCAAAGTCACCATGAAAGGGCGAGTCGTAGCCCACTGTCTAAGTGTCATATGAAAGCTTCTTAGGGTACAGAGAAAAGAAAAAAAAATAGGCATACAGTGGAAAAAAAAGCTTGAAAAGTCAACTTTCATCTTGAAATTTCCACTTTAATTACGTAGTTTATTTTGTCATTAAAGTGGAACATCATAAACTTCATCTTAAAATCGTTTAATTTACTAGTTTCTCAAATACCATTCTAACTAAAGTAGCACGCTAAATGCTTTGTTTTGTATTTGATCTTCGATGTGCTCTATGTGTGTGAATCACTACGTGCTTTTTCAACTGGCTTTCTCTTCCTCCGACAGGACACAGGATCCATTACATTCATGATTTTATAGCTCTCTGAATAATTTAAATACTGAGATGTATACTTGATATCATTTTCATGATGATAGAAATTAAAGCATGTTATTAAACATGGGAACACTGTGGCACAGTGATAGTGACGAGCTGGCGCCTCGTCCAGGGATTGTTCCTGCCTTCCGCAAGATGCTTGCTTTTGCATGAGCAACCTTCAATGAAATAATTTATCGCAGCAGTACTGTGTGGCAAGCGGCTGGGGATGACACCCAGCTGAGATGCCCAGAAGGACCGGAGGAGGGCTTATGCCTCCTCCAGACCACGAGGGGGCGACCACCCTGGTGGCTTTGGGGACCACGGGAACAGAGCTTAATAGCTCAACCCTATAGGGGCCCGTGGTCACCGCCAGGGAGCGCCTGGATGCCTGAGGAGCCCTGGCCTTCAGCACACGGAGTGCTTCTGGGTGCACAGCTGGCAATTCCACCACACCTGGGAGGGCCGGCGGAAAGTTATCAGGAGGCACCATGGAGCTCATCCAGGTGAGGATAAAAGGGGCCACCTCCCTCCATTTAATGGCTGGAGTCAGGAGTGGAGAAAGACAGAGCTTGGTGGAGAGGAGTGGAGGCAGACCTGAGGAAAAGGCATTGAGGAAAGAGGCCTGGACTTTGGGGTGAAGTGGGCTGTATGTGCGCTTTGCAAATAGTATATTGTAAATAAACATGTTGGGTGATTTAAAACCATGTCTACCTGTCTGTGTCCGGGGTGTTTCCCACAACTGTCTCTTTCAAACGTACTAACCCCCAATTCGTGTCTTTCCTTTTCTTTCTCCAAGTACCCAATCGCCACACAATCAACACAGTTATAGACGTTAAGCCATTTGTAAGCCTAGAACTCAGATTATTCAAAACTTTTAAGGAACATTGAAATATCTTTGTAGTACATGTTTAATTATTCTGTCCATCTATCCTTCCAGTATCACGCCAGCCCCAGCAAGAATACAGCACAAGGCAGGAGCAATCCCTGAACGGGCACCAGCTCCTTGCTAGCGCTGCGACACCATGTCCTCACATGTTTCATTATTAAAAATATAGATTATTTAAATGATGTTAACATTTTAATTGTATAATGTAATAAACACATTTTGCTGCATTTCATCTTAAAAATGATATTGTCATCATATTTAAATATGTACTTTAGAAAGTGGCTCAGGTTGTGCAGTATTATAACTGTATCACAAGTTTACAATGAGGTAACTGTAACTAATAAATACAAACAGTTCTACAAGGAGCACTTGATGGACTGATTGATTACGTTTAAAGTTCTTGGGATGAAACTGTTTCTGAACTGCGAGGTCAGTACAGGAAAGCCTCTGAAGCGTTTGCCGTATGAGAGCAGTTCAAATAGGCAGTATGGTTGAGGCAGCGTATGCTTGATGCTGTATACCGATAATTCTCTTTCCGATCAGCTACTTTAGAGCTGTGATTCCACACTCAGATACAGTGAAATAAATACTCCAAGTAGTGCAGTGAGAGTAATATGGAAAAAGATGATCCGCTGTGGCAGCCCCTAACAGGAGCAGCTGAAAGAAGAAGAAGAAGGTGCAGTGAGAGTAACAACACTAAAACACTTATGGTATTTGGAATAGTTTGGCCATTCCGTGGACCATTATATTGATACAGGTTAATTGCAATCAGATGCTTTAAACTAATAAACAATATGCGGTTAATTTCAGTGTTTATGATAAAGTCGCATCAGGGATGTGGATCTAAAAAAGAAAGGGAAACCACACAGGAACAGTAACACTGCTTTGACGCTAGGTGCCACCAGTTTGCAAAATCAAGCAGAGGACGTACACCAAGCATTTAGCTGGCGTGAAAATGTGCGTGGCTTTATGGCAAGTTTAGGTTTTATATATCAGGATTTGAGCGTAGAAATGCACCATTTATACATGAGGCCCCTGCTGATATGGCACACACAAAATGCCACAAGTAAGATCAAGGTGATGATATGTTACATTCTGAGTAGTTTTGTACATATTTCCTCTTTTAAGTATTTATCTGTTGTTGCCTCTCTCTTTTTGTCTTGCCTCCATTTCTGTCTGTTGAATCTTTACTGTACCTCATGTCATTTTCAGACTCAAAGAACCCTGTTAAAGAGGTACCATTGAACCCCACTCACAGATTCTCTAATGGTACAATGATGTCACTACTAAAACCAACTTAAGTCCCTTGAACCAACTTCCTCTAATCAGGCCACTGCCATAGAAGCTGCTGTGCACTCTGCCTTTTCTTTATTCTTTATAAGACTACACCTAGCTAGTTCTTCTGGCACTTTCTTGGTGCTACATCAGAAAAATACAGACTTCCTGTCCATCCACCAGGATTGCTGGTCATCTCTTTTACAAGCCCCCCCGATTGTATTCAGTTCAATTCATTTTATTTTTGCATAGCACTCTTCACTGAATGCAGGCACACAGCACAGGAGTATATGCTTACAGGCAAGCATTACAATAGCATTCCTGGCTTTCCCTCTGTATTTAGATTAGTGTATGGAGGAAGTTCTTATTTTTGCAACTTGTAGCCTGCTGTATCCTTCTAATGTTTGTGCCATATAACTACCACTTCTTCTTGAAAATCCTTTGCCACACCTATAGGTTGTATTGTACAGTGCATAGTATCATGGTATATGTGGATCAAGAATACAGTTCCTTAAAACAGGCATGAAAAAGTGAAAAATTTAGTGGGAGATAAAATTCAAAATAATAACAAAAATAAAGAAATCTAATATAAAAACCTACAGGTTACCCAGTCCATTTTCCCACATCATGAAAAGCTCCCCATTCCTTTTCCCACTCTTTAACCACACATGCCACTCTTCCTCCCAGCAGAAGAGTTCTTGCTAATTTCTCTTGTCCCTACTCCAACAATAATGGAAACATGAGCAGAGGACATTTTTAAGTTTCATTCTAGGATTGCTCTTGGATAAAAACTCTGAAACATTTCTTTACCAAGGAATGTTCTGTAGAATTTCAGGAGCTGTCCTCCTAGACCTCCTGCTGCAGGCCCCAAGTGTCTCTTCAGTCCTTAACAGCAATCTACCATAAAAGGCCAAGCAACCTCACATCAGTATGGTAATACAGTCGTTCCAATATTTTTTGATGAATGAAATTACAACACCTGCATACTCATTCTGATCTGATTAGGAGTCTATAAACATGTCCCAGTATACACAATCAAAGCATTTCTGTAGTATATTGGTATTTCTTTAGTCCAGAACTGTAAAACTTTTCATATTGCCTCCTCATGTTTCAAGCTCTGCTGGGAAGATGGCAACAGCCGTACTGATAGAAGATCAGACCATTCAAAGTTGAGGTGCAGCAGGGGATGGTAAATGTCTTTTACTGGAGGGTATCAGTAATCTATTGTGTTAGCACCTCTCATGGGACAGACATGCTGGTAATGTTTAGGGAAAAAAACTACTTCATTTTAATTTATTGAACTCCCCAGCAGCAATAAATAATCCCTCATGATGTAATTGAGTAATAATGTTGTATAGATCATTAAGGGCATTTTGTGTGTGTATATGTTGTAGAAAGAAGACACAAACAAATTGTAAAGTGTTTGGGCACCACAGGTGACCCTGTTTACAGTAACTGATGGAAAATGAAAAAAAATTAGTAGCACATGTCGACGATTTTTCTCTCTCTTCTTTATTTTCCGGACAGAGTAGGAGTCTCACACCAGATAAATTAATCAGTAATGTACACTTTATTGCACCTAGACTAGAGAAGCCCTCTTACAGGAAATTCTTTGCTCTTTTATAGCTTACAGAGTTGAGCAAAATGACATTATTATACCAAAAATAAAGGCGGCGGTACATATTTCTTAGAAAAAAGACTGGTTACTGAGCAGATTCTGAGACAAACAGGAACTATAATAAAAGACTGGTTGCTGGGCAGATTCCTTTGCACTGCTCACCCAGCACCCCCGTACTTCCTTATAGAAGGTTATACACAGAAATGTCACATACACATTTTGTAGCTGCTACATGTCACATAGACAAGCTGTATTTTTCCATTCCACATTCGACCCCTTTGAGCAGAAAAAGGAATCTGGCAGGTCAAACTTCAGAATCACTTTTAGGGGCCAGAAGAAAAACCTGTTCTTGACGTAGGAGGTAAGCTTTAGATAGAGCAGAACAGAACACATCGCTCCATGAGCTACATTCTGGGACACAAACGTATTTTTGTGAGGAAGTTCAATCACGTGGAGAACCAGTACAGGAAGCAACAGAACAAAAGTCCAGGGTAAAAGAATGAGTAGTACCTTGAGGAACACGGAATCCTTGTGGTTCTCGGGTGCGAACAGGGATAGATAGAACGAAAGGGAAAAGGGTCAAAAGACAGAGGAATGGTGCCATCTTTTACAATGAGATGCGTGGATCCAGGCAGGTAGTCCTTCAACTTTCACAGCGTGAGGGGTTGACAGAAGAACTTGAAACGGTCCTCGCCACCTGGGTTGGTGCCAGTGTTTCCTGCGGGTGTCACGAACCAAGATCCAGGTTCCTAATGGGATAGGCGAATCCTCAGAGGGAGGGGTGGATCTCCAGGCTTGCTTCACTTGTTCATGGACCTCCTTCAGAGAGGCTCGGAGACCTGAAAGACTAGAGAGAAGGTCATTGTCCACAGTATGTAGGTTCACATTCCCTATGACCATACCAACTGGCATGGGTCTACCGGTAAGAATCTCAAACGGCGATAGCCCCAATTGTCGGTGTGTCCGCCCTCGTAGCCCCATCAGGGCCAGTGGAAGGGCATCAGGCCAGGAAAGATTTGTCTGCTCACAAATTTTTGCTAATTTTGACTTCAAAGTGCCATTGCATCTTTCAACTATACCTCCACTCTGTGGGTGATACTTACAGTAGTGGTGAACATTAATTTGGAGCCATGTGGTTAGTTCATTTATGACTGAATTCACAAAATGAGTCCCATTATCAGTCTGCAGTTTCTGGGATATACCCCATCGTGGGATAATTTCCTTTATTAACGCTTTAGCCACAGTTTTGGCATCATTATGCTTAGAAGGGAATGCTTCTACCCAGCGGGAGAACACATCGACAATTACTAAACAGTACCGATATCCCTTTGACGGTGTTAATTCAATGAAATCCATTTGGAGATGCTCAAATGGTCCCATTGGATTCGGGGTAACGGCGGGACTTACCTGCGTGCCTTTTCCCACATTAAACCTTTGGCACAGCGCACATCTCTTACAGAATTGATCTGCATAACTAGAAAACCCTACTGCTTCCCAATGCTTCTCAACATCCTGAATCATAGCATCTCTTCCCGCATGGTCCAGTCCGTGGGCTATTTTCGCCATTCCTGGAAAGGAAGCTTTCGGAAGAAAAGGCTTATTAGTCTGACGGTGGGTCCAAACACCTTCAATCAAGGAGCCTTCCTTGGACCATTTCTTCTTCTCAAGATCCGTTGCTGAGCTCTGTAAAGAAATCATCTGGTTATCTAGAACCGACTCCGAACTCTGTTGGAAAAGAGAAACTGGAACATTATTATGAGCAGCTCGTTTAGCAAAGTAATCAGCCAATTCATTTCCTTTACTAACAGGATCCTGTTTGCCAGTGTGTGCCTGGCACTTTACAATAGCCAATTTAGATGGTTTAGTTATGGCATCCAACAGAGATTCAATTAACTTCTGATGTTGAATGGGCTTGCCAGTACTGGTCTTAAAACCCCTTAATTTCCATAATGCCCCGTGATCATGGCAGACTCCAAAAGCATAGCGAGAGTCTGTGTAAATAGTTATGTCTTTTCCTTCTGACAGTTGACATGCTCGAGTTAGGGCTATTAGTTCAGCTGCTTGTGCACTGAGGCTAGAGGTAATTCGGTTAGCTTCCAGTAGGTGGTCCCCTTGGACCACAGCATAACTGGTCGACGGAGCTCCATTTTCTAATCTTAACGAACAGCCATCTACAAATATGATTTCACCTGTTTCTAATGGAGTTTCCTGCAAATCAAATCGCGGCTTAACTTCTCGAGCAATCACTTCCTGACAATCATGCGGTTCTCCCTCCTCACTAGTCGGGAGTAGAGTAGCCGGATTGAGGGTAGAACACCTTTCAATTGTGACATTTGAGAGAGTGCAAAGAACGTTCTGATAATGGATGGCTCTTGCTGTGGTTAGATGAGAAGTTTTTGCTTGTACTAAAATAGAATGAACTGCATGCGGAACTTTAACTGTCAGTGGACTCATGAGTACTATATCGGTGCTAGCTAAGACTGCTTCTGTGGCAGCAGCAACTGCTCTTAGACAGGGAGAAAGAGCAGCTGCAACTGGGTCTAATTTTTTCGAAAAATATGCAACTGGCCTTTGTTTGTCTCCATGTATTTGAGTCAACACGGCATTCATATATCCCCCCTTTTCGTCCACAAACAAAGTGAATGGACGAGAGTAATCAGGTAAACCGAGAGCGGGGGCAGAAAGGAGGGCAGTCTTTAGGTCAGAAAATGCGGTCTCAGCGTCAGGAGTCCAGGGAACGTGGCCAGATAAGGGAAGGCCGGGAGTGTTGGCCAGATCTTGCAGAGGCTGAGCACGTGCCGAAAAGTTAAGGATCCATTGTCGACAATATCCAAGAATGCTTAGGACAGACATAACCTGTTGTTTAGTGACCGGTCTAGGAAGATTCTGAATGGTTGTAATGCAATTAGTGGAGAGAGCTCTTGTGCCATTAGTAATGTCATGACCTAAATATTTAACAGTTGTTTGTACCAATTGTAATTTAGCTTTGGACACTTTATGGCCATTTTCAGCTAAGAAAAGAAGTAATTTCTTTGTGTCCTTTTCACATGATTTCTGCGAATCACTGCAGAGCATGATATCATCAACATATTGAATTAACGTGGAACCACGGTCTGGCCAGAAACCCTCAAGATTTTGAGCAAGCGCTTGTCCATACACACAAGGAGACTCAGTGTAGCCCTGAGGCATAACAGTCCAAGTCCAACGGCGGTTTTGAAAAGTAAAAGCAAACCAGAACTGAGAGTCTGGGTGAACTGGGACAGAGAAAAAAGCGTTCGCCAAGTCAATTACAGAAAAATATTGGGCGGAAGGTGGAATCGCGGAGAGAATAGTGGATGTGGACGGAAGGAGGATTTTGGGTAGATCACCAGAGATTCACAATGGGCTATTCTGCCAAAATCGTTTTTATCCTGAGACCATAGGCAGGATGGGATATCTGCGAGCCAAGGCAATGGAGGGAAAGTAACTTGTAAGGGAAAAACAGAACATGACGGGGAAGGTGTGCAGAGACTACGATTGACTAAAAATCAGTTTGGAGAACAACCTTTGTAATTAAATGGTCAGAGGTGTCGAAGACACCAGGGGCAACATATTGCCAATCTGTCCGGTCAAGACAGTGTTGAACCCAAGGTCCAATTTGCACCCACTGGGTATCATGCGATTTGGCAAGAGAAATATGAGGGACAGAGTCACCCAAATAGTAAATCTGCTGGGAAGGGGTGAGATGGACAGATGCAGCGGCTTTGGTGGAGGACAGGAATAAACAGGGAACAAGTATAATTTCCGGTGTGGGAGCTGAGGAAAGAAAAGATTCTAACCAAGGGGTATCAACTTCAGCAGGGAAGTATTGGGCAGTACAGTGAAGGGTGTCAGGGACCTGGAGATGGGGAAATAAGCAGGAAGGGAATGAACTAAGGGCTTTTAATAAAATGGTGTGTGGGGAAATGGAAAGACTCCAAGCTGCAAAAGAAGGTGTTGGGTGAGAGGATTGAAAAAGAATCATAGGGGTGGAACAGTTAAAGCCTTTGGGGGTCATAGTAATCGATAGGGAAAGTTTAGTCATGAGGTCACGTCCCAAGAGGTTAACAGGGCAGAGGGAATTAAGGAGGAAACGGTGTTGTATGGATGGACCAGAAGGAGAATTTTGGACAGGGAGTGGAAGTGAAACTTTAAGGCAATGTGGTTGTCCAGAGGCTGTCAGAACAGTAATTGTGTCATCCGAGGCAGGGACCTTAGCCAGAGAAAGAGTAGAGAGCGTAGCGCCAGTGTCAACTAGAAAAATAGTCTTTTGTCCATTAACATGCAGAGATAAAAGAGGATCATCTTCAGGATCCACAGTCAAGAGGGGAAACATGGAGTGGCTAGAGGTCCCTGAAAATTCCTAGGGCCAGCCTTGGTTTTCGGGGAAACCGGGTGTAAATGCATCACCGGGGGTAGTCAAAAGAGGCTTAATCTGACGATTTGGACAGTCTCTTTTATAATGGCCTGGCTGACCACAATTATAGCAATAGTAAGGAGTGGGGAGCTGTTGTTGTTGAGAAGGGTCTTGGAAAGAGGTAAAACCACCTCGACCCCGGCCGCGTCCTCTTCCTCGGGAGCCTCCCCGGGCACCGCGTGGACCGGTGAAGCCTCCTCGTCCACCAGTGTAGTAATTTAGTTGCGCAGCCAGCAACTTAGCCTGATTCTGTTCTTGCTTTTGCGAAGTCTGCCTTTCAGCATGTTCAGCATGTCGCTTGACCTCTTCAAAGGTAGCAGATTCCCAGCCAATACATGAGATACGGACTTTAGATTGAATGTCTGGACGGAGACCGGAGACGAAGAGAGGCACGGTTGCACGAAGACGGTCCTCAGCCCGCTCTATGCCCGAATGGGTAGCCATCAAATCTTGAATTCTAAGCCCCCACTCATCCACAGTCTCATCTTTTCGCTGTTTTGCAGCAGAAATCAAAGCCCAGTCAGTGCCCTTTTTATATTTGTCATCTAAATTCGCTTTCAGTAGACGCCACTGAGTTTGAAAATCTGCATCTCCATTCTGACCATCTCCTCGATGGAAGGTCTCACGCCAAGTCCACGGCTGTCCATTATTATCAGTGCCATGATTAACAGAAGCCCAAGTTGGACCCAATTTACGACGAAGGACCTGTGTCCATTCAGCAGCGTTTGGTTTATACATGCTGTCCAACTGTTCTAATTTGTTCAATAAATTTCAGTCCCCCCTCCTTTTTAGGGTCAAGTAAGGAGCTGACCACCTCTTTTAGCTCACTTAAGTCCCAAATATGGGAAATGGAAATTGTCAAGGGATTCTGGTCACTAGTAGGTTGATTGGGATTATGCCGGGGATTAGGGATCTGCATTAATGGGAAAGAAGTAGATGAAGGGAAATCAGGGTCAGGGGCAGTGGGGGAAAGTGGAACAGAGGATTTAAACACATGGGGTGGGTCATCGTATAAGGGATTGAAAGATGCCTGTGTCTTGGCCTGTCTTCGGGTGGTAACTCCCTTGTGTCCGATAAGGGGCTCGGGTTTTATTTCTAGTGGTTCTCCCTCTACCTCGTCTTCCCCTGCTGAACCTCCCGGAGAATCATAGGGTGGAGGTTCGGGAGCCTGAGTCCCAGAACCATATAATATAGGGTATAGACGTTTCTTTTTCTTTTTAGAATGGGTGTCAGGTGGTTGGGCTGTTTGTAACACTTAAAGTAATTCTTCTTTCTCTTTTTTGGCCTTAACTTCATTGGCTCTCAGAACCTCATTCTGTCTAGTGATCGCCTCTAAATTTCGATCTTTTATAACCAATTCCCATCTATCAAACATATCCATGCGATACGGACCTCCCTTGCAACAACCTTGGGTATTTCTACACAATATTTTCCTTATTTCCTGAATCTCACTCGTATCACCGGTGCCTTCTAATGGCCAACGCCCACCGCTCTGTTTATTCCACTTCTTACATGCCTTTTTAAAATCTAAGCCTGTCTTTTTCTCAATTAGTTTCCTAGGTGACCCATTTTTCCCGCGACGTCTGTTGATCTTCCGAAAACAGTCCTTCCAGTATAAAGTTAGACCCATCAGACCCCTGCTTAACTTTTTTACTACTAGCGGAACCCATTTTCTTTTATTGTCCTAGTTTCTTCCCCTGAAACTATATCTTTTATTTCCTAGTTTCTTTTC
>JANRMT010062793.1:1919630-1970118 GCA_026402145.1 Polypterus bichir lapradei
TCCAATCAAAGTTTTATACATTAGGCCTCATATACTTGTTGCCTCTGACCCCAAATGAGCAGTATAAGACAGAGCCAGTGGATGATATGTGCAACCAGAAGACAAAGCACAGAAAACATCATTGGAGCAATTAGAGAAAAGATTAGGTCAGCCTTAAAGGTCATGCAAAAACAACATTACCTCTCAGGGATTAATAAAGTATATCAATTCAAATCAAAATCAAATAAAAAAATACAACATCCAAAGGACAGTGTAAAAAGATCAACATCAAAAAGTATAAAAAGATCAATATGCTATTCATAGAAGCACAAATGAATAATCACAAATTTCCAATTTTTGTTCGACAAAGTGCTAAATTATATGGTACAAAAGTAATCAATGTGGTTCTTTGCAATGATGACAGCTATTCCAAAATACCCACCAGTGGGTGGCTTGGTAAGTACCACTAACTTGAACTTTTTGTACAGACTGTTGTGAATACGGAAAATATAAAATGGCAAGAAGGTCAAGGTTTCAAAAATAAAAAATAGCTAAACAAAAACAATATTTACAAATAAGTTTAGGTGATTCCCGTTATGTGGTCCTTTTGAGTTTCTAGATGATAAGTTCACATTGCGTGAGATCAGGTCCAAAAAGATATGTTAAATATTGTAATAGACCGGCAAGCATAAACTGTTATTAAAGAGAAGTTCACATTGATTACCTGGAGTCATGGAGAGGATGTAACATTGGCCAAAACTAAGACATAATCAATAATTTGTTGGCATAACTAAATGTACCTGAAAGCAAAACCTGAACATTACTTTGTTTTTAAATACAAGTGAGAGAGTCTTTTTACAAGGTCTTTCCTGTGTTCTGCCATGTTTTAGAGAAGCAACGTGATAATGTCACAAACAACATACTTGTTACTAGTAATCCCATCACTGATATATATAATATGGCAACAACCTTTAAAAACTATACACAAAAATGGGGGCAACTCATCAAACAGCAACAAATTATACAACAATGATGACATAAAGGTAATAATAAAACGAATACAGAACACAAATACCAGGAAAATAGTGTAAAAGTACTGTAAAATTAAATAAATACAAATATTAAGACATTTTCAACACTAGTAATTTATTTCTTCAAACTCATTGAATCAATGTCATACTTTATATATGCATCTCACTTTGATTTCTCTTACATGGGCCTTTTCTTAGTCTTAACAATTCACATAATGCTATCACTCATCAGTGCTGAAATTTACTAGCACAATTACATTTAGAACCATGGCTCATGTTGTGATTGAATATATGATCTCTTTGAAGATTGTCTTAACTTAGTGGTTATTATGCATTGTTGTTATTCTAACCATGTGAAAAAAAGATTGAAGTAAAATAAATTAATTTGTGAAAATGTTGTCAGTAACAGAATTCAAAACATCCCTCCATCCATTCATTTATTCTCTGAACCTGCTTACTTCAATGAAGATAGCAATTATGCAAAAGGGGGAATCAGCCTATGATGAGGTTTCTTGTTAAGAGACGCACATATTCAATGCAGAGTTAATGGGGCTGCAGCCTATAATGTATGGGAGCCATCCTTGGGTAGGGCACTGTTCCATTTCAGAGCATACTTATTGCACACACATTTACTCACTTACATTGGAACAATTTTGAATTAGCCTAATGTGCACACCTTTTAGCTGAGAGAGGAAAAACTGAGTTATGTCAGAAAAGCTATGCAGAAATGTGCAAAATGTCCCAACTGAGATCTGAACTCGGACACAATCGAATTCTGTTACCAAGTTCCTGAAAGATGTACATTCAAGTATACCAATTAAAAACAAAACAGGTTGCACTTTTCTTTGTAAAATAACATTTTCACGTCTGCTTCATATGTTATGGTACTTTTATTTAGGATGTATTTATGAATCAACACTGTCACATACAAAAAGAAACTACCTTTTGTACCTCACAGTGACCCATATTTATACTAGTTATATCACTATTAGTCATCACTTTGTATAATTTTTTTATTTATTCAGGAAAGTCCTATCTTACTTAGTGATACATAATATTCTTCCAAAATGCCTGTAAGTCAGATTGCATGCTAAATACTTAAAATTAATGAGAAACCCTTCTCAGAAATATCTTCTCAGCATCTTAACAAGATAATCATCACTGTCTGACTAAATGCATTAGTTTTTAAAAACTGACAGCAATGGATAAACTTTCACTTCTTGTCAGTGGAACCCCCCCAACCCTGTAGTGAAGTGTTGCCTTGCAATAATTAACTTATAATATTCAGCTCATTAAATATTCATAAGAAAAAGATTGGGCAAGAATGCATTTTAATGAGAGATCATTAAGATTTTTGTTGTTCTGTTCCTTTAGGTGGCATAGATACATGGAAAATTAAACCAGAAAAATGCTTAAAAGCAGTTTAGTTAAATAAGTAAAATATTTTTTAATTTTACGTAGATAATGGATGGATAGACAGATAGTATATATTACTGGAACACTGGCATGCTTATATTATGATAATACTAACAAGCTGGCTGCATTCAAATGAAACGCAACTTACAGAAAGCCTGCTGTAGTCAATAAGTAAATGGTTCAGTGGGATAATAAGGTGACCTTCTGTCTTTGGATTCTTGAGCTTCATTTAACTCAAAAGGAGAAGCAAAATTAAATAAAAACATACAACTTCATAGGCATGTTAATACTGGGCATGGGTGACCACCACAATGAAAAATGCTTTATTCCTATATTATATTATATCACCAATTAAAGATATCATTAATGTAATGCGAAGTTTGAGATGCACTCCTTCCTACATTGTTTGTAGGGAGTTGTTTCATATTTATCTCTTGGTAACAGCCTTCACATCAGTGCTGATGTCTAAAGCAGTTGATTGACTGAAATGTTTCTATCATAGACAGATAACTTAAAAGGCATATAGAAGTGTAAATGTTATTTCAGAGTCTTAAATGTATTTTGAGAAGTTTTAAAATAACATCATATTCATTCTGTGATATCTTGAATTTATATCAGAATGACTTCCTGTAAAAAATCACTGTGCTGTAAATGGTACTGTCTGTCCTAAAATAGACTGACAAATATTTTATCTTGAAAAATATAAAAAATATCAAATATGAAATGGACTGGAAATTATTTCAAGGTTTATGTGAACTTGGCGAGAGTTTCTTGCTACAGCAATCTCTTTAGTATCACAATATCTGCACTCCAGTTTCGCCAAAATGTAATGCGGAAGAGTATTTAATACTGATTTTGTCAGTTAGGAACTCATTCAATAGAGGGAATACAATTACAAATGAACATGAAACAACTATTGAAAAAGCAAAGGAAAAGCAGGAATTACCAGTGCCTGCTTACATGTGAGTGATCAAACTACTTGTATTGTTGCAATGCAATCCCGCAGCATTGCATAGTAGTAAGGATTTAAGAAACGAAGCAAACACACAAAAAGGTACAAAGCACATTCGTGACACCATATAATGGAAATAAATGAAACAAAATTATAATTTTTTACAAAGGGGAAAATTATGTCATTTAGACGGGATTCAAATATAGAATTGATTTAAAATGGCAAAATTTTCAATAATATTGATTATAGTCAGGAAGAAGCAGGTCCTGGTGGACCAATACCAAAAGTAAGGTCAGTGGCGGTATAGCTGTCAGTCTTCCATTCCCCAGAGGGAGGAAGAGAGAAGGCATTACAAACACAGTGCCAACCCCTGGTTCGGGCAGGTAATTATCATTGTTGTGTTGTGTATCAAAAACAATGTAGGTATTAGCATATAAGTGAAAAAAAAGTGTTAAATTTGTCCGGCTGCTTACCATCCTTTGTGGTTAAGTTATTTACATTGTGAGACTTGCCCGGACACCACCAGTCAGAAACCACATCTTTATAAAAGTCACACGTTTATTAAACATAAATAAACACATTCCAAAATCACACACAGTGTACTCAACACTAATCACTCCTGTTCTTGGGTTTCTCTCAATGTCCTTGGCCGCCACTCTCCTCCTGGGAGCTTCGTCCTGCTCCCTCTCCCGACTCTAGCTCCCGGACTGTTAGGAGGCGGCGCCTTTTATTCCCACCCGGATGCATTCCAGATAGCTGGAAACGATCTTCCAGCAGCACTTCCTGGTGTGGCGGAAGTGCTGCCCTTTGCCCCGGAAGCACTCCGGGTGTCCCTGGCAGGTTCATCCTCCATCTTGTCTGGTGTGACGGAAGTGACAGTTCTCCAGGTCTGATGACTTTTGAGGCGCCCCCTGGCGGTGGCCACGGGTCCAAACAGGCCAGAACCCTTTATCTCCTTTCCCGTGGTCTTTTACTAGTCCAGGGCAGTTGCTCTCTTGTGACCCAGAAGCTACTATTGTCCTTTTCCGGTCCCTCCAGGCATCCCGGCCAGGTAATGACCCCGGCAATCTGCCACAACATATATAATTTTCACAGCCACCGGTAGATGGTGCATTATTGTCAAAAGAGTCCTGTGTGGGGACTTTTTTCATTGCATAAATGGACTTAATATTAATGCAATTCAAATGCTGGTACTTTTCTGCAAAATTTCAGATAAGATTTTCAAATAACATTGCATTGAACTATGATTGAGCGTAAGCAGGCAAACTCGGTGTTGAAATTACACCTCTTAACATTGTAGTATATAGTTATTTGAAAATGTAGTTTGAAATTTAAAAATGCAGTTGTGATTTCCTGTTATTAAAATAACTGAAATAACATGTCAATCTTAAAACCACTTTATCTAATTTAGGGATGTGGGGACTTCTGCAGTGTATTTCTGAATGATTCAGATTTATTTCAAAATACCTTTAAACTACTCCTTCCTCTTTTAAAAGTAATCTAAACTGTATGGAGTTCATATGTTCACTTGAGGTGAAGTGTTGGTTTTATCTGGGTAGTTTGCTCCCATATTACATATTACAAAAGTGTGTACGTAAGATTAACTGATAAACTGCTCATTGGCCAAAGGTACCATGTGATGGGACGTTGCTCTGTCCACAGGATGTTCCTGTCTAATGTATTAGGCTCGGAAAATGAATGTGTAAAGAAAGTTATTTAGAGACATCTCAAATGTACTTTAAGAAATATCCAATTAATTTAAATTAATTTAAAAATATTCAAAAGTGATACCATGTTGATTTTCTCAAACAGTGAAAGAGATATGATAAAACAGATGGAGAACCCTATTTAAACAATTTAAAAATTATAGAAAGTGATTTTGATACATATCACAATATTTTTGAGATTGCCTGAAATGCACAAGCAGCTACTTAGAAAGAAATCCCAAAATTAATTTGAGGTATCTTATCATAGGAAGTTTTTTTTAAAGTATTTCATAGTAATGTCACATATCTAAGTGTAAATATAAGCAAATATAAAATACTTTTTGAAACATTTATTAGTGGTTAAAGGTGAATTTGAGGAACTTGCACTATAAGAAAAAAGTCTCACCTTCTATAATATGCAAAAATTTGCAGATATTCTAAATAGAAGAAAAATTAATTTTATTCATTGCAACTATATTTTGTCATATCAAAATTTGTCAAACTTTAACAGACTGTGATGTAATTTGAGTGAGGGTACATTTTAGTGGGTATTCCATAGCACAATGTAAATATATAGACTTTAAAATAGATTGGGTGAAGTGCAAGTAAAAAATTGCTCATCCCCATATGACTCATTATGACCCATAAGTCATGACAGAAAGTACTTATCTGAAAATGTTATACTTTATGTAAACACTAGTACAGTATATTATTATTTATATCAGAGACATGAATAACCTTAAGGCAATATGTTCAGCCAGGTGAAAAGTGTAAATTACTTTGGAAGTAGGAGTGATGGAAAATGTTGCTGCTGTCTAGGGCTTACTATACAACATAAAGATTTTCTTTTCCTTTGGTTCAGTATTGTGCTTTTTGTTTATGGAATGAGAGAATAGCTTATCAGCAACCTTTAAAAGGCCATTTTACAATAAGGTCTTTGATTGTGTTTAAACTGCCATTTTAAAAACCTTTGGGACACAGAAGCAGTAATTCATTACAAACCCACTATTTTAAATCTGCCAGATAAATTGTGCTTCATGCTTTCTGCTTTTGCTGATCGCTATTTAATCTGCAGCATCTATCTATCTACATATGCATTTATCAAACTCTATATCAAATTCCCCCATAGTCTGCTTCATTTAGGTAGATGTGAGGTAAGATATAATCCAACACAGCAGGTCTGCTACAACTATAGGAGATACTGTGCATTATGAGTTAAATTTTTTCTTACTTTGCTACATTATTGCTGCCAGTAATTAGGCAATTTCAGCACATGTGTGCAATGTACAGATTTGAGCTAGAATATCTTTTGCACAAATTAAGTAAGATTGTATTTTATTGAGAGCTGACCTCCATTTGTTATCTTCAAACCTAACTGAATGAAACACCTAACCAATGTTTTCCTCTTTGTAAAAATCTCCTGTAATAAAGCTAATTAAATGAAACAAGATATAGTTACGCTTTTTTCATGGGTGAAACCCTTGACATTCCAAATAATAAGCTTACCAAATGACCACAGTTATTTATGTTTTTTGGTTTTTACACTTCATATTTCTTAATAACACAGAAAGTGGTAATTTGTCCCATTAATATTTAACTGTTAAAATGCAGTCATTTATATCTGAAAAATTTTGAGTGACTAAGGAAAAAAAAAGACATTGCAAATTTTTTTTTGCCTCCCAAAACAAGGCTAACAGCTAAACACTTTAGAGGACACACCACAATCAAAAAGGTCTCACCTCCATAATGCAATAATATGAAGATTATAGAAAAGCAATAGTAAAGTTTCTTGTGTCTGATAAATAAAGAAACATGGCCAAGCTAAAATACTGCATGCTAACAGATCAACATTCATAATACTGTACTCTAATATTCTTAGACAGTCATTATGTAGAGGAAACTTAAGCACAGGTATAAAATAGGGCTATTTTAAATAGTGATAACAGATATTGTAATAACACTGTTAATAATATCAGACAGATTATTAATTGTCTTTAGAAAATCAACAGGGTTTAATACAAAGAATTGCATTTTTTACATATAGGAAAGTGAAAGACTATATTATATAATATAAATACAACTACTGCTAACAATACTAACAGTAAAAGCGTTAGTAATATCAGACAGAATCAACATAAACAGCCAATAATACTGGATCATTGTATCACTAACCATGTTACTATCAGAAATATTTTTAACCAAATTGCTAAAGTCTATAAAGTTAACTAAGACATTTTCTTTTGCCAAATTCAAAATAAAAAGAAAGGAAACATATTTACGTGTAAAAACAAAGGAAAAGCTGTGTTTGGTGTTCTTCCAGAGGGGCTTAAAGTGGAGAAAGACAAACAAATTGTGATTGCATTCACTACACTTTTGGCACGCAGACTTATTCTGATAAACTGGAAGAACCCAAACTCTGTGTGTAACTCAAAGTGTTATATTATTTGAAATTGGAAAAAATCAAATACTCAGTTAGAGGATCCGTACAGACTTTTTTCAAAACATGGCAGGATCTAATCAGTAATATTTTAAAATAAGTTCATGAAGCACAGAGAATTTATTAATTTAGGTATGTTTAAAAGCCGTAAAATTTTTAAGCCGTTTGGCTTGCTCTCTCTCTCAAGGGTAGGGATCGATTTGTTCTTAACTAAATTTTTCTCTTTGTAAAAACTTGATTGCTTTGTATGGATTGCAATAAAATTTATAAAAATAATAATAATAATAATAATAAAACAAAGGAAAAAAACTAATAAAAACATAAATTAAAAATAAATAAAAGGATAAATAAATAAAAGTTAATGTTGTAGAGTAAGATTATTAGTAATGCTATTTTTTCTGTTTTCTTAAATTATATAGTTTGTTCAATATCACTAGTAATATTACAACAAATAGCAGTAGTATTTTTGCCAGCCCTGCAACATACAGAAAAGAGACGTTTAATAGATATTTAACATACCTCTTGTATACATAATAACAAATTGGTGGCTGTAGCATCAATATACTATAATAGGAAAGCAATGGATGTAACTGAAATGGAGAAAAGAAATCTAATAATATCCATAAATACCATTAGCCAGATTCTAAGTTAATTGTAATATTAATATAATATTGTAAAATAGTGTTTTATAATGTTACCGACTGAAATAGTGTCATTTGTCACAAAAAACATCTTTTCCTTTCTCTTTCTGACACAAAATGAATGTCTCACAGTTCATTTTTATATGGCCTTCATATCTTATTTATTACATTTTCAATGTCTTACCAGCTTCCTCAAGTGTGTAAAATATGTGTATCTCCAGTCTTCACTTTCACTTTAGCTGGAAGCATAGTATATTGCTGACTTACAGTATATACTGTAGTTACTGCTGGATGCCATTATAAGATGCTTTTTTCTGCAATATCAGCTCTGAAATTAGGAAAAACGCATTAATATCATTACCGTTGTAGAAGAGTGTATCTTTCTCCTAGGCACAATAAATCACATTTTATTTATTCTGGAATTTGAGGAATTTCAAGAACGTATGCTCTTAGGATGTTCTGCCAGTGGAATGGCATTCAGAAGAGAAGCTTAAGAATATTATGGTATTATGAATGTTGAGCTGTTAGTGTGTAGAGAACTAAATGTTTTTCTTTTTATATCAATGGCACACATATTGCTGAAAGTGAAACTGTGATGAGACAGTCTGTTCAGATTTATTGTGAGTGATGAAAGGACCAGGAACTAATAACATGAACCAGAATTATAATCAGTGCCAGGCAATGGCAAAACCAAGAGATCAAGTATATACTGAGCAAGCAAAGCACTGGGGCAAACAAAAACCTGCGGCAAAGAATAAATAAAAACCAAAGCTAATCTAGCACTTGGCCTACTTTGAATTGAAACTGTTTTCTTTTCCAACTGAATTATAATCTTGACTTTCACCATGACCATATTTATACCAGTGGTTCCAGTGACATTATAGATGCAAACATCACAGTCATGTGAGCTGTGATTCAAGGTTGTGTAAATAATAAACAGGAAAATTAAAATAATTACTAATTGTTTCCAAATGAGTTTCAAATACTAAAACCTACAGAATTTATTGTATGCTATGACAGAAACATAATTTAGTTTTGCTAATTTTTTTGCAGTCCCAAACTTACAACATTTTTTTTTCTCAAGTAAGTATTATTAAATAATTTTGTCTGTAAGTTAAATTACTATGGCTTTCAGTTCTATGTACTCTGTATTATCTTTTGAATTATGTTTTCTTGAAGTATTACTGCATATCTTGTTAGATGCCATTTTGAAGATGATAGGTGAGTCACTGACAAAAAAATAACAATCAACTGGGTTTGCAGTCTAGCTGAAAGGACAACATGACCCCTTTCCTAGGAAACTGCACCAACTCTGTAAGATGTTGGTAAAGGAAATAGGAGCATAAGGCTGATAATGTTAACAGAGTGGGGCATATTTATCTTAATAGCCACTAAACAAGCTCAAAGACACAACGTGATGATGATAGCTGGAACCCGATATACCACAGAAGTCCCTCATGTATTTGAAATGTATTTTGCCTAGACTCTTCAATGGAACATTTAAAGAGGAAAAATATTAACGTACCCCATTGAATTTTGCTTTCTTCATTATTTTTGTAGGTTAATAGACACAGAACATAAACAAAAATAAAACATTTAAAACTATATTACAATACACTATTTTAGGTAGCATTATCAGGGCAACAGGAGGAACAGTTAGGATACCACCAGTAACATCCTTAAAAACTGGAAAAAGCACAAAAGAAAATCACTCTATAGGCTTAAACAAAAGCAGAGCCTTTCCGACATCAACCAAAAAGAGTTCATCAGCCAGAGCTTCATATCTGTTGGCTGGATTTCAAAAATGCGTCACCATGTTCTAGGTGCTACATGTTTTCCTGAAGTCATCTCTCAAAACTGCGGGTGAAAAGAAGACAGTATTAGCGACAGCACCCCCTCTAATCATGCATATTTTGACAAAGCAAGGAAGATGATCCCCAGGCATGCATGCATGGCACAACATATTTGTTGCTAATGTGGTGCCTTGCTTTTTAGAAGATAAGTTTGATATGTCATCAGACAATAGGTTCAGAGCTGCCGCAAGTGACTCATACAGTTTATGTTACACATCTGTTATTTCCTTCAACATGCAGAGCATGCATGCCCAAATAAGCTTTTGTAATTATTTAGTATTTTTTAAATATTTTTGCCTACTATGATGGAGCTTTATGGGGAATGTTGAAGAACTATGCCCAGTTTAGGTGTCTTTATGCAGTACTTGGTGCTGTGGAACAAACTGAGCACAACTGTGCTGCTTTTCCACTAAATCCCAGAAGCAGGGATATGCTTATGTCTTAGTTCTAGCTGCTTTTTTATTACAGTAAGAATTCTGAAGGCATTGCTTGTTTAATGCAGTGCTAATTGTTGTTTTTGTTGCTTTTATACTTTATTTTTTTACTTTCTTTTGTTGTTTTTCTGCATTTTGTTACACTGCCCATGACTCCCGTTTCTGATACCATTTTTGCTACTTTTGTATACACAGTGCTTTGTTACGGATAAAAGTTGCAAATTCGCTTTAAACACAATAAATTACTGCTTTTATATTATCCATGTTGCTTCTATTTGCATTAGATATGAATATTACACAAAACAAAATAAATCCAGACAATTAAAATGAACATTTGAAAATGAAAGATTTTGACAGACCTACACAAATTAATGACAAAGAAACACAGATTAATAAAGCTATAATCAGGTATAATTATGTTCATATTGTCAAAAATTTAAATGTTATTGAAAATAAGTATGTCCTGGTTTCATAAAGGAGGCACACTGTGTGTGAGAGAACTGTAAAGCCAACATGGTGATTCACTCTTAATCAATCAGCAGACAGTCATGTGATGAGCTTTACATATGAGACTGTAGTAATTTACACAGGTGTGCATGTTAGGTTAACTGGTGATCCTAAACTGGCTGTGTACCATTAAGTATGGGTGATGACATTAGTGAACCCTGCTGATGGGCTGGCTTTCTGTCCTCCATTGATTCCTATCTCTAAATTGATGCCAATGAGATGTACAAATCCACAATGAATAAAGTGAACTTGGAACATGGACGGACAAATGACTTTGTGTGAATTTTTGGGAAGACAATTAATTTGCATACGTACATACCCGCTTAAACCAGCCATGGAGAGCTGGAGTTTATCCAGTTCATTGCAAGGCACCCAAAGTTTCTCACACTGGGGCCAGATTCCAGTTAACCAACCACACATGTCTTTGGGAATGTGAAAGGAAAACCAGAGTACCAGGAGAAAAACCCACGCAGACATGGGGACAACATCAAGCACCACAGAGGCAACCACCAGACACACGTTTGGAACACAAGATGTTAGAAACTTGTATGACTAATTATTAAAAACAGTATAAGTTGATAATTTATTTATTTAATCTTATTCGGTTATGTGAAGTCATCAAAAGTCCCTAAGCACATTTAAAAAATGAAGGAGGCAAGTTGGATTTAATTTTATGTACAGAAGCTCATTCTGTTAAAAAGTCCTTTTTGAAATATACCATGCTACTTTAATTATAGTTGCATTGGAAATCTTAAATTCCCACCCACTTCTACTTTTTCTTAACTAACATAATAAATTAAATGGTGCTTTTCTTTTACTAAAGCTTAATTTCTTTCTTCTTTGCAATGATAATGACAAGAGATTCACAAAAAGGTAATTGTGTATTGTTTAGCATTTGTAATATTTGTTGAAAAAAGAGAATGTTTAACATGTAAATACTTCACGATTATGGTGAAATATCATTGCTCATCTTTCAATGGTGGGCATGATATTTTGAAGTACAGGATTTGATTATTGTGTACTGTGACTGCATAGATAATGAAATTTAAAGTAAATACTTTCAGTTAATGTGAAGTAGTTGCAGTATGCAATACCCCAAGACCTCATTGTTGCAAGGTGGTCAAGGCCCAGTAAAGCAAAACCCTGCCCAGAAGAAGTTGAAGGTTTCAGCTTCACATGCAGTTTTCTCCTTTCCGCAGCGACTCCAAGCCTGCAAGCTGTGACCTGGGGGAGACAGGTGAGACGGAGGGCAGAGGGGAGGAGGAGGAGGAGGAGGAGGAGGAGGAGGCAGGAACGGGCCAGCAAGTACCAGATGGCGGTGGCCTGACGCTGATTGGAGTGGAGAGCTCAGGTGGCCGGGGTGCGCCCACCTCGGCGGGGCAGAAAGCCAGCCTCCATCACACGGCCTCTCCCATGAGGGTACAGAGGAACAAAGGAGCCAGCTCCTGCTCACACTCATCCACATCTGACTATGAGCTCTCGCTTGACCTCAAAAACAAACAGGTAGGGAATCGGCACCTAGGAATCTTGAAGACTTACTAGCATTAGGAACAGAAGGTGTCAAGAGCCTCCTGGATTTTGGAGAAGCAGGGCAGAGGAGGCACTATAGGCTTCAAATGGAAAATGCACAAATAGATGGACAATTTGCAACTGCTTTTAGATGCTGAAGTACACTGTTTTGCATGTGCATTTAGTTTCAGATGCAAGTCACTTGATTCTGTTTGTGCCATCTAGAAACTGCATGGCTTTGTTGCTGCTATTTTTAGATGTAGAGCTGGTGAAGCTGTTGTAGTCTAGTGCTTCTTGATGTTTAAAGTTTACTTTCTGTTAAATTATGGTTTTCCATTTTCTCACCTTTTTAAAGGTAGATGGCCAAGATGAATGTGGTAGGTAGCAAGGAATGATTCTGCTTCAGGACCCGATGTACCATTATATACAGTGTGGGGTCAGACTCCATTGAGTATTCATCATGATGTGCAGCTCTAATTGTTCGTTAGTTTATCTTCTTGGGTAAAGCATGTGTTGTTTGTTATGATGTGTCCATGTTACACTTGATAATGGGCAAGTGATGACTGAAAAATATCAAACGCTATAAAAATGACATTTTGGAGTTGTGTATTATTTCACATATGAATGCCAAATAAAATGCTTTAATTATGTGTTTAATAGAAAATTGCAAAGCTCCTTTCAGAATTTGTTAAATTATAATGTGTTTAACAACTAAAAGTGAAGCACATTTGATATCTTGGGCATAACAATATTTTTAAGCTCTTTAATGCTTAGTTGGGCTACAAAGGTTATACAATGTTCTGTTACCCTGCATTTATATAATATTTAAAATGCAATGAATTGTAAACAAATGACTTCATCATCCTTGGTGTAACTCCTCTGAAACATTTTTTGTAGTGCCTATACTATTTATTTTAGGTACTCATCTATTTTTCCTTTGCTTTATGTAATTGGCCTTATTTATGTCATTGTATGGAAATAATGTGTGGTTTAACATCACTGATATTTACAAACTGTTTAATCATTTTGTGCTAGTGGTTTATAAACGATGAGCACACATTGCTATAAAACATATATACAGCATGACTCTTTATCTGTGCATAATTTTAAAGATTTTCTTTTCTGGGGTCAAAACCTAGAGTACTTCCCTGCTTTGATTCATTTACATCACTGAACTAGGAGAAAGTGAAGCAGGAAAATGCTCACACCAGGTAGTTTATTTTGGGTTTAAAATACTAGCACCATAATATGATATTATCACAATACAGAGGTCACATATTGAGTTGAGTTTTATTAAGTTTATAACATTGCAGTAAGTCAAAAATACAATCAAATCAATTCATTGCAAATATTTATTTAAACTGAAACACTCATCACCTCCACCCAATCAAAAGAGTTTTATGAACAAAAAGCTGAAAATGAAATACTGAGACATTAACCCAGCAGGTTTATTTTAGAATACCATGAATGAATCCTTGCCAAATTTGGAAAAAGCTTTGGGCAGTTCTTTGAAGAAAAACAACTTATTTAAAACTTTTTTGAGTTTTAAATAATATGTCACTTTCCATTTGACTTATGACGTATGTCAACTGAGTAAAATGAGAAACTGAGCAATGAAAAACAGGATAACACAATAAATTATTTTATTGTTTTATTTCAACTAATGTTACTTCAAATATTGCTCTTAAAGTATTGAGAGTACCTGTAAATCCTTTACTATCTGACAAATGTGCAAAGATTCTTTCCTGAAATGGTGTGAGCATGGGGCATTTCCAAAACATATGACCTAGTGAGGCAGACACTTAATGGCATTGTCTACAATTTGGGTCATCTCCCTGATACATTGTAAATCATTTTTGACAAGATAGGTCTGTGAAATGTACAGTTTTTAGTTGAATTATACTCAGCTATGCACAGCCTGAAAAAGAAGAATGTATCTTATGGATAGTTAAATTGCATTCCTAGCTAACTGAAAAGTCCTGTTTTCATTGTTGCTTGAGATTATCTTAGGGTGAACACTTTGAAATACTTTGTTAGAGTCTGGAAACACTACCTATATCTTCAACATTATTAGCATGTACGGTTTCAAGAATAGATCTCTTGTATACCTGATATAAAATACCTTAAATGAATTCATCCTACTTAAATGTTTTTTTTAATTGTGGAAATGCATTGCAAACATCTCAGCAATATCCAGAGCAAGACTAGAAAACTTCAGTTGCCTTAGATAACACATATTGTATCTGGGCAGCATCTAACCTTAACTCTGGGTAATTCCCTGTGAAATGTGTCTTACATTTGTGGTAGGACTGTCAGCTGATAACTAACAATGCAATGTTTCATATTTAAAATATATCATTCCCATTTGTGGTACATTTCATGATACCATTAGCGTACCACTTTGATAATAAATTATTTATTAAATTAAAATTTCATTCTCAAACAAGAGCTATTCTCAGATACAGTAGTGAGGGTCCATTTTAATTAATCACTGGGGATGCTCCACATACCCTTCTTTTTCTGTTTTTTTTGTGAACATTACTTTTATTATTGTCAGATTTAACTATGTGCAGTTTGACCTACTTTTCTTTTTTATACTGTTTATTTCATGACATAATTTCACTGCCATTTTGCACTTCATTCTTTCAGTAGCAGCCAACGCTTCCTTGGTTACTTCATCTTTATTAAAGCAACTGTGGCATTGGTGAGGCTTTGCTAACATATCGTGATTTTGAAAGTCTACCCAGATCCTCCTGAGAGAAGTTCTAGGGTGACTAAGAGGACTTCCCACTATTTCAGCTTGGCAATGTAACAACTGGAGCAGTAACTCTCAAAAACCTATTAGAGATAACATTTCTAAAGTCTCAATTGAAGTGGCCAAGTGGCTTTAAAGCAGGCCAGACTCTGTGGAAAGGAGCACAAAGATCATAATTGCTGCTAGGTTTCTTCAGATTCTCTCAGCCTCTCTCCTTTGGTGGGTACAGCAGTTATTCCAAGATATACTAGAAGAGCTAGCATATCAGGTGCTGTTGGCATGAATGCTCCAACAGTAAAGTGTGGCTTCACCACAAAGGAGATTGTGTTTCTTGAGTTTATGGCCTAAAGTGAATTCTGCTGCCATTACGTACAAATTAATGAAGTGGGTGTGTTACAAATGCAACCACTAAACCAGCTTCTATGGAGTATATTTTTATGGAAATATAGAAGGAGACAAAGGTTTTAACTGGAAATATAGCATATATATATCCATTTTATCTTCAAAGGTAATATAATACATCATTAAGGAACTACATGGCTGAGGTTTTCACCATTAAAAATTGTCCTTCACCTTCATCTGGTAGCCTAACATCTGACGAGCAAGAAGGGATTGGATTTACCTATCACAGAAATAATCAACTTGCCATTAAGGGTAGTAACAATCAGCTAATGTTAACCTCTGGGTTGAGAAGAAGTAATTTGTTTTCTATTTTTCCTCCTACCTTCCAATAAATGGAGTTTTCTTTAGCGTCCCTAAATCTTTTTGTGTTTGACTCCAGCTCATTTATTCAGTTTGTATAAATACACGCACATCTTTTTTTGGAAACCACTATCTCTCTGATTTTCTGTAGCTCTGAGCTCTTTCTGTATTGTTATGTTGATGAGCTCTCAGGTCTCCTTGGAAATATCTGCCTTTGGCAGTCAGTCACTTTGTTTTTAAGCCATCTTGATTACTTTATGTTGCTACTGTAGCAAACAGACCAGACTTCAAATGAGTAATTTTAGCAATATTTTTCACATTTTTAATATGCAACAGAATGATGCTCTGGAATTTGAAGTCACTTTTTATATTAGGCTTTTATTTTTTTCTGCTGAAATGAGTTTGTACACAATTCTTCTTTGTGCAGCTTGACAGAATTGTTATAAACAGATACAGCATAAAAAGTTTCATAACTGTAATCTAATTTTAAAATAAGCAGAGACTGCTTTCTCCAGAGCCCTAATTGCTGTGTTTGTTGTTGTTTATGTGGTAAAGTTGCATGTGCATTTTTTATCAAGAGAAAAGCGATTTATTTCTCCAGGTCTCATACACTGTTGAGTCCTTCATTATATTACAGTGCAAGGTATAACAATTCTGCTCCAGGTAAAAAGCAACCACTTCCAAGAAATTAATTCCTAAAATTTTGAAAGATACCAAATTCACTGGTACTTTGCTTTTTGCAGAAGTCATTTGAAATTTTGAAAGCAATATGAGAGAAGCATTTGTGTTAAAGTGATTCTTTATGCATTTGAATAAAACTCACATACTCCTGAGCAACCATGCTTGGGCTTTTAAAGGTGCATATGTCTAAATGATGATAAAAGTACATTGTTATGGGATGCATGCGCATCCTTCACAGGAATTCAGGAAAATGAGTCATGTGCAGATATTCTCCATGATATGAATCTCTATGAATTTTTAACGTGAAAATGACACCATATCTAGAACAATGTGACCACAGATGCTTCTATGAAGGCATATGAAATGATGTAGAAAATTGCTGCCTGATTATTAATCCTGCAAAAAAAAAATATTGCCAGATATTACTGCATTTGAAGATGATGCTGTGTGAAGTTTTCTTTAGAAAACCACTTGGAACTTCATTTACCACTTGGCTCATAGGGATATTATGTCTTATTTGTTACCTTATGTAATTTCAGGAGTGTGGTGAGGATGGTACAATTGTTAGTTATGTCCTGTTACTGTACAGTGGATTCTGAAAGTATTCTGATCTCTTCCCTTTTTTTCAATTTTGTTATGTTGCAGGCTTGTGCTAGAATTGTGTAAATTACTTGTTTTTTTCTCATCAAACAACAATCAGTACTCCAGAATGAGAAAGCAAAAACAGGGTTTTAGATTTTTTTTCAAATTTATTAAAGATTAGCAAAATACCCACGCTTCACAGTGGCGAAGTACTGCCTTAAAATTTTTATTAAGAAGAAAATTAAACCTTTTTAAACTGAGGGAAAATATACCAATAATTATTTGTTAAGGATCTCTTTGTATACCACCTCTTTGTCAGTTCGGCCCTCCGGTTATAATATGACCAAGCTGTACGCTGAGCTTACTCTTGAGTGTGCAACGTACAGTTGGCCATGTGAAAAGTAATCTTGTCTCAAATCTCACAGCTTGGATTGCTGCTGTCACAATCGGTTTGAGTTTCATGTTTCAATTACAACAGTATTTGCAGGACTTGTGTTGAAGTGACATTCGGCATCTGTCAAGCGTTGTAAGCACACAACCAGTTTCATTGATAACTTCACATCCAGCTTTTGAGAGTTTAAACATTCATAAACATCAAAGTGTCCACTACTGAAATCGTCACCTGTGAATCTAAGACGTTTAAGAGGCATTGGAGGTTGTCGAAAGGTGTAAAATATTTGGCCATTTCGGTACACTTGAAAGCGACAACCAAACAATTCAGCGGCAGCCATCAACTCACATGCAGAACCATAGGTGAAGGGCTTAAGCATTTCACTCTTCTAGTGCTCCTGTGTAGTATAATTATCTCCTGTAACGTCATCAGTCCACTCCTTGAACCTGTCCCAGTCATTCAATACATAAGACACAATGTTCCTCCGGATATCAAGAGTGAGCCTGGTATGGCCGTGCAATATGTAACAAAGAGAATGGAAAAGGCAGGTGCCATCTCCGGGCAAGGAAACCACTCTGTAAGTGACAGTTCTTTGATCGAAGGCAATCACCTCGATAGACATGTTAATGGGAGTACGGTTGGAACGATAAAGGAAATGGGTACCTGAACAATGTAAAGTAAGTCTAAAATACCTACACAATAACTATAATCGTAATAAATGAACAATAAAACAGCGGAGAAGCCGTGGATTAAATAAAAAGGCTTTAGTTATCAGCAGGGAGACGTGAATACCGTGGCGAAGCAAGGAAGGGAATGTAGAGACCGGAGCGACGGACAGCCTTATATAGGCAGGCAGCCAACAATGTGGGAGGCGTTGGGATGGGGGACCCAACGCCGCCTCACACGGTGACCGAGCTGCAGGCTATGGACGTATATATGTACGTAAGTAGGATTCAGTTAGCGTTGGGAACCCGCGTACCAATTTTCTTGAAGATGGGCCCATAAGTAACAAAGTCCGTTGGAAAGTTCAATATGGCGGCTGACAGTGGTGTCATACCAACAAAATAAGTACGTACATTGGTTTCGGTTAGCGCAGGGAAGCCGCCTACTAAATTTCGTGAAGATGGGGCCATAAATAAGAAAGTTCAACATTGCGGACGTTGTCAACCGTTATGCGTAGAATTTCGAAATGAAACCTGCTTAACTTTTGTAAGTAAGCTGTAAGGAATAAGCCTTCCAAATTTCAGTCTTCTACCTACACGGGAAGTTGGAGAATTAGTGACGTTGGAAAGTTCAATATGGCATCTGACAGTAGCGTCTTACCACCGAAATAAGTACGTACATTGGTTTCAGTTAGTGCAGGGAAGCCGCCTACCAAATTTTGTGAAGATGGGGCCATAAATAAGAAAGTTCAACATGGCGGACATTGTCGACCGTTATGTCTGTTACGCGTAGAATTTCGAAATGAAACCTGCTTTGACTGTTAAGTGTAGAATTTCAAAATGAAACCTGCTTAACTTTTGTAAGTAAGCTGTAAGGAATAAGCCTGCCAAATTTCAGCCTTCTACCTACACGGGAAGTTGGAGAATTAGTGATGAGTCAGTCAGTCAGTCAGTCAGTCAGTGAGGGCTTTGCATTTTATTAGTATCCTAGTATTGTCCTGTTGGAAGGTGAACCTTTGGCCCAGTCTGAGGTCCACAGCACTCTGGAGCAGGTTTTCACTAAGGATATATCTGTACTTTGCTCAATTCAGTTTTCTCTCTGCCCTATCTTTTCTCCAAGTCTTTGCCACTAAAAAGCAACCATAATTCACCACTAGAATGGTATCACACAGATGATGAGCAGAGCCTGGTTTCCTTCAGACTTGACACTAATCTTACTTTCACCTGCCTAGACAATCTTGTTACTCTTTAGGTTCCTTTTTGCTAACTCCAAGCAGGCTTTCATGTATCTCTTACTGAAGAGAGACGTCTGCATGGCCACTCTGTCATAAGACCGAAATTGTTGAAATGTTGCAGTGATCGTTGTCCTTCTGTAAGTTTTTTCCATCTCTAAAGTGGTTCTCTGGAGCTCAGCCAGAGTGACCATTTGGTTCTTGGTTACATCTCTTACTATGGCCATTCTCCTATGATTGCTCAGTTTGGCTGTATGTACAGTTCTAAGAAAAGTTGTGATTGTTCCAAACTTCTTTCATTTAAGAATTATTGAAGCTACTGCACGCTTGGGAGCCTTCAATACTGCTGAAATCTTTTCGTAGCCTTCCTCTGAACTGTGCCTTGACACAACCCTCTCTCTGCTATAAGCTCTGCAGGCAGTTCTTTCAGGCTCATGCCTTGGTTTTGCTCTGATACTCATCGTCAGCTGTGAGATCTTGTATAGACAGGTATGTGCCTTTCCTAATCATTTGTAATCATTTGAATTGGCCACAGATGGACTCCTAACAAGGTATAGAAACAGCTCAACAAGGATCGATACAATGGGATGCACCTTAGTCATATTTTAAGTGCCATAGTAAAGGACCGGAATACTAATGTTAATGTGGTATTTGAGCTTTTTATTTTGAATTAATTTGCAGAAATTTCTGAAATCCTGCTTTTGTTTTGTCATTGTAGGATTTGAGTGTTGCTTGTTGTGGAAAAAAAAACAATTTAAATGATTTTAGCATGAGGCTGCAACATAAGAAAATGTTAACAAATTGAAGAGGTCAGCATAACTTCTGAATCTACTATATGTAAATCAATAGAATTGAAGAAATCAACTTATTACATGACTTATTAAACTGAGGTTTGCAAGGCTGTTTTTTGTCATTTTTAATTTTCAGGTTTACTAAAAGAATACATGCTGTTGGATTTCTTTACATCTATCCTTGAATTCTAGTAAGCTACATCTCCATTCTGGATGCTATTGCTGTTACTTATCTCCACACCTAATGCATTAAAAATTTTAAATTATTTAGCTATGCATTGTTTCTTCTTTTCTGCTTATTGTTGACAGAATTTAACTTTGCATGATATATTTCGTGTTAAACATCTAAATGCAGGGACTTCCTGCTAATATAAATGATGCTGGTGCTGCCTTTATAATCCTGTTTACACCACTCAATGAGCATTAGAAAATACATTTGCAAGTTATTGCTAACTGGACAAAGAGTATTGGAGTTCTTTAAAGCTGGCCCCTCACTTTTATTAGCTAAACACATTATGTCACACAGTTTCATGTTATGGTCAATAAAAGACAATTAATGCTACAAAGTATAACATTACATTAATTAAGTTAAATATATTGTTTACGTGAAACAATGTATAATTGTGAAATAAAATACTTGCATATACCACATTATATTTCAAACAAAAAGACCATAAAGAAAAGACAGAGAGGGGTGTGGATCCAGGGGCAAAATCAGTAAAATAAAACAAAAGGGGGTGTGGATTCAGGGGCAAAATCAGTAAAATAAGCAATCGGCAAAGCTGCTAGCACAAAGTACAGCACCTGTAGCACGCATTGCACAATGGAGCTTACAGCCAGAAAAATATCTGTAAATTATAGATTTAAACAGTGATAAAACTCTCATTTACACTCCATGTAACTCACAGATTAATATTTTCTTGGAGGTTCCTTCATCTCATTATCAATCTGTGAAGTTCAATGATTATCAGGATTCAGAAGTTAGCCTGCAGGGAGAGCTACTGAAAAGAGTAGTTCAAGTTCAAATTGGGGAGCATGCACTAGTACAGTGCGTTTCTGCACCCACCATGAGACAAAACAGCTCAGGATTCTGTTTGTTAACCCCCCAGGCAGACACACGGTCCAGTCTGACCCTCCAGAAATGACCTTCTATCTGCCGCAGCCAGGTGTTATGTGGGCAACCCCTTGGCCTGGTCCAGTCACTCAGGTCCTCAACAATGAGAATACTTTGAGCTGGATCACCCTCGGGGAAACACACCACATTGCCATAGTGCAGTAACTGATGCTCCCTCACAATGCTGGTGATGTGCCTCATTCGAAACTCCATGAGCAATGGCTATTTGACACAAAGTCAAACCAGTGGTACCCAAGGATTCTCCAAACAGACACAGTACCAAAGGAGTCCAGTCTTCGTCTCAGGTCACTGGATAGCATCCATCTCTTGCAACCACATAACAAAACAGGGAGCACCAGGACTCTAAATACTTGGACCTTCATCCTTTTGCATAGATATTGGGAGCGCCACACACCTCTTTCCATCAACTTCATGACCCCAACCCCATGCTCTCGCAATTTGTCAACTGACTTCATGGAAAGAGTCACCAGAGATATGAATGTCACTGCCGAGGTAAGTAAACCTCTCGACAAGGTCAACACTCTCTCCTAAAACAGACACACTGCTGATGGCTGTGCCCAAGAGGTCATTAAAGACCTAGATTTTGGTTTTTATCCAGGACACTCTCAAGCTCAGACACTCAGACTAGTAGATACATTTAAATATCTAGGACCAGTGGTAGCCTAAGATGGAAAATTAGATGCAGTGATAACCCATAGAGTGCAGTGTGGATGGAACAATTGGAAGAAGGTATCAGGAGTATTGCGTGATTAAAGAATTAAGGTGAAGGCTAAAGTTAAGGATTTTAAGTCTGTGGTAAGACCAGCAGTGATAAATGGGGTTGAGACATGGGCAGTAAAGGCCACAGGAGAAGAAATTAAATGTGGCAGAAATGAGAATGTTGAGATGGATGTATTGAGTTACAAAAAAGGACAGAATGAAGAAATGAGATGTACAACAAAAGTAGGAGATATATCTAAGAAAGTACAGGAAAGTAAGTTGTATTCATATGGACATCTGATGAGGGGAGACAATGAATATGTAGGCAAAAGAGTGATGGAAACGGAAATAGAAGGGTAGAGAAAGAGAGGAAGGCCAAAGTGGAGGTGGATGGATAAAGTAAAAGAAGATCTGAAGGAAAAGGCTTGATGGCAAAGAGCTGCAGGAACAAGCTCTTTGGAGATGGTTGATCAAGCACAATAACCCCACACAGAAGTGAGAAAAGATGAAGAGGAAGAAGAAGAAGAGCAGATCTGACAGATAACCACTTTCCTGCTGTCGATATAAATTACTTTCACTTTCATTACTACTTTTTCCCTGCTTTATTTCAATGTCCTTTAAAATATCTTTCAAACTGCCAGAATTATTTTTAAACCAACTGATGTTCTGGGTAGCCAGTGCAATGTAGACTCTGATTTTGTTGGAGACCACATGCCCTGGTCACACTAAAACAGCAACTCAGGATTTTGTTGAAACCAGACGTTTCAGGAAATGTTCTCTGGGATATTCTGGCTTTAGAAATATGCTTTTCAATTCATATAGTAAATCACAGGCTTGCACCACTGCCGTAAAGAAATAATCATAGTAATGGCTTTCTTTTTTGCGCTGTGTACAATAAAAATACTACACTCAGTTTTTATGCAAGATATAAAAATAGCAAACTGCTTTGCCTACAAATGTTTTTTTTTTTCTTAATATAATGTAAGATATTAAGGTTTGGGATAGATAGATAGATAGATAGATAGATAGATAGATAGATAGATAGATAGATAGATAGATAGATAGATAGATAGATAGATAGATAGATAGATAGATAGATAGATACTTTATTAACCCCCAAGGGAATTAGATTGTATGCTGTAACAGATTTCACACCACAAACTGCAACCAGTTTGTTGCCAATGAAATACCAGTAGACATCCTTAAATACTGCCAAACCATTTTGGCAAAAATGTAGAGCAGCAAGGCTCATTTCACTCCAGGCAAGAAATGCCCAAGCCTAAGCAAATGCTGTTTTTAAATAAGTGTTTTATTTACTGGCCAAGCAATGTACAGTAAGATTGTTCAGATCTGTAGTAAAAAAGTTGTTTTGTCTTTTATAAAGCATTCAATTAATCTAGATGACGTACAAAATCAATAATAGTCTGCATAACTGAAAGCATGTTGACTGTAAAAAGCAGTGTCAATCAGTAAAAAAATGCAATTACTGGAAATTGCTAAGAAATATACAAAGATCAGCTGTAGAGAAATAAGCCTAAGGTTTTTGTGTGTTTTAACGAACAACAACAGAAGCACAGAAGTGTCTGATGTCAAATCACCACTGCAACTGTTGAACTCACAGATAATAAAGTGTAAAATCATTTTTAAAGTTATAGGTTATCAGGAAGGAAATGTGCTAATTCCACTAATAGGCAGTCTGTGGAATTTATAAATAAAATTCCAATACAAAATACTGAATTTATAAATGAAATGTTGCTACCTTCTAATGCTGCCTGTGTGTTCTGATTCTGTATGTGATACACATGAACCGAAATGTTCACTGCTGTATATTGAGCTTAATGTTTGTCATTTTTGTGCCTTCATGGGTAAAAAAACAGAAGGGAGAACAGCACCATGACATTCTCAAACCTATTTAATGTAATTAAGGGTCACATTGCAGCCAATCCTGGCAGCAAAAGAAAGAATACTCCATATACAGTAAATGTTTCAGATTTTGTGGGAGAGTGTATGTACTTTTAAAACATTTCCTCTATCATGATCTGTACTGTACAGTGAAATATATTGCTGCTGAAACTTTGTCAATATGTGGTGCTAAAAATGGTGTGATCACAGCCAGCCCACGTCAGATCTCCCTGACCAGGGCAAAATGTCTCTTTCATTACAGATGACGAACTTTGAAGAGGCTGTATAGTTTAGAAGTTTTCTCATTTTTTTTCCTTTCTTGTTGTTTGTGAAAAAAAATATTATAATTGTATTCTTTTTGGCTATTTAATTCTTGGTCAGAGAATTCCTTAATTGATGTTCTGTTAAAACAATATAAGAAAATAAGTTAATGAGAGCAAACCATTCAACCCAGCATTGCTAAATGAATTATTCTTTTTCTTGGTGTTTCTGATACAATTTAAAAATCTAAGGGTTCCCAGTGTGCTGCTTTCAGTATCATTTCTAGATGGCTTGCACTATAATGTATACATTAGTGCAAAATATTTAGAATTCTCTGTATTCTTGCATTAATTTGACCCAAATGTGATATAATTCTTTGCCTAATGTTTATTTTGTTTGTCTCTATTGATCTCACCAATATTCCTCATGAATACCTTCGGCATTTTCTAACTAAAGTCAGCCATGAGTTTTTTAGTATTTTAGCAGTATGATATGATATGTGTCAAAGAAGTGCTGATATGTTTTAAATATATATACACACTCAAACACCAGAGGAAACCTTTAAGAAAACCCTTAAAACTGAAATTTCACACATATAGGAAAACAGTGTATACTTTTCATTTTTAACTGATTATTTATTTTTGTTGGACTCTACCATATTTAAAGAGTGTGTCAACCCTCTTCAATTTGTTCACTTTTTTATATAGGGCAGAGTCTCACCCCCAAGTGACGTGGCTCATTCCATGTACGGTGCACTTTTAATTGTCCTTTTATAGAGATTCAAGCACTCAGTCTATACTATTAGTGAAATACTAATTTCTCTAAACAGTTAGACCAATAATCTCTCAATTAATAACACTGAGTTTAGTAGTTCACAGTTTGACTATGAACACGAGATAAAATTAAGTCTCATTTGTAAACCTCATGTGTCCGAGACAGAATATACTGATGAGGAACTATGACATAATAAAATGAGAGGAAAAAGAAAATTTGAAAGACTGAGAGCAAAAAACTTTCAGCCTATTGAGGGCAAAAACAAAGTAAGCTAAAAATCTAAATGTTATTGTTGTGGTGGTTCACTTTGAAAGTGTTTTAAAATAATGCTTACTAAAGACTAGTCTCACATTACCAAATGTGTAATACATACATCTAAAGACAATATTGAATATTGCTGAAAAGTGGGTGGAAACAATTAGACAGCTCACTGAGTGTCGCATTTCTAAACCAATCCAATGACTCATGTTGGTGATGCTTAAAGGACACTCTTAAAGACCCATCCACATGAAGGTTCCAGAAAGAACCTTTATTTATTTAGATCCATAACCTGCTCCATATAATAAATAACCATGAATAGGTGGCAGCAGATTTGTGAAATACCAATGGCTCATGATTTTAAAAGGACTTTCCCTGCATACATTACCACAAGTTTGTTCCAGGTTTTCTTAATCTGTTAGTGTCCTGCTACATAGCTCACTATACATTAAAAAATTTCATTTTTTTTTCTACATATTAAGAATTTTTTAAAGCACAAAGAACCAACATCATATGCAAAGAACCTGTCCCAGAATGAAATGATGATTTGTCAAGCAATGGGTCTATGAAGAACCAAACAACCCAATAAAGAACTACATAGTGCCATTAAAGTGTAGGGGTAGTGACCTTGAACAGCAAAGAGTAATGGTGGGCTTGTTAACTTGGTCTAACATTGGGCAATTATTTGATTATTATAAACTGCCTACATCCGAAAAGTCTCCTAACAAGACCCCTACTAAACATATAAATGTGTGTCATGTATGCCAGAGGACACGTTGAATGTGTTAAAAATAAACAACACATTGAAAGGAGAAACACTTTTCTGTAACATCAGATTATACAGTACATTGGAATTGAAAGATATCAATGGATTAGTGGTAGACTTGAATGGTTCACTGTCACAGGTGCTGTTTGCTCCCTGTTTTTCACAGTTATGAGGATAATGTTAAAGTTGATGTAAGATTGGAAGAATTTGCAGTTACATTCGTAAAAATATGATTAGAAAAGTATGCATTCAAAGTACATTGTGTGTCACATCCCATCAAAAGGACTGCTGTTAAGAGAACTGATAGTGAAGAGTTATAGAAAATGCAGATTTCAGTACTCAAAATACCCGAATCAATAATTGTGCCTAAAAACAATGACACCACTCCAGATGAACCATGGATGAGTCTGCACCCATTCCACCTTCAGACTATACATCTAAACAAATAATTAAAATAAGTTCGCATTACTATCTAATTGGAAATGCAAACATACCATGCCAGAATATTGTTACAATGTTTTAACACATAGATAGGCCATGGTGTTTATCTAAAATCTATTTGCTGCAATATTCAAAATGACAGAAAGATACATATTATGGTACTGTAAACCTTCCTGGGACCGTTTAAAAGGGGACTTGGAAAAAATATTTTGAAGCCCCATCATTTTCTACTTTGTAGACAACCGGGAAGAAAAGTAGTAACTCTGTCCATCTCTCAACCTCATGCCCCACCTGTACCGAGTCACAGGACTTAAAAGACTTGTGAGATACCATCATGGTGTATCATTTGTGGACCACTGCAGGAAAAGATCTGAAAGTGGCAGTGTTTTCGACCTGACGTAACATCCCTGTGACATTCATTAATTCTTGCCTCAATGACATTGAAAACAAGACTTTTCTTACTGAGAACCCAAGAGATTTATGCCCTTCAGTTTATTCCTGTACAGCAGAAAATAACTACCTTAGCCAGTCAAGCCAAAGGGGAACTCCATCTACTCATGTAACTAATCACACATCTAACTGTGAGGGCGCCTCTTCTTATCAGTGTGCTCATTACATTTTAGCTCTACTACACCATGGTGTATTAAGATTGACCAAATTGGTGGTGACTTGGTTGGACAGTTGGAAATTCAGAGCTGAATTTGTGCTATTCTTTCTCTGTTTTAATTTGATGCACTTATTTAGCCTTGGCTTTAAATAAATATTGGGCCCTAAGTGTCCCTTCATGAATAAGTGGTTTGAATCCATCTCATGATACTGTTTTAAATAACAGAAGCACTTTTCAAATGAGTGGGACCAAGTACCTGCAGTAGTCTATGTATGTGTGTCTGTCTCTTCTGTCACGTCTCTAAGGACAATGTTAAAATTAATCATTAAGCTTCAGTTACTGTGTGCTGTTGAGCTCCTGAATTGATAATAGCACTTTCACCTTTCTGTTTTCTCTTAGTATCAAGTCTTTTGTTCAGTTTTGTAGCTATTAGTAAGTAAGGCAGGATCAAGCATGGGTCAAACTCATGCCGAAAGAAATCTCGCAGTCCAAAAGTTTGTTTTTTAAACATTTAGTGCAGTAGAGTGTTGTACCGTGTTAGCCACAGATTGATAAGGAGAAAGTAGGGTGAAATGACACCTGATGAAGGGTCCTTAGCTGCCTCGAAAGCTTACATTTGTAATCTATTTAGTTAGCCAATAAAAGGTGTCATTTCACCCTACTTTCTCCTATAAAGATTTAGTGAAAATTCAAAGCGAACAGTCAACACAAGAATAAAGAAAAAGGTTGTTACACATGACAAATAAAAGGCAAACAAATTGGAAAAAATGTCTCTTCTCTAAACTTAGCTTTACTTGTCAAACTTCAGTTGTTTCTTTACTTAAAGATGTTTTACTTTGCCTTCAGTACGCTCCAAACGTACGGCACCACACGTTCAGTAGAGCATGTTGCATTTCATACTATTATCCACATTAAAGGACAGGTGTGTGTGCCTTCCATGCCTTACACAAGACAAGGCATGTCACTAACTAACTAACCTATAGTCAGGGAGGCAAGAAATAGTTAGAATATACCAATTCAATTCAACTTGTGGGGGTTATAAGAACCTCCCATAGACTATGCACTAATATATAGGCAAACATTTAATATAACTTAAATAACTAACAAATGGCTTTTTCAAGTTTCCTTTTCTCCCTTCCTGTCTTTCCACAGTTATTTATGCATTTGTCTAATACATGAGAAGAAATGGGGCACTCCAACCCCTAACGTTTAAAGAGCACTACAAGCTTTTTAGTGAATTGTCCCCAGACGTTTGTCCTTGTTCGAGAATCATGTCTGACAAATGAGTGGGACTTACTGCTACAATAGCAAGAAAATTTAGATGAGGTTGCCATTTCTTTTACTGATGAAAATATTTTTCTTGTAAAGAAATCTTTCATTGAAATTAAACTGGAAGAAGTGACACTGTAATTACCAAATATACTGCTTTATTTGAGTTACATGGAGCTTGCTAATTGATTTTGTTAATGGCAGTGCCACATTGCTTAGTGCTGATTCCTGAAAGTGACTGTAGGGAGTCTGCATATTTCCCAGTGTTTGTGGGTATTTTGATGGGTTCTCTGGCTTATTTCCAATAAGCCAAAGACTTACATGCTATAATGTGGCCATTCTGTTTTTTTAATTTTAATTTCACATGTGTATTTTTGAAGCACATTAGCTGAAAGGCAATGTTGTGCTAAATGGCTGCAGAAAAGTGCTTTATTTTGTAATATACTGCCTAGTACATCCAATTTATGTTTTGAATCTATGATTGGCATTTACGATTTTCTGTTTTTCTGTTTATGGCCATTGTGATTTTATTATTTTACTTATTATTTTGTATTATGGCGTAGAAATCCTTTCATTGTCATTTTAAATTAATATTTTCCTCAACTGTCACTATTTTGAGTGTTTCTTTTGTAGTCACCACCATTTTGTATGTTGGGCTGATGAGCATTGCCATATTGCTTGGGAGAAGGACCCTAGCTGCCAGTCTTGTGATTTGTGAACTGTGATATCATCCTGCTCCCCTTCTAAAAGGTAACACTGCTCATTGCCTTCTGTCCTGTCCTTATTCTTTTACAAAAATAAATTTTTTATCAGTAGTTTAGGATCATTTAAAACAAGACCGTGTATGAACCTTTTGTAAGAATACTTTTTATTGTGTTTTCTGTGTTTTGCGTTTCTGGCTTTAACAATTGTTTACTGATTGTCTTCCAGATCTTATTGATCCTCATGAGCTTCTTGACTAAGAATCTGCAAGTCCCTCTAAAATATTCCACCTTCTGATTGTGCCTGTTCTAACATTAACTCTCTGGCACACAATACATCTCCTTGTAGCCATAACAACAAGAAGTGTTGCATCTGTTTTACTGACTATTGGTTATATGAAAGCTACACTCATGGCAATGACTGTAAAGAAAGAATGATACCCATCCTTCAGGCAAGATAGTGCCAGAAATCTGTGATTGAATAACAATCTGTTTTGTTGTCATAAATATACATCATAAAAGTGGAAGGCATGGTGTCTGAAATCAGAGCCCTTTATGTTTCTGCGTGGGCATATTTATTATGTTTGAAGGCTTTTGTTTTATCGTTTGTCTGGCGGCCCATAGTTGACAACTGCAAACTGCTGGTGGAAATGGCAATTTATAATTGGTGACAGGATTGGCACTCCAGCCACCGTAAAAAAAAAAAAATACTCACACTGTTCCAGTGTGGCGATAAGGTGTTACCCACTGCACTCAGGTCCTAATCCAGAAGGTTTGTCGTTGGTGCACTATCAGTGCATTCTCCTAACCCAACCCAATAATCCTTCATTAGATCTCCATCTATCTCAGCACCAGAACTTGAGTTCATATTCCAGCATCGCCATCTCAGGGAGCATGGCAGCTGGGAGAGAAAGCAACATCCGTGAGCAGGAACATGTTCCTGACTTGTACCTGATACTGCTGGGATATTCTTTGGCTCCTTGCAACCCTGAATTAGATTAAGTAAATTCAAGAAATGGATGGATAGATTGGAAGCTGGAATGTACATCTCTAGAAAGCCTCATGAGACAATGTGAACTCAGTACTGTCTGCAACAGAGCAGCCTCCAGGATCAATTAATAGGTTAATAGGTTATTAGGATGATGAGTTTTTGAAATTGAAGTCAAAAGGTACTTAAGCTGTACAATGCATTTGGGAGTTCAGCTCTGAAAACAGTAGTGTCCACAGGTCAACAATACATTTATACCAATTGCCCAGTAATTGCTTTTAGACATTACCTTGCAGTCTCTAACAATCACATTCATTTCACATACGCATTGGATTCTGTAAAGAAGACATTTGCATTTCCTACTTTTACAAGGTTATCAAAATTGTTTAAGCTGTTGTCTGTTTATTATTTGCTGTCATAAGTAGGGTCTACCTATACCCTTTGGCCATGACATACAGTATCTTCCAACAATACTGGTGTCCTAAGACCATCTCCAAACTATCTACTCTTATTGAAAACAAATCTCCTGTAGCTTCCACTTGAGAATAACTGCTGCCACCTGAAAGAAAGAACTTGATCTACCCAGCTAGAATCATAGCAGCTTAGAATGCACATGCTGGCCATACATCCCAATTGTGGGATTACAGGGGATCTTCTTCCCTTGGCCTGATGTGTCTCTGTTTTTTTTTTCCTGCCATCATTAGCATTTGGGTTATTCCACCTTATTTACACCCTGAGGGCATTTTTCAGCAATTTGCAACTGAGGGGAGAACAACAAAATAGCCTTGTTATTCAAAAAAATAAAGGAAGGACTGTCAGTTTTTCACTACAACCTGGCAGATAGCTTCTCAAAGGTGATAGAATTTGTTTTTCTGTCAAATTTAAACATTCCTTTACTTAGAAACTGCTGCCAAAATAGCAAAAAAACATAGGTGCTTGCAGTGATTTTTTTCAAAATGTTGTTTTCTGATACAGTATATGTCATGAACAAGCAATGCCAGGTCAGTTTTCTCACTTCTGAGATATTCCCAGACAATTCAACTGTACCTGTCTAAAGTTTCACGTTGGTAACACAAAGAAATAAATAGTTACCATATTTGACACTATGGACACCCCTCCCAACCTCCAGAATCTTTGCAGGTATGGATGCCCAAATATTACTATAAATAATATAAAATTTATATAAAATATAAATAATTTCTCACATACACACACACACACATATATTTATTATATATGTACACACACACAAATTACACATTTTCATTTATTTTGCTCATGTTTGGCTCTGTCCTTTTTTCAAACATGGGCATGTTACCTATCTATCAAAACATTGCCAATGCCCTTACCACCCTAGTTTCTTATGGTCCAACACCTGCTCTGCACTATTTTGTCCTTGCACTTAACAGTTCTTGCTGGACTCTACATCATACCATATAATGCCTTATTTGAAACACAGGGGGTTAAAGAACTTTCAGCTATTGTCTGGCATTACTGTATAAAATAAGCGCTCTATGGCTGGTGAAGAGCTAATTTCAAATCTTCACACCCTCTTCCTTCAACACATGAAACACAATTAAAGCCAGATAATTAAAAACATGTGATTTGAGTCACACTAACAGTTTTAAGTGACATTTATAGGTATAACAGTCCGGTGTATTGTTGTGGAACAAAGGCAAAAAGTGGAAGAAAAAAAACAAAAAAACATGCAAATATTCAAGTTTAAAACCAATGAGTTTTTAAAATGCTAAAATAAACTTGCACAGATATTGTCTGACTGGTGCCAGTTGTAAACGCATGGAAATAATAATAGGCTGTGCACCAAAAGAAAGGCTGCTGCATTGTGCATAATTTGGAAGCATCTGTTCAGACTTTAAGTGATGTATTTTTTTTAATTTGACTAGCATAGTGCAGTACTTCCTCTGTAATAGCTTTATATATCATTCTCTTCTACATAAAAAGCAACCAGCCTGGTTCAGAGTGTCCACTTTCTTGCTATGTAACTCAAAAGGAACATGTAAAAAAAAAAAGGAAAAACTTTCATGCTGATTTGGTTTTTCTTAAAGAGCTTTGTATAAGAAATGTATGGATTCAGCTTATCTAATGTTCAGGATTTTGAATTGGGCCTTACCAGCACTTTTCGTAACTTGCATTCCAGATCTTCAGGCATTACAAGATAGTTAAAAAAGGATACTTGAGTCACCATAATTCATATTTATCTACTAACACATTACATCTCAACACACTAAAGCCACCGTGGACTCAGACACTCAGAAAGAGAACTCATGCTTCAACAATTTCATGTTTTAATAAAGAAAAGAGGCTTATTTTTACAGAAGAACAGCAGATGAACTCCAAATACAATTAGCTTAGTCCACAGATACTTTATTTTAAGTCTTGGTCTTATCTGATTAGGTTAAAGTTGTTCCCAGCTCATATCTCAAGTTAGTTTTGTGAACCTTTCCAATGTGCGGATCTGGTTTGTGAAGCTGAATTGGGCTTCTCCTTATACGAAGTACACACCCCTCACTTGGTGGAGTTCCTTCCTGCAGGATTCTTTTGACCAACTTGAGTCAGCAGCCCTAGGATCACATTACTCGAGGCAGTTTGTCCAGCACTCTGCGCTTTTGCCCTCATGGAGTGGCCCTTGGTTTCCAATTACCTTGTGTGGCTTCTTCATGCTGGTTTCTGGTCTTCACCCGGGAAGTGGAAATAAGCTCAGTAGTATCAGGAGTTTGTTGTCCATTTCCCTTATGTTTTCTTGTCCTCCCAGATGTCACAAGGAAGAGGAGGAGGAAATCATGATAATCGTATTTAATTCTAGTTCAGTTTAATTGAGTTATGTCAATTAAATGTAAAGCCCAAACCCTTTCACTTTTAAGAGGCTGTCCCAAAAAATCATGCTGACAATTGACAAGTCTAAATCTAATGAATTTAATTGTCTGATGTTCATTCTATGTAGTGAGGGATAGCAACACTGAAAAAAGAAGGAGAGCCACCCTTGAAGTTTGTCTGAAATAACCCCAATGCTTTAATTACAGAAATCTTATTTTTGCAAGGGTTCTTTGTTTCAACATTTTCTGGAGATTGGATTGTCACTGAAATAAGAGTGGTGTCAAGTGTGAGAGCCTTGGTATCACAGCTATACCAGCACCAATGAGACATGTATAACATCTTCTGCTTGTCTACCAGAAAATGTAATTCGGTCAAAATTAAGGAATGGCTCCAAAATACACCAACATACTGTATATATTTTTGCGTGGCTCTGTAGGTTTTTAGTTTCAAATGTGAAAAATCTGATTCTAGTAATCAAGAACAACCTGTAGTTGTTTTCTTTAGGACAAAAAAAGCTGAAGGTCATGAATCTTTTTTGCATCTTTCAGCACTGTTGTTCCCTTACACAAGACCGTCATGTCTGAAGACAATCATTCCTAAAAATTACATATCGATGACCAATGCCTTGGATTTGTACAGAAATTTCCCAGGTTGTTGTGTGAAAACAACTGCCTACTACTGTAAGTGGCCTTGATTCCATTCTCATTTTGTTTTAGTAATGATCATGCCACCTTTGTGCACTCTTGAAGGACTTTTGAAATGATATTTTAAAAAATAATACTGGGAAATAAAGAAAAAAAGTCTATCCATGCCAGATTTATGTATCAGTTCCTCTTGAAAATGCATAAAGCACTACATCAGGCAGAAAATGTCATCTGTCATCATTAATATGAAAGCCTGCAATCTCTTCTCTCAGCACCTAATAGAGAGAACAAGACAGAGCAAACAAGAGTGAGTATCTTAAATCTCTTTCATCCAGGCACTCCAAGCCAGGTTTTAACTTCCATGTCTAAACTCATCTGAGACCACTGAGCTGATGAATGATATAATCTGCACAGCACAGGCATCACTGGCAGTTCTTTTGCATGTTGTGTTAACAAGCTAAAACCTGTTAGGCCTATGAACCTTGCATGTTTCATTAAAAAATTATATTTGGATTGAAACCTATCAAATGAAGTTTTTAATACCACTTTTCAGTGGGCTTGGCCCCTCCACGATACGTACCTATATATAGCTATCAATGAGGGGAAAGTTATCAGAGAGGTCATACAGCATCTCTCCACCTGATTGATTTAACTGTCCATAGGTATCCAACTTTCAGTGCATTTTCTAGTTGTCCTTCTGAGCCTCCAGATTTTCCCCAAGAGCTCCGATGTCCAAATTACATGTCATCTCCCAATCTCCCAAATCTTCTGCTCATTATTCTCGCTTATTTCTATTGAGAAAGCCAGTACTGAAAGTGTTTAAATTGTGGATGGTCTGGGGTTTGGTTACACAAAAAATTATATTGTGGGTTCTTGCCAGGCAGATGGCCAGGAGATCCTGCTGACAGTGCCACTGTAACCATTAGGGGGTGCCACCAAGCCCCAAATCCCAGCCAGCACATTCACAGGTTCAAATATTGTCCCATTTACTAATCACAGTACTTTAACAAACTGGTAAGCACAATCAAAATACCGCAAACACAGAAGTATAGTTCCTCCTGTCACCTTTCACTTCTTCAAAGAGTTTTTTTCCTTCCCTTGGCAAAGTGGAGCAGTTCCTTTTATATTAGACCCAGGAGTATTTCAGGGACTCAGACATTGTCTGTTGAAAGCACTCCTGGGTCAGATTGAAGTCCCATAAAACAGGGATTATACATCCCTGCAGTGCTCTTTGGTGGCACACAAGGACCCTGACAGGGTTGTACCTCATAACTCCAATTCCCAAGATGTCCTGTGTGTATCCCACAGGGTACTGAAGCCCGGGGATATTTCCACCTAGTATATTGGGTAATAAAGGATTCATACGTTGCTGTCTCTGGTTCTTCAATTGTTTTGGCTGGGTAAGAGTTTTTATTCCAACTGAACCGTCTATCCATTTTCCTTTAGTATGCCATATTATATATATATATATATATATATACAGTGGTGTGAAAAACTATTTGCCCCCTTCCTGATTTCTTATTCTTTTGCATGTTTGTCACACAAAATGTTTCTGATCATTAAACACATGTAACCATTAGTCAAATATAACACAAGTAAACACAAAATGCAGTTTTTAAATGATGGTTTTTATTATTTAGGGAGAAAAAAAAATCCAAACCTACATGGCCCTGTGTGAAAAAGTAATTGCCCCCTGAACCTAATAACTGGTTGGGCCACCCTTAGCAGCAATAACTGCAATCAAGCGTTTGCGATAACTTGCAATGAGTCTTTTACAGCGCTCTGGAGGAATTTTGGCCCACTCATCTTTGCAGAATTGTTGTAATTCAGCTATATTTGAGGGTTTTCTAGCATGAACCGCCTTTTTAAGGTCATGCCATAGCATCTCAATTGGATTCAGGTCAGGACTTTGACTAGGCCACTCCAAAGTCTTCATTTTGTTTTTCTTCAGCCATTCAGAGGTGGATTTGCTGGTGTGTTTTGGGTCATTGTCCTGTTGCAGCACTCAAGATCGCTTCAGTTTGAGTTGACGAACAGATGGCCGGACATTCTCCTTCAGGATTTTTTGGTAGACAGTAGAATTCATGGTTCCATCTATCACAGCAAGCCTTCCAGGTCCTGAAGCAGCAAAACAACCCCAGACCATCACACTACCACCACCATATTTTACTGTTGGTATGATGTTCTTTTTCTGAAATGCTGTGTTCCTTTTACGCCAGATGTAACGGGACATTTGCCTTCCAAAAAGTTCAACTGGTATTTTCCCAAAAGTCTTGGCAATCATTGAGATGTTTCTTAGCAAAATTGAGACGAGCCCTAATGTTCTTTTTGCTTAACAGTGGTTTGCGTCTTGGAAATCTGTCATGCAGGCCGTTTTTGCCCAGTCTCTTTCTTATGGTGGCGTCGTGAACACTGACCTTAATTGAGGCAAGTGAGGCCTGCAGTTCTTTAGACGTTGTCCTGGGGTCTTTTGTGACCTCTCGGATGAGTCGTCTCTGCGCTCTTGGGGTAATTTTGGTCGGCCGGCCACTCCTGGGAAGGTTCACCACTGTTCCATGTTTTTGCCATTTGTGGATAATGGCTCTCACTGTGGTTCGCTGGAGTCCCAAAGCTTTAGAAATGGCTTTATAACCTTTACCAGACTGATAGATCTCAGTTACTTCTGTTCTCATTTGTTCCTGAATTTCTTTGGATCTTGGCATGATGTCTAGCTTTTGAGGTGCTTTTGGTCTACTTCTCTGTGTCAGGCAGCTCCTATTTAAGTGATTTCTTGATTGAAACAGGTGTGGCAGTAATCAGGCCTGGGGGTGGCTACGGAAATTGAACTCAGGTGTGATACACCACAGTTAGGTTATTTTTTAACAAGGGGGCAATTACTTTTTCACACAGGGCCATGTAGGTTTGGATTTTTTTCTCCCTAAATAATAAAAACCATCATTTAAAAACTGCATTTTGTGTTTACTTGTGTTATATTTGACTAATGGTTAAATGTGTTTGATGATCAGAAACATTTTGTGTGACAAACATGCAAAAGAATAAGAAATCAGGAAGGGGGCAAATAGTTTTTCACACCACTGTATATATATATATATATATATATATATATTGTCACGCTTGGGTCACATTTGCACAGAGACACAGGAGGTTGTAGAAAACAGGAATTTTATTCAAACACTGCAAACAAACATTTGTTTCTTTTTCAAAAGCTTAAACGTGCTCCATGACAAGTCAGAGATGACAGTTCCGCTAGGAGCAGAGAATGTCAGAGAGAGAGAGAGAGAGATAAAAGCGAAACAATCAATTCCAAAATTGACAGGCGCTGCACAAGGCTTTTAAGTTAGCGGAGTATCGCGTGAGGCTTGTATTACGCGTTATAGCTCAAGTGAGAAGGTAAGGAACAATGCGAGGGTAGTCTGTGTTTCAGGGGTATTCCCAGGGGCGTCTGTGTCCTCTTGGGGTGCGATCACTCCTCCAGCTTACACCCTCCCCCCTCAGCTTTATTCACATTCTCGTGAATCAAGTGACTCTCTGTACCAGGTTCAGGTTCAAGTAGTCGTGATAATGCATCTGCGTTGACGTGTTCAGAACCTGGTCAATGTTTCACTGTGAAGCTGTAAGGTTGTAAGCCCAGAAACCATCTCATGAGGCGAGAGTTTGTGTCTTTCTGTGTGTACAACCATTGAAGTGGAGCATGATCAGTTACCAAAGTGAAGTTTCGCCCCCACAAGTAATAGCGAAGCGCTTCCACAACCCACCTAATTGCCAAGCATTCTTTCTCAATTGTAGAATAATTATGCTCCCTAGGAAGTAATTTCCTACTCAAATATGTGACTGGATGTTCTTCTCCATCAAAAATCTGTGACAGGACTGCACCTATACCAAATGCACTTGCATCTGTTTGCAAGACAAAATCCTTTGTGAAATCCGGATTCCTTAGAACCGGATAAGAATACAGTGCTTTTTTTAAATCGCTGAAAGAGCATTTGCAGTTTTCTGTCCACAAGATAGGTCGGGTTTTCCTGCCTCTAGTAAGTTCTGTAAGGGGAGCAGCTCTATGTGCAAAATTTGGAATGAACCTTCTGTAGTAACCAGCAAGCCCCAGAAAAGCATGTACCTGTTTCTGTGTTTTTGGTCTCGGGTAAGCAAGCATTTCTTCTATTTTCCTTAACTGTGGCCTAAGTAAACCCTTGCCCATAGAATAGCCTAAGTAATGAGTCTCGGACATGCCCAGTTTACATTTCTTAGGGTTAGCAGTAAGGCCAGCCTGTCTCAAACTTTCAAGAACAGCTTGAAGCTGCTCTAAGTGTGTTTGCCAATCATTGCTGAAAATCACGACATCGTCAAGGTATGCCCCAGAATATTCAGAATGAGGACGCAGGATCTGATCCATCATACGTTGAAAAGTTAGAGGTGCCCCATGAAGACTAAACGGGAGTCTTGTAAATTCATAGAGTTCGTCAGGAGTCGCGAATGCTGTTTTCTCACAACTGCTAGCCTCTAAAGGCATCTGCCAATAACCTTTCGTGAGATCTAGCGTGGAGATATAGCTCGCCTGACCCAATTTTTCCAACATTTCATCGACACGGGGCATCGGATAAGCATCAAGTCTAGAGACCTTATTCAAGCGTCTGAAATCAATACAGAACCGAACAGAACCATCTTGCTTTGGGACTAATACAACTGGGCTGCACCAGTCACTTTTACTTTCACGAATTACACCCAGTGTCAGCATCTTTTTTACCTCTTCGCGCACAATATTCCGTCGCACTTCCAGAATCCGGAATGGCCGCATCTGTACGTGAACATGAGGTTCAGTGGTGATTTTATGTTTTGTAATGTTAGTCTTGCCTGGTAAGTCTGAAAAGACATCAGTGTTCCGTTCTATCAAAGATAACAGTTCTGTCTTTTGCGTGTCAGTAAGATCGTTACCAATGGTAACATCGGTCTGAGAAACAGCAGCCAAGGAAGTGTTAACCTCTTGTCGGTCGTGCCATTCCTTCAACAGATTAATGTGTAAAATCTGGAATGGTTTGCACTGGCCTGGTATTCTAACCTTGTAATTTACTGGACTCATACGCTCCTCAATAATGGCAGGGCCCTGCCATTTAGTTAAGAATTTGTGTGGGTCAGACGGAACCAATACCAAAACACGATCACCAGGTTTGAATTCACGGAGCTTACTGCGCCTATCGTAAAGACGCTTCTGAGTTTCCTGTTCTTGTTGTTGATGCTCCACAGCAATAGAGGAAAGCATAGAAATTCTCTCTTGCAACGAAATTAGCCGATCTGCAAAGCTTGGTCCTTGAGCTGCTCTCTCGTTTTCTATCCATTCCTCTCATACAACATCCAGGATGCCTTGCGGCCGCCTGCCAAATAACAACTCAAACGGACTCAAGCCAGTGGACGCCTGTGGTGATTCTCGCACCGCGTACAAAACATAAGGCAGGACAGTGTCCCAGGTTGTGGGATCATTATGAGCAAGTCAACTGATCATCTGTTTCAAAGTTTTGTTAAATCGCTCAATCAAACCATTCATTTGTGGATGGTAAACAGTGGTACTCAATTTTTTAATAGCAAAGCTGTCACACAATTGTCTCATCACGCGAGAAGTAAAAGGTGTGCTTTGATCAGTTAAGATTTCTCGAGGGATACCAATACGAGTAAAAATATCACACAGAGCTTTGGCTACAGCTGAGGAGTTGGCCTTTTTCAGGGCGATCATTTCAGGATATCGTGATGCATAGTCAACCAACACCAGCAAATATTGGTACCCATTCTTAGTCTTAGGTAAAGGGCCTACAATATCTAATCCCACCCACTGAAAGGGAACTTCTGAAATGGGCATAGGACAAAGGGGGGCCCGAGGAGGTTTATAAGCAGAGACGATCTGGCAGTCTGAACATGAAGTACAAAACCATTCAACATCCTTTCCCATATTAAGCCAATAAAATCATTTTGATAACCGCTCTCTGGTTTTGTCAGCACCGAGGTGCCCTCCCAAGATGTAAGAATGTGCCAGATGCAAAACAGTTTCTCTATGTGCTTCAGGTACAACCAGTTGTTCAATAAATTCCCCCTTTAAATGATCTGAGATCACTCTGAAAAGGCAACCGTCCTTTTCTATAAAGTGCAGGGTTTTCACACCCACGGAATCACGCTCTTGATAATAAGAGTCATTGGCAGAGCGAGCCTGTTTAAATGCATATTCTAATGAGCTATCAGTATGCTGCAAACGCACAAAATCTGATTGTTCGTTAAGGCTCGGTTTGTGTTCGGAGGCGTTTGCAATCTGGGAAGATGTAGAAGGACCAGCGCATTCTGGAAAATTGTCGGGGGTGGCCTCCGTCTCACTGGAGAGATCTGGTTCAATATCTAAATTGAGCCTTAGATTTTTCCCGGCCGCTACCAGTTCTTCGTCTTGATTTTCTTCTTCTCCCCCCCCCCACTAAGTTCATTAGTGGACTGGACTACTGGTCCCTGACATTTATTAATCAGTTTAGGAAAAAAGGGCATTTCTCCATCCTATGAGTAATGGCCATGGGCACGAGTCTGAAATGGCAGACCAAACATTAAAGTGGCGACCCCTATAAGTTAAAGGAAGAAGTAATGTCTGATAATCTTTAACATCACCATGTACACAGCGTATTTTCACAGTCTCACAGTTTCTAATGTATTGTTCATCAAGATAGTCTCGTCTCACGATACAAAGGTCACTTCCCGAGTCCAACAATGCTGAGATTTCTCTGCCCCCCAATTTAACCGGGATTAACAATACATCTTTTCCATCCGAAGAATATGTAATATTTGAGCAACAAACCTCAGACAGTCCAACTTCCATTGATTGGGCTGGAGACAAGCGACATTCTCTTGCCAAATGGCCGAGTTGATCACACCGGAAACATCTACGGTCGGCTCCGCTTCCGAAATATCCTCTGCGACGTCCACGGTTTCCTCGGCCTGCTGTTGCTGTTTCCTCAGAGATAGGCATCTCTTCTACGACTGGATTCCCCTGGGTCCTACCTGACCCCATTCGATTTTCAGGTCCTGCAGCTTGTCGATGTTGTTGCCGTCAATCGAAGTGACGAGAATGTCCTGGACGTTCGTTCACAGGTTGCGAAGCAGCACCAAATCCACCACTCTTTCTCCAAGCAGACTGTGAACCCTCTAATCGTCTGGACATCAATCATCTCATCATTTTAAGTTAGCGGAGTATCGCGTGAGGCTTGTATTATGCGTTATAGCACAAGTGAGAAGGTAAGAAGCAATGCGAGGGTAGTCTGTGTTTCAGGGGTATTCCCAGGGGCGTCTGTGTCCTCTTGGGGTGTGATCACCCCTCCAGCTTACAATATATATATACAGTGGTACCTCGGTATACGTCTGCTTTGGAATAAGTCCAACTTGGTATATGTCCTGTTTGGACACGAAAAATTTTGCTTGGTATACGACCTTTGTTTGGAATACGACTCGTGTGCTAACCTTGTTTACCTCTCTCGAGACAAAGCCATGACTGCCCACGAGCATTAGTGCTCCAGTTGCTAGCATTCAGTGAACAACCCGAGCTATAACTCTCTGTGAACTTTCGCGTGTGTGGTATAGCGGGTCCACAGCTCCTGTCAAAGTCCAGCTTTAAAATAAATAATCACCGCGCTCGCAGCTTGGTGAGGGGGCGTGGTGGTTATGTGGCTGAAGGTTGTCAGGGCGATTACCAATGTGGCCATTTCTCACCAAAGTGCACTTGTGAGGGACCGTCCGCATTCATGATTGTTCCTGGGGCTGCTTATCTTGATAAACAGAAGCGCGATTCGGCTAGAAGGGGAGGAAAAAGAAAGAACAGACGGGAGATTGAGTGAGTGAGAGAGAGAGAGAGAGAGAGAGAGAGAGAACGAGCGAGTGAAGTAGCTGAAGTAGGCAGCGTTAAGGTCAGCTGCAACAAGTAGGGCGACTCCCCTTTTTGGAAGCAGGGGGGCTGCCAGGTAAAAAGGCACCGTGTTTCTTCTTGTTTTTTTTTTTATTTTTTTTAAAGAATGCTTCCTGCTCTATTTTAACTTCGTTGTTTTTAAGAAGACTTTTTTCTATTGTTTTTAACCTCCACGTTTCACTTCTGATTTTATGGATTATTTATTGGAACTTTGGAGACTGCACTTTAATTTGAACACCTTGTTTTGTTAATTGTTTTAATAAAAGCACTTTGCACTTTTTCACCATCCCCTTGCTTTGTTGTTACCGATGAGGTTAGCAGTGAGGCACATTACCGACGGTGTAGGGTTCAAGGGCTCCCCGGCAGCAGATGGGAGCATACAGCAAACCTGCATCGTCACAACATGATTTTGTGTTTTTTTCATGTAAATTTGAATTGATTGTTGAAAAGTATGAAGGTGGCATGCGTATGTTTGCTGAGAATGACGGTATTTACGATTGTGAAAAACAAAGATGTTATTAAAAAGTAAAGTGAGGTAAAATTTTAATTTATTTCATCTAATTGCTTTTGTATTTATGTATTTTAGTATTAAGCAGTGTTTAAATTATTTTATACAACCCCATCAATGTATAATATGCCAATAGCAATAGGATTTTTTTTTTCATGGGAACGGATTAATCATTTTCCCATTATTTCTTATGGCAAAATTTGTTTGGTATACGTCCTGTTTGGTATAAGTCAAAGGGTCTGGAACGAATTAAGGACATATACCGAGGTTCCACTGTATGTGTATATATATATATATATATATATATTTCTGCGTAAACATTTAATGCATAAGTCATCATAACATACTAATTATAGATTATATTTGTTAAAAACTAAAGCAAATTTGGATGTAAACAGTTATCAATAGTTATTAGCAGTTAAATCTTTGCACACTAAATAAATGTGTTTATCTATCTACCTAAATACATTAATGCGGATGTGAAATAGCATATGTTGAAATACCATTAGTGAGAGCTGCACATATTCACAGGTATATGGAGCTAGATAAAAACAAAACTTTTCTATCTGGAAATTAATTGTGCACTTTATTCAAATAACCAAAATGCAGTTTGTATCATATACCGTATCTCTGCTGTTGATCTTACAATTTAAAAAATAATTGGGCACTGAAATCCTATAATCACTGGCATTTTAATTTCCATTTCCAGCTGATGTTATTTTCATTAAAGTAAGTAATCATTTTGGTAGGCATTAACTAATCTCAGATGCTACTTTTGTCACAGTTACCTCTGACAGTAGTCATTTCCTTTAACAGTGGTCATAGGACAAAGAACAGAGGTGGATTTATTTTCTTTTTTTAAGTGACAGGAAAGAGTGAAAGATACACTGGGACTTTAAACCATAATGTCAGATGCCCCATAGTTACTCAACATAGCAAAGAGGAAGGCAACCTTGACCCTTCCAGTATATCCTAAAAGGTGTTTGATACTGAGGCCATGCATCTTGTTAATATTTTTTCCAGTATTTTTTTTTTGTTTCCTCATCTTGGAGTGTCATAGTTCATATTCATAAATCTGATTTAGTTTTAGGACTCCATACATGCAATTTCAAATTAGTTAAACTGCCTCATTATAAAACTGTATAACTGTATACTGTATAAGGCCCATTTAATCAATGTTGGCCAATTTTGAGTTTATTGTTCCACTGTAACACACATTATCTTTCAAAAATGTTTATAAGATGGTCAGTATTGCAAGAAAGGATCCTAGCATTATGCTACACTGCTGTGCTCCTCTTAAACCAAAGACTTGAGTTTTCAACTGCCCCACCCCTTGCCCAGCATATCTCTTTGACATTTCTGGAAGCTGTGTATGCTAAGCACAAAAGAGATCTGCAGTTGTCAAAGTCATTTAAAAATAAACTCCAATTCCTGAGCAAACCTCTAGCCAAATGAAATCCATAACGACTATAATAACTGTAATCAAGCAGAGTACCATACACTATATGAATAATGACATGTGGAAATTAATTGTGTTTCCTGCATGCTAATCAGGGAAATCCAAGTTTCATTTACATGATCACCTACAACAAATTTTGATTTAGTCCACTTTAGCAGCCAACGGCAAACAGATTTTGTGTTGTGGACATGGTTCAAAGAGAGTTTGTATAATTAAAGGGTGAAAGAAAGAAAAAAACCAGAGATGTAACGCTAAGGGGACAGGGAAGTACTTAAGCAGTCTGGATTCTGGTTTAAAAACAGAAAGCAGATGGTCTGAGAACAAGCCAAAACGAAGAGCAAAATCGGTGATCTAACTTCTCGGGCAAAAGTCGAAAAATCAAACCTAATGACAAAAGTTTCCTTGACAAGGAGCTGAACCTTTCCAGTTTCCAATAAAGAGGACATGATTGAAGTGTTTAAAAGTCTAAAGGGAATTTGTGTAGTGGATTACAGCTGTTATTTTAAAATGAGTTTTTCAAGAAGAGAACTATAAGAGTATGGATTAAATTACCAAGTATTGGGGTAGAGAGTAGGACTTTATGGACCGTCAAAACTCAAATTGATGGTTTATGGGAGAATGAGGTGAATAGGATTGGCAAGCTTTTTGGGCTTAATGGCCTGTTCTTGACAAAACTGTTCTAAAGTAGTAAAAATAACATGCCAAGCACACAATTTATATGTTTAAATTATTCCAAAACTAGGATACTGACTTTCTTACTGCTCAGACTTTTATAGATGGACCCCATTACATGACAATAAAAAACACCACACAATATGGCGTTGTCAAAATAACATTCAAAAATGATCTAGAATGTTCAAAAATGAGCAAAAATAAGAAATAATCATTCAAAAAACATGAATCGTGCTATCTTTTGCTTTTAAGGTCATAGTAATAGTGATGTGGTCCACTGTTCAAAGAAAATTACTTAAAATAATACTTGTTGGTTCTGTTTCTTGCCTACCATCTTGGTTTCTTGTCTGCCACAAATTATTCCTAAGATGAAATGTTTAAAGAAGGAAGTTTTGTTAGTTCCTATGCAATGCAGTGGAATCTGTTGTATTACAAGGAGAGATTGATGTAAAGTGCTTTTTTGTGAAATTATCATTCAATGTAGGCTTATATGAAAAATATACTTTTACATTACTGATTGTGATAAACTGGTCTTTGCCTAGACATAACTTTACCATATGATGGTATTCTTACCACTATTTCTGCTAATAAATCTAGCAGACTTGCAGAGAAATTACATTCTTGCTGCTTTTTGGACTCTTTTGGTCTCTTATTGCTACCCCATTTTAACAGATTGTGATGCAGTTATTCAGTACCTTCTATAGATGTTTAGGTAAGATCTGTAAGGACAAATAGACTTTCTTCAACTTTCACAGTTGGCAGCGTTACCCAGGTGGTTTATTTGCTTTTATTACTAATTTAATTACAGATTTTTTTGTTTTCTATGCAATGCTGATGTTTGCTTGTAACCTATTGTATATGGTTGGCATCACCACAGTAGTTGTCGGGATCACGCTTGCTATGTGAACTTGTGCCCATATGTTCTCTGTAGTGCTTACCAATTGAATCATGACACAAGCAAAAATGAAGCAATCTGCACATTGTCTTTTTTGGACCCCACAATGATACTGTTGTTTGCTTCGTTGCTCTCCTTCTCACCGCTTTGCTATTGTTTCCTTTTTCCATTTTTGGTTTTGTCTTAGGCCCATTTCAAGTTTTGAATCTGTGGCTTACTCTGTAGACCCATTAGATTTTCCAGAGAAGCTGGAGTCAAGGTGTGTAACACCATGTGCTGCTTGACTCTCTCTGTCACTACAGATAAAGAAGGGACAACAAAACAAGTTTAATTTTTCATGTCAGCTCTAATTCTTGACAGTGCTGTTGTTGCCTTCTTAACAAAACTGATGGACCATGAGAAAGCTTTATTGATGTGCACCTTTCAAAAGTTAAAGCTACTCGCTTCAGCTACTGCAGTGCCATTGATGCCAATTAAAGAATGACATCTCCAAGTATCCTGAAGTCCATGACCTTTTATGGGAATAATTTTGCTTAAGTGAACAGGTGGATTGTGTTTTTGCTGCATTCAGTGAAAAGTTTAAACTTTTCCCCTTAGGTTTTCTTATCCATGCTATTAATTAGAATCATTAGCACAGCGTTATCAGCAAACATAATAACCAAATTTGTGTCATGCTTTGAAGCATAATTATGTATGCACAGGGAAAACAGCAGAGGGCTGAGCACACAGTCCTGGAGTTCTTCAGTCTCCAATTTCCTAAGGATCACAGTGCAACGTCAAAAAGTCAGGTAGTCATGAATCCAGTCACACAGAGTAATGGTCAGTCCTAGCTTCAGGGTATTGAATGCTGACCTAAAGGTAGGTTAATGCTACATATATTGCTGATGGCTCTGGAAATTGTATCCAGTTTTGAATTCTTTTTGTGCAGTAAGCAAATGGATGATTTACAGGTACAGTATGTCAAAACTAACCACTTGAATTACTTTATGATGATATGGCTGAGCACTTCAGGTTGGAAGCCATTCATACACATGACTGTAGGCTATTTTGAAATTTGAACAATATGGTAATTGTCATAAAGCAGGTGAGGAATATAGCCTGAGCCAGAGGTTGGATGGAAATACGAGATAAAATGCCAGTGACCACAAGCTGATCAGTGCATTCTGGACCAGTGTTTTTATGAGTCCTCAATCTTATCAGTCTCCAGATTTTATTAATAACCTTTTCAGCTGGAAGTGTTTGTATTTCAAAGTATTAAACATTTTAGCAGCAGAATTTTTATGGTGTTCTTCATGAAGGAAGACAAGGGAAAGTATAATCGAAGAGATCAGACCATAATGTATGAGACAAAATATTCTGAAATCTGATTAATCCAATTCAGGGTCACAGCTGATCAGAGCTCTTCCCAACAGCCCTGTGCACAAGGTAAGAAACAATCCAGTACAGGGTGCCAGTCTGTAACAGGGCAAACTCACATGCACACTCTCACACTGGGACCAAATAAACCTGTATGTTTCTGAAGCTGTGGGAGGAAAAAACATGCAGATATTAGGTGGACACGCTAACTCTATGTAGACAACAACCAGGAATGGTTAGAAGACAGAATGCTGAATCTGGGAATCAGCAACACTTACCAATTTGTTGTCTCCATAATGTAGGGTAAAAAATTATTAAGGTTGCAAAGTATTGTTGGTTTAGGGTCTTGTAAAGTCTCACAAATGACTGGATGATCATTTCATAGCTGATTTAGGAAAATCAGTGACAAACGTATATTCTAGATGAAGTGATGCTACTGAGCTGGTGGGACTAGTGATCACAGTATAAATAGACTTTATGAGTTTGTTATAATACAATGGCAAATTAAGAGAAGTTAATATAATAACTACAAAAAATCATGTTTTGTGAAATTATAGAGAATTATAGGTAACACAGCACACACATTTACACAACTGATATGATGGATATTCTCTCTGTTTTCCTTCCACATGCCAAAGACATGCATGTTAGGTTATTTGCTGTGATGTGAATGAGTGTGGGTATGTGTGTGGACTGGCAGCACACCCAGCGCTCATCCCAACTTGCACCAAGTGTTGCTGGGATTGATTCAGGGCCCTGATGAATGGATGGATCTGGATCGGACTGGTAGTTTTGAATCCTGCCTTGTGCCAGAAAGTGACTCCCTGTGATCCTGCCTGGATATGCTGGGGTTAAAAAATGGTTACGTGAAGTTGTAATAAGGTGAAGGGGTAATTGAAACAAATTAAAATTTGAAAAGCATGTACAACTGAAAAACTTTTACCTTTTTACCAATAGTACAATATTGTAATCTTCCCAAAGACTCAATAAAATAACTATAAAGAACTCAGTTATACTAATAGCTGATGTGTTGTGTCATTTTAAGAATAATACAATGGGTGAAAAGCAGCTGAGAATATTTGAAAAAATAACATGCTGCTCAGATGGAACTAAAAAGTGGGCACAAACAGATCCTATTGTAGTCCTTCTGATTTTCATCCTTCTGTATTAGTTACTAATTGGCACAAATGTTTTAGTGATGTACCAGGTCATTTTCCAATTTAGCAGTTTTTGTGATGCTACAATCATTCTATAATTCTGTGTGACACTGATTTGATTGTTCTTGTATTTTTTTCTTTGTTTCACTGATTTAATAACAAATTGTAATGAATGTGATTATGCTTTAGGTAACATATGCTGCACGGTATCTAGGGGTTTTAATATTTTATAGAAAACAAGGACTCTGACAATGGATGGGATGATGAATAAGAAATAAAGGCATATGATGTAAATGATTGCTTCAGAGTTAAAAAGCAATATTATTACTAGCAATATTTCTAACAATTTACAATAAAATGGTGTCATTGTTTATGCAACTGTATGAATGGCTACGCTTCACTTATTCATTTATCCACCCACTCTTTTTCTGAGCTCGCCTGTTCCATTATGGGGCTTCCTTATTTTTATTCAGATAAACTCATCCAGTTTTCTGTAATTACTTAACCCAATTCAGATAATACCTAGAACAATGAGTTCTAGGAGACTCCGGTCAGCCTAAACTGCATGTCTAAACTGGGATGTGGATGCCGTAGGACGAACAGATTTAGTAAAATAACCTAACTCCACTTAGATAATGACTACACCAGCATTGAAATCCAGTCTCCTGCAGCTGAAAACACAGCCATTCAACAGCAGAATATATTCCTTAATAGTGTGTAAAGCATTGCAGTGGGAACATTGAAGTCTCTGCTCAATTTTGCCTTAGAATCAATAAATGAGGAGGAGATTGGTGAAGTGTGAAGCACTGAAAAATATGTTATCATCAAAAATTTCCTTAAGAACTCTGTCTGACTGGAGCTGCATAAATTACTTTTGGGTTTACCACGAAACTGATTTCAAAAAGAAATATTAAATGTGAAAAATAGACGTTCAAAGCAGTGAACCATCACAAGACACTTTACAAGTCAAATAAAAAAATTACAATAATATATTGTGATAGAATACAAGACTGTGCGGGAGAAAAATGCATATTATGTAGATAATAGTAGATTACAATCACAGTTTCAGGATGGGCTGACTGCATTTCATAAGCAGGTAGTGTGTTGAAGGGGAGTATGGGACTTGATAGACTGCAGCAACTGAGGTATGCCTTGTAAGATGGAAGCAGATTAGCCAGCTTTCATAAAGTTGATGCTGGAGATAAAAAATGTAGGTAAAAAAATCTGATACTGTACAGAAATAATAAACAAATGATATATTTTATATTGATGATTATCGGGGCACATGCATGTGACTGTAAATTAAGTTTTATCGAAGGGAAGTTTACTGTGTATAAGCATAAAGAACAAAACAGTAAAGCCATTTACTAGGCTAATAAAAACATACCTGAAAGGAGAAGCACTTTTTGATCTGACATTAAAACCTTCTCTTTCGCTCTCTTAAATAACCTCTGAATGTAATCAGAAGGTCAGTATCATTATGGATTTTGGAGACTGAACTATTGCTTACCATGAATGAAACATCAGCAGGAATGGTTTGCTCCTGGGGTTTTCTTTAGTCTGCCACATTACATGGGTAGTTGCTTTGCCAGCTAGCTGAAATATTCTTTATTATTTTACAATTATTTTCATTAATTCACATATTTATATTATTTATATGCTTGTGATTTTGCAAAAAAAAAAAAAAAAACTCAAAGCTTGTGACGTGAATGCTCAGTATAGGTGAAACTCTCCTGAGATAGGACATGGGAAAGAAACCAAGACACCCTAGAGCTCCAAGTGTTTAACATTTCAAGCAGCTAAATTAATTAAAGGAATATTCTACCCAAAAATGGTAACTTTTATCCATTTTTATCCTGTATTGTTTGTAATCATTAATCTTGAGTTTTTATGAAGAATGGAGATAACTAAGTTCCTGGAATATTATGTTGCAATGGGCACCAATGCCGAACAAAGAGTAAATAATATTAAAACATTCATAAAAAAATCTCAGTTTACTTATGTCACATAATCCATATGCCAGATATGCAGTTATATGTTCAAAATGTTTCAAACACATATTTTTTTAATAAAATATTGTTAAATAAACTATTTCCAGAAAATCCTCTCTTGAACAGCAGGGAAATGGGCTCAAATGAGAAAATTCTTTTGACTTCAAGAGCTACCTTTCCCTTCATTCACCACAGAAATGAGGTCAGGAAAAGGTACTAGGGTCAGAATAGCAGGGAAAAGTAAAAAGTACCAGATATTAAAAGCCCCAAACACTCAAACAACAACTGAATTTGAAAGAGATCAAGCAAAAAGGTCCTTATACTGTCTAGTCTTGTTTTAAAATAAACTACCACAGACATTTGCTTTTGTTTTTCTGAAAGAATACAATACATAAATAAAGCTGTTGCCATGTCAACATCTTAACGCATGACAAGCATAGGACATAATAAACAAAAATTACATGGCTTTGGACAAGCAAAACAAGCACAAAATAGCACTGGCCACAGGAAAATCAAACAACAAGATGGTGCTGAAGTGACTTCAGTGCCATAGCAATATATTGAGTGATATGTAAATGATGTATAAATGTAAATAATACATTCATTGAAATAAAGTTTTAAAAATGGAAAGCAGGCCGCTAGGTGGCCATTCCCAAAATGTTACTGTCTGTTTAATTTGCAATTTCAAATTAGTCCTGTGAATGTGAGTGTGCTGTTCGATGGATTAGGGCCTTTGACCATTGCTGCTGATCTAGGCACTAGCTTCCCATAAATCTGAACTGGATTAAGCAGGTTTAAGAGTTTGATGCTATGTTATGTTACAAAGGTCCCTCAACTTCTTACTTAGTTGATTGCTTTGTCAGACTCTGGTGTTGTTGTATTTGTGCTTTGGGCAGATTTCCTTAGAGTCAAATGAAGTGCTGATAGCTTTTGAGCCACATTTAATAGATAGATAGATAGATAGATAGATAGATAGATAGATAGATAGATA
>JANRMT010062793.1:1970128-2016610 GCA_026402145.1 Polypterus bichir lapradei
ATAGATAGATAGATAGATAGATAGATAGATAGATAGATAGATAGATAGATAGATAGATAGATAGATAGATAGATACATTATTAATCCCTAGGGGGAATTTACATACTCCAGCAGCATACTGATAAAAAAACAATATTAAATTAAAGAGTGATAAAAATGCAGGTAAAAACAGACAATAACTTTGTATAATGTTAACGTTTGATCTACTCGGTTACAGGAAGCTAGCTATTAAAAATCAAGGCAAGGAAAGTGTGGGAATGTTGGGCCATTAAACCAAGTCATTGATTTTTGTTGGAGGTGGTGTTGTCAGTTTCACAACTTTCAGGGTGACCAGAGGTACATTTCCAACAACAGAGGGATCACACTTCCTGGCCTCCCAGGTAAGGCATATGCAAGGGTGCTGGATGGAAGACTTATGGTTGAGCCAGAGATACAGGAGGAACAATGGGGATTCCATGTTGCTAGGTGGATCTTCTTCCTGGTGCATTTGGTGGAAAAAGCATGGGAGTACAATAACCCAGTCTACATGTGTTTTTTAGATTTTGAAAAAGGATATGCTCTCTACATGTGTTGTGGGTGGTGCTAAAGGAATATAGGGCAATAGGGCTGCTTTTGGGTGCTATTCATTCACTAAAGGAATGCAGTGAGAGCTGTGTCTAAATACTTGACATTAAGTCTAATTAATTTCCTGTGAGTGTCGGCCTCCATTAAGCCTGTGTCTTATCATCACTCCTATTTGTGTTTTCATGGACAGGATATCAAGGTATAGCCAAGGATGTAAGGATATCCAATTGGGGAGGCTAGGGGTGGCATTGTTGGTTTATGCAGATGATGTCTTTTTTGCCTCATCTGACTGTAAACTTCGACATGTTCTTGAGTGATTGGCCTGCCAAGTGTGTAGCAGTTAGGATGAGGATCAGCACCTCCTAGTCTGAGATCATGGTTCTCTCTTGGAAAAGAGTAGATTGCTCTCTTCAGGAGAAGGGGAGAGGGTGTGTTTGGGCAACTGCACTTATGGGAAGAGTTCAAGTATCTTGGGGTCTTGTTTATAAGTGATGGAAAAAGGGAAAATGCAATGAACATGCTGATTGGAGTGTAGCAGCTGTTTTGCAGGCAGGTACCAGTCCATGGTGATAAAATGGTAGTTGAATCTAAAGACAAAACTTGTAGATTTCATGGTATGTCCGTTTTCCTGTCTGTACCTATGTTCATGAGCTGTCGGTAATGACCAAAATAATGAGATTGCAAGTGCAAGAGATAGAAAATGAAGTTTCTTCACAGGGTGGCTGGGCTGACATTCCATGCTAGGGTTAGAAGATCAGCGATTCAGGAGTGCTTCAGAGCAGACCAGCTTAGCATGCAACCACTGGAACCCTCACCAGGAAAAGTTGTTTCAGAAAATGAGCTATTTTTTATCTGGGAAATTCATTTGTTGTTTTAGGAGTTTTGCATATCTGAGATCATTTCTGGATGTGTGTATTGTCTTTAAGTAACTTCTGGAATTAGGTATATTTTGCTTTTATATTATGTTTCCATTACCATTGCGCCATTTTGTTTTGTTTTTTATTTTAAAGATCTTGTCATTGAGGTGCAACTCATGGTAGTTAGGGGGCACTTTTACAGAGGTCACGTTGTCTGACGTTATTGACACCACACTTTATAAATTAGCATAACTGATGTTTTAGAAGGTTGAGGATAAATAACCAAACATGGTACATATGTTTAGAGAGAATTCTGTTCTTGAAAACCTCTGCAAACCTTTTTGACTATGATTATTGGTCAACGTTTAGGCATTAACGTCTAGTATTCTAACTTTTTGGTTCAGAGCTCATTTCTAGCTTTAGACTTTGGTTCATCTCTCAGTCCGATTCAAATTTCCAAAACTGCTATTTCCTCAGGCAGTACAGGCAATGATTGTTTTGACAAAATTGTAGCTCCCCTTTACTATGAAATCTCTTGTGATGTGCTTTAGCTAAAAAAAAACCCACCTAAAAAGATAACTCATCACAGGGTTACTACAAATGCACCCTGAGAAAATGAGCTTCTAATACAAACAAGACAGTGACTTGTGTGTGTGTGTGTGCATCTGTGTGTTATTATGGGGTTCTGTCTTGCACAAATGATGCTTGCTAAGACATGTCCTCTTGTAAATCAGGTTTGTTTTTCTCTCAACATTAGAATTGTAAAATTTCCAAAATAGCATAAAAACATAACAGACAGCTCTCTAATCCTTCCTGAACAAGTTGATTTTGTCCACATACTACCACATTCAGTAAAATTCAATAAAATTGTCTTCAGAACCGCTCTCCTGCAGTGGAATGGAAAGACTCCAGCCATCCTCTACAACAGTTTAAAAAACAGAAAACCCCAGCTGGATTAGAAAAGCAAGAACTCATAAAGATTAATATTAACATGAGAGGCAAGACTTTGCTCAAGAATCTAGCAGGCGGTAAGCACTGGATTCATCATCAAACTGAGCTCAGTTCAAAAGCGTGCATCTTTGCTGCAAAAGCACAACCAGTACTCCCTCAATCACTATTTCTACATCATACAGTGTATATGTTATATAGTGTTATGCATATATAAACAGGTCCTAAGAAGAGCCAAAAAGAGGCTTTATTGATTTTTGGGAGTAATGGTTACATTTGTTATATCTGCAAGAATGAAGCCTTGTGACTAGTAGACATTCATGGCTGATATGCAAATAGAATGTTCCCTTGGCTTAAACTGCTATCAAGTTTAAAGTATTAGTGGCATTGCTTATTTAATTTTCTTAATTCAAATTAATACTTGAACTAGTAATATAATTCTTACATACACAAACAAAAGTACAGGCCTGTTAACAGTGGTATTCATTTCTTAATATCTTCATCCACTTTCACAAATATTCAGTGAACATACTAGTGCTTGGCAGGATGTCTACTCTTCTCCTTGGCTCCCATCAAGTGTAATTAATGTGTTAGTCATTTCCTTGTTTTACTGTAATCTGCTATGTAAACTACAAATTAACAAGAGCTGCAGTCCTAATATAGATGTACGGAGTAACATTTTACACATCTTGTAAAAGACAAAATTTCAAATACTGTAACCCATGGTTTATGTCACTTCTTAACTCATTGATGTGTTTACAACCCAGATTGCCAGTACTAGCTAGATACTTTCACAAAGTGAATTTTTAGTGTTGTCTCATGGAAGCGCAGTGGAAAGTACTATTACTATGTGGATTCAGCATCCTGTGTCAAATCATGCACCTCTATGGAATCCTGCTTGTGTGCATGTAGGTTTTTTTTTCTATATCCCCAAATATACGCAGGTTAGCGTAATGGTGACTCTAAGCTGACTGTGTGGGTGCGTAACCCTAATGGCGGTCCGGTGCCCTGCCTTGTGCTTGATACTCCAAAAACAGGCTCCCCCATGACACTAAATTGGATTTAGTGTGTTTGAGAATGTGACATATTTCCTCACTAGTTTTCCATACATTACACATTAATCTGGGTTTTTTTTCTGCAAAACTCCTAGGTCATTTAACCTTTTTATTTATTGTATTATCAGAATTGTGTTCTTTTCATTCCCTTGTCTAAAGCTGCTTCATTCTCTAATGAGCCTGTGTTGGCAGTGCGGAGTGGGTGACTAGCCTTTGAAAAAAGAGCACATAAGAGCACTTTGCCTACACTTTGACAGCAATTATTAAAGTAATTATTTGATTGTTGAATGAGACCCTAGATGAAACTCACTTGATCACAGGGAGATATATTTGGGAATCAAATTGGGCCCTAACTGTTGTGAGGTTTGCCCAGCAGATTCTGCCATGACCATTTTGGATTGTACTTTCCTCATACAGACCCAGAATAATGAAACGCCTTAAAGAGTGGTACTCCCACCTTGCATAAAAGAGATTTATTCTTTCCTTAATGCTTTTATTTTATTTTCAATCGAGCCTATGGTTCATTGCATGTTTGTGTTATTCTGTACTGCACCCTAATGTATTTTTATGCTACTGATTTTATAATTGTATTGATTTTGCAAAAGTACTCTCAGGGAACAACCTACAAACAGTTTAGTACAAGTACATTGGAGTTTCAAGTATCTATCAAAGGTATTGCAATCCCATTAAGCTTTTAAGATTTTGGTGAGTTTGGAACTGAATGATAAAAAGAAGCTTTTGATTTTATGAACATATTGTGCTGCTTACACACATGGGAATAAATGCTCCACCGAAACAGCTTCCCTCAAAGATAATGTGCCTGTTTTGTTTAAGCCCCTCTGCTGTGTTATTTATCTCATTTCAGCTCTGTTTTCACTTTTTCTTCTTTTTTTCTCTTGAAGTTACTTTTGCAGGCCTTGTACTCTTTGTCTCCTGTTGCCTCCCTTTCATTTTTGTTTTCTTTCTGTGATGCACCTCACCCCACTCACAAAATACCCAGTCTGCTTCCTATCTTTGATTTGCTTTTGACTTATCTTGTACTTTCTATTCCCATTCATTTTGTATAGCTTGAGCTACTGAGTACAGATTATTTTACTTTCTTTTCTAGGGCTTCCACGTTTCTTCAAGCATTAGTGAAAAAGATCCTCATTAATCCAATTGTCTATGGTTTATAATAAGCTTTGTGTTAAGAAAAAAAATAATCTGTTATAATGACCACAAATAACAGTTCTGATTGGATTTTATGTTTCATGGAAAAATTTAAGAAAGGTGACTTGTTAAACATTACTAATTTTGCCCTAGTAATGGTAGTGGATGCTCTGGGCAGTCAGAAAAGATTTGAAGCCACAAGAATTTTGGTCATAAATAAATATGTTTTATTTAATCCAGCCAAACACAAGTAGCCCACAAGGTGTTTTAAATAACAGTTGTAGTCTTTTAGACTCTTTCTTGCTCTTTGTGGGCTCAATCCTTTTCAGTGCTTATGGTTTCTCCTATCAAGATGGGATGGATATGAATTCCTTCAGGTAGCTCCTTCAATAGGCCTCTATTGGGTCACATGGACAAAAGAGGAGATCCTAGGTTGATCTTCTGTAGTCCTCATGTTATATGTCTTGCTTTTGGGTGGTTACCCAGTGATGCTGATATCTGGTCCTTCTCTAATGAAATGAGAAAACCCCTGGATACTTTGAGGCTTCCAGAACTCCTCATTCCTGCAGCCGGTCCATCTCTCTGTCCCTAGCATAGCAGTCTCGAGGAGGTATAGCAAACTGACACAATTCTCTTTGTCATTAAGTACTTTCAAACTGTTTTTGAAAGTTGCTATGAACAGAGATAAAGACCTGAATCACTTGTAGGTTTCTGATGGTAGTAATAATATGTCTTTTTCCTGTAATATGGTGTTCTCAGAAAAGATATTCATGTACAAAGAATAGTTTCATTACAATAATTTCAATCAATGCATTGGGTCTTTATATTCTGTTGCACACAGCATTGAATACAAGAAATTGATTTGTGTGACTTCTTCTCTAAACTTACTTAGATTTCTACTCAATGAAAATATAGAAAATCTGTGTTCTTCCCTTTCCACTGGAGTACATGAAACATGTTGAAACATAGGCTTTCAACAAGCAATTACTAAAATAATATTTCATAAAAAAATATTGGCTTGCAGTGTAAGAAGATTTAAACATCTGTAAAATTGTCCTGGTATCCTGAAAATTCTACTAAAACAATCACACACTCACAACTCCAGTACCTTAGGGTTGTCTGTAGTAATTACTGCTTTAACATACCTACCTCTAGACTAGGGGTCTCCAACATGTCGCTCAGGAGCTACCGGTAGTTCTCAACCAATTTGCAAGTAGCTCGCCAAAGGGTTAATGAATCCTACATAAATTTGAAAACTTGATTAGTCAAATTAGGGGTGGGCAATCTTTCCAAACAATCATATCACAATCCTTTTAACACATAATCACAATCCACAATCTGAATTGCAATTTTTTCAATGTTGCATATACTTAACAATAGAATTACCAGAGCATATGAAAAAACTCGTAGATCCATCCCACCTTAAATCGCTTCGCACCTCTCTGTCAGTGTCTTTTGTCCTGCAAATGTGTCGATAAGCAGCCAGCAGCCTGCTATCACATCCCCCCACCCCGCACAGTTTTCTCAGCTCAAGTCTGTTTACCTGCGTGTCAGTTGCTTAGAGTTGTATAGAGTGGGAAGTCAAGCAAAATGACACCTTTTATAAATACTATATCGTTATTTGCATTTCATGTGTGTTCCATGTCTACAACGATCTATGTCAACACATCGTTAAAACAGAAATGTTTTTCATGTTTCAGTAATAATTGACAAAATGTAGACATGAAGTGTATAATGTGTGAAGCGTGAAGTCCAAATATCAAAGAAACACTTTCACAAAAGGTACAAATATAACAGAACAAGTGCACTTTTATTCAAAAATATAACTGCAGAAAAAGAACCTGCGTTAGGGTGCGACATTGACGACATTTGCTATGACTGCTTCGGTGGTGCAACGGTATCAACTGTTGACTGGTAATGAAAACTTCACGGGTTCAATCCTGGACGAGTCCATTTTGAGAAGTGAGCTGCTCGTATTCTTACTATTTTAGAATAAAAACATACATTTGATTCCAGTCTGTAACAGCCAGTGTAATTTATGATACTTGTAAAGGTTAGCTTTGTTTTTTTTTTATTCAGTTTTATTCTCTCAGTCGCGTTCACGATCCCACACCCCCATTGCATTTGACACTGCTGTTTTCACATAAAGACGTGCTATAACAGAGGTGAACTCAGATTATGAAGACGGTTCAACATCTGAGCAAGAATTAACTTTTGCAATCACCGTACTTTGTATATGTACATGGGAAGCTCTGCACTCTACTTGTGACTTTACGTTATAGGAAGTAAGTAAATAAATAAAGGTAAATAGGCAAATAACATTCGATCTGGCTCTTACATACAAAGTACAGCGACCGCAGCTTCCACCTGCAGCTATAGACTTTTCAGTACGCAAACGACTCTCCACGCTAGTGTTTAGATCTGGACAGTGTATGTGCCCCAAAAATAGTCTAACTGCATTCTCGTACCATTGCTTGCTTACTAAAGTGTCAGCAGGCACTTTTCGTGGCATTACACATATTTTTTTAGCATGCCCTCTGCAGTCTACTTGTGACTTTACGATGTAGGAAGTAAGTAAATAACTCAAGGTAAATAACATTCGATCTGGCTTTTATGTAAGTTACATATAAATTTTAATGTTTTGGGCACATGCACCATCCTTACATACACCGTCCTTTGTATGTAAGAGCCAGATCGAATATTATTTACCTATTTACCTTTATTTATTTACTACTTCCTACAGCGTAAAGTCACAAGTAGTGCAGAGCTTCCCATGTACATATACAAAGTACAGCGATAGCAAAAGTGCATTCTTGCACCGATGTAGAACCGTCGTCATGATATGAATTCACCTCTTTTATAGCACGTCTTTATGTGAAAACAGCAGTGTCAAATGCGAGGGGGGTGTGGGATCGTGAACGCGACTGAGAGAATAAAACATAAAAAAAAAAAAAGCTAACCTTTACAAGTATCATAAATTACACCGGCTGTTACAGACTGGAATCAAACGTATGTTTTTATTCTGAAATAGTAAGAATATGAGTAGCTCACTTCTCAAAACAGGCTAATCTGGGATCGAACCCATGAAGTTTTGATTACCAGTCAACAGTTGATACCATTTCACCACCGAAGTGGTTGCAGCTAATGTGTCTCAATGTCGCACCCTAACACGGGTTCTTTTTCTGCAGTTATACTTTTTGAATAAAAGCACATTTCTTCTGTTATATTTGTACCTTTTGTGAAAGTGTTTCTTTGATATTTGGACTTAAGGCTTCACACACTTCATGTCTACATTTTTTCAATTATTACATTAACGTTTCTGTTTTAATGATGTGTTTACATAGATTGTTGTAGACACTGAACACACATGAAGTGCATGTGTTCCAAATAACGATATAGTATTTATAAAAGGTGTGGATGGATGGATGTCGTTTTGCTTGACTTCTCACTCTATACATTCCAAGCAACTGACACGCAGGTAAACAGACTTGAGCTGAGAAAACTGTGCGGTGGTGCGGGATGTGATAGCAGGCTGCTTGCTGCTTATCGACACATTTACAGGACAAAAGACACTGATGGAGAGGTGCGAAGGGATTTAAGGTGGGATGGATCTATGAGTTTTTTCATAGGCTCTGGTAATTATAGTGTTAAGAGAATATCTGGACTCAAACTCATCCAGACCTTTAAATATCAAACAAAGTTGAATTCAATTGTTCTCTCATTCACTAGCTAAGCGGAGTTAAGGAACACGCATAGAGGCTGTCAAGTGAGTGAGGAAGGCCCCTCTCCCGGCCCGTTGCGTGGATCTTGAATTTGCGTAAATAAATTGGTACCGCAAGTGAACTATGATACATAACAAAATGAGAGAAGTTGCAAAATCAACCAGAATGTTCAAGCAAATGCTAGAAAAAAAAACGATCTAAATCCTAAATCTAAATAGTTCTCTTGTGAAAAGCGGACAGACATACAGACAGAGAGACATTGGAATTTATGTATTATATATTAGTAAACTTTCAAAATAATGTGCAGTTAAAGTCTCAACAGCATTCTCAGCATAACTATAAAAATCTTCACCAAGCAGCTTTGAAAATGTCTGCTTTGTTTGGGTCTACATACCTCTGTGAGTCTGCCTTTTCTGACATGAATGTCATGAAATCAAAGTTCAGAACAAGACTGACAGATGAACATTTAAATGACTCCATAAGCGTAAACCTAAGTGGCTACACTCCACCATACACCTCTCTTGTTGACTCCATGGAGTGCCAGTCATCTCACTAACTAAAAACACATCACACATGCAACTGGACATGTGAATACTCTTGTGAAGTGAAACAGTGAGATGTAACACAATGACAAATGAACAAGTTATATTTGTGTATTTGTAATTGCATTGTTTTGTTTTGACACCATTCATGTTTTAATTCAATGGTGTGAGATACACTAGAAAATGCATACAGACATACAAAATGCACTTGCAGGTGAACTAAATATTGTTTTTGATGTTTTAATTCAAAATATGAGTTGTGGACACCCACATTTTGTAAATGTTCAGGCAAAACAAGCTTATTCAGTTTGTTTGGGTTGAAATAAGCTATGAGAATAAATGTTAGAAAACGTGAGTAGCTCTTGGTCATTTTCATTTTCTAAAAGAAGCTCTCAGGGGAAAAAAGGTTGGAGACCCCTGATCTAGTCCCATGGTGCTATCAAGAAATTGGCATTTATTAGAAATACTCAAAAAAGCACTTCTATCATTTATGACCAAAGCCAACAATCATTTTCAGCTTACTGCTGAAAATCAAACCGGTACTGTAAAAGTACTACCTGTATTATTATTAGAAATTCTGTTACGTTTTTTAGGCCAGGGTTTTCACACTGCCCCTCTCCCTTTTTGAGATTTATAGTCTAGTCCTTTTTTGAGTATGCAGACTGCATAAGGCAATGAAAATGGGGAAATGGGGAAATTAAAAAAAAAACAACGGAATTAATTAAAATGAGGGTCAAATGCCAAAGAATCATAACCAAATATTCAAACCTCTACGCTAAAAACTTAGTTCCAAAAAACTGGCATAAGAACAAAAGAATATGACAAATGATAGGAGACCATTCAGTCCATCAAGCTTGTATTTTTAGCTAATGGATAAGCTGACCCAATATCTCACCCAGATTCTTCTTAAAGACCCAGTATGGCTCCAGATTCCAACAACTCTTTGCCTAAAGAAGTGCTTCCTGGCTTTAGTCTTAAATGCACTTCCCCTTAATTTCCTCCGATGTCCTAGAGTCACGTTTAAGTTGTGCTAGATCTGCTTTATTAATGCCTTTGAAAATTTTAAAAACCTGGATTGGGTCCCCATGCAGTCTCCTCTGCTCGAGACTAAACAGGTGTAATTCTCTGAGTCTGTCAGAGTACATCTCCTTAAAAATTTCCTAAACAGTATAACATTCTAGGATTAAAACATTTCAGTTTATTTTCAAAATTTTCTTTAAAAGCTGGGATTCTGCACATTTTATGGCCCTGCCTATGTGATGCAATATGCCACACCCACGTGTCTGCCATCAGGCGTCTTCATCATGAACAATATGGTTGCCTCTATATAAAAAAAAAAAAAAACTATGGAAAGTGGTAGTATCTATAAGGAAAACCTACAACAAAACAGTGCAATAAAATTAGCCAACAATGATTAAAAGCTTAATAACAAAGATTAACAAGAACTCATATTCAGTTGACTTTGTTAAATCGTCTATTAACCCTGATGTGTATTAAAGACAAGCTTCTGTGGGATTCCAAAGACAGGAGGTTTTAAGTAGAGCTTTAACATGGTATCCTTAGATTAAATATAAATCAGACCCTAGCTTGAATATTAATCAAGGGGACTGAAAGTGACTTCAGCAGTAGCTATGCACTTGGATTTCACTGGGGCCTCTAGCCAGGCTGTAGAACTTGCAGTTGTGTACACAAATATTGGCAAGGGCTCAGCTGGCAGGAGGAACATTGGCCAGAGGTGGTAAAGAGAAAATAATGTGTGGTGTTTAGAGGAGTTTAATTGTGTTTTAAAGTCGGAAAGTGTGTTAGGTACCAAGCATTATTAGCAGAAGAAGGGACAAGTATAAGTAGGCCTTTAGAGAACTGTCAGTTTGATATATTACACCTTTTATTGTTTATTATTATATGCTCCTTATAATTTGCTCTAATTAGTGCATTTACTTTTACATTTGAAACCACCCTTTTTGTAAATTTCTAGTTTAGTTGGCCCTTATTTTGACTTTGGTGTTGGTCATGGGCATTTCCTACTCACCGCACATGTTTGTGAGATTCTCTATGGAGAAAGGACAGAAGAGAAATATGAGAGTTAGTATCCTATAGTATTATTAGTATCCTATAGCCCTTTAAATCCTAAACAATTTGTCATGAAAATCACATGATGGGATGATAACACCTATATGAAACTTGCACAGCAACAGTAACAACTATAGATTCACTTTAATGATGACATGGTTTTTATCTAGATGTGTTTCCTACTAATAATGTGATCTTTTTATCCATCCACTTTTCAATGTACTTATCTAGTTTAGTGTTGTGGGGCTGGAGCCTGTTCTGGTTGCTTTGGGTGCAGAAACTATCTCTGGCTAGCCCATCAGTCAATCACAATGCACACTTGTATATGCACAAACAGCACACTCACTCACAAAGAAATGAGTTTAGAGTTGTCATTTAATCCTACACATCTTTTGGATGTGATTGGAAAGGTTTAGTATTCAAAGGAAAATCCATGCAGATATAGGGAAAATATGCAAACACCTCAGTGACAACAACTCATACTCTAGACTTGTGGTTCAGTAGTGCTAAAAACTACACTGTACTACTTTAAAGGAATACTCCACCCAAAAATAATATTGTTTTATATGCTACTTACCTCATGCAGGTAATGTAGTGGTGGCCAAGAAAATTTATTAATCTCATATTTTCATTTAGATTGGAGAGTAATAAATTTATGACGTAACAGAAGTGAATAGTGACCAGTGCTGTAAAATGGCAAATAATGTGAAAAACTTCCATGAGAAAAAGGAAGAAAATTTCACGTTACTCATGTTGCATAATCCACATGTCTGCTATCTAGTCACTTAAAACATGCTAAACAAAAGCATTTTTGCTAAAATATAGTAAAATATTTCATGGAAATGACTTTTTGACTTCAAACCCCACTTCTCCCTGTCATTCATTGGTTAAGAGTCCTGTCTTCAATTTAAAAAGTCCATTGAGTCTTTTGGTTATGTGCTTAAGTTGAATTCTGAAAGTAAGTCTTTAATGATATTTTAGAAAACAAAATGCTAATTCTGTACATTTTGAGCAATTAACTAGATAACAGACATGTGGATAATGTGACACGAATAACATGGGATTTTTTTTCTCTTTTTCCCTTGTACACCGCTGGTCACTATTGATTTATGTCTCATAAACATCTTTCTTTCAATTCTGCATGAAAACATGCAGAACTTTTTTTTCTGTTACCAATACAAAGTACATGGGATAAAAAACACATAAACATAATTTTTTAGTGGATTAATCTTTTATTGAATGTTGAAATACAAAATTTAACATTTTTAAAATAAATTATTGGCAATGGTAATATATTAGTTATAAAATGGTGACTTTGTCAGTTAGTATAGGTTGAGTCAAAATTATGTTAACACAAATGGATTATTTTTATCTCGACCACACCTTTCCAGGTCAATGGATAGGTCATGGTGGACCATTGCCATGGCCTCCTCACTCCCCTGATTTGACACCCTGTGGTTTCTGGTTATGGGGTATGGTGAAGGATAGCAGGATAGTTCGTGATATCAATGACCTGAATGACAAAATATGGACTGTGGTATCATTTATTCCCCGCCAAATGTGTGGCCGGGCTTTAAATGGTACTGTTGCTAGTTGGTTTCTGTGTGTTGAACATGATGGCGAACAGGTTGAGACATTCCTGTAAATCATCTTGCACATATGAAGTATGTTTTTTGAATAAATTGTTTCCGCCATTCATATGTTAACATAATTTTGACTCACCCTGTATAAATTTTTATTTCAGTACTGAGCAGTACCATCTGTTCCTATACAAAGTTGGTAATTTTCTGTTTACAATAACTTCTCATGTGTCTAATGTGTCAAAGAAAAGTCTGTAAATTGTATATTTTTTGTATATTTCCTTCACTGATAAATATTTCAATTTTGACAACTCTAGAAAAGGTCAGATCAGCTTAAATTTTTACCTCCTGGTACATTTACCTGTCCCTTTGTGCATTCTTTTGATAAACAGGTGCTATCTGGCTTTTACAGCTTTCTTTGATTCTGATGGATGCTTTGTAAATTTTCATTTGTAATGACCTGCTCCTTTCCCTCACAGCCTGCTCTTTCTCCCTGCATCTGCATTGAATTCCCCGATGTGCTTGTTTACTCCCATATCACAAAGTTGAGCATAGTAACTCTAAATTATCCCAATATGAGTGAGTGTGCCATGTCATGAGAATATTCCTATTGAGAGTTCATTGCTATGCTATGACTGACTGTGGCTTCCTTTGTCTCTAAACTAGATGAGCTTATTTCAAATGATATATAAATAGATCATCTGCCATGCCTCAAACTACTGCGTATCAAAATAGGAAATCCTGGCACAGTGCTGTGGTTGAATGGAGGCAGTGAGTGAGAAGGTACATTCTGTAAGGTTTTAAAACTAGGTGAAAGTCTGAATTATTCAGTTCAATGCAATTTACCTTCTCCAAGCACTTTTCTCCAAAGAGAGGCTCAAAGTGCTTACATGTGTTTACAAATATGAAACAGCAGTTGAAAAGAGTGTAACAATGCAATATTTACAAATATAAGCACCTCTTTAAATATACATTAACAGTATAATAAAAATACAAATACACTTGCTCCCAAAGGAGAAATTTAGAAAACATCAGTACAAGAAGTGAAGTAAATAAGACTTATACATTTATCTGTCCATCCTTTTCCTAATCTGCTTAACCATCTATTCATGTATGTATCTATTGCTAGGCAGCATTAAATATATATGTCCTACTTGGGTGTTTGTTGGACGTGCAGAAGAACATGGCATGCCTAAGAGCAAAAACTGATAGGACAGGCATAGTTGCTGTACATGTACAAATGCAATGGTATTGCTTGTATAATCCTAAAAACTTAGTTGCCTATCCTGGGCTGACCTATTTTGATTTCCATCTCCTACTTCACAGAGCCAAAAAAGTAAATGTCACTAAAGAGCTTTGCAGTGAGTGCTTTTGCAGGAGTTTTAAATTAATTATTAATCTTAAATCTAAGCACTGCTAGAAATGCATTGCTCTGCTGTTGAGTAGGGAACTGCTGTGTGGTTGGACTGTAAATGGCACCTACAATTACTACCATTAGCAGCACTGCTATACTGTATACTGACATTTGCTTGGTGACTTCTCGTGTAAAGTAGGTGTGTACCCATCTCTTGCTGAAATGACACAAAACGTCTTGCAGACGATCCTAGTTGCTTACCTATGCCAATTTCTATGCACACCTTTGAGATCTGCATGCAGACTAATTTTCTTATATAACAACTTGTTCATTGAGGTTTGTATGATATTTAGGTATTTTTTTTTATTTAAGTTTAATGTTTTTGACACCTTGCTTTATTTTTATAAAGACTATTTTTCTGCCTCTGGTGTTCACTTCAATTTTTGCTGGTGTACTGACGTCTGTCTATTTTCAACTTGTCTCAGATTTTCCCAGAACTGTCTATCATTTGTACTGTATCCATATATCCAGGCAAGTCCATCCCTTTTTGTGTCCTTACCCCCGAAACTTGAGTGATTATTTGATGTGGGTTTACAAAAGTTGAAGATCTTCCAGAATCATTTGCTGGGTAGCTCCAATGCCAGTGTAACTGACACCTAAAAAATTTCAACATAAATTACAAAGCAGAAAATGAACAAGCAAGATCAAGTAAATGCATACTGTATAAAAGATAATAAAACATGATGAATATTTCTGGATTCACACAGTAAAGTTAGGAGCTGGGAAATAATCTGCTATCCATATACTAAAATACTAAGATGTGTAATTTTAATGATGGTGGTGTGGAAAGGAAACTTTAAAATACCTTTGGCTTGAAGAGAGAAGAAATAGAACCAAGAAATTTTCCACAAAAATAGAACGGTAACAAAAAATACTCAAAAGAGCCAAAACAAAAAAACACAAGTTGCCTAAAAAGGTTATTAGGCAATTAACCACAAACAAGTCGTAACGGACTATTAACAAAAAAAAGAAAAGAAAAAGAAAATCCAACAAGAAAATAAAAAATAAAACAACAATACTTTTAAGTAACTCCTTCACATCTCTGATGCAAAACTCCTGAACTCTTCTTTTCTCTCGATTAAATAGCCAGAGAGGAATCTCATGAGTAGTGATGTCAGGGTGCCTCCACCTCTTGGCGTACCACCCACAAAATGTAAGGGACATGGGAAAATACAACATAACAAATGCCATTTTCCAACCCTCATAATCTACGCCAGGGTTCCGGGGGTGGCTGCAGGCCATCCCATCTTGCACGGGGCACAAGTCAGGAACAATCTCAAGACAGGGCACCAGATAGCACACAGAAACATAATATTTATCAATTCAATAATTAAAGAAAACTGTTTTGCTTTTGTCCAGAAATGGTTTCATAAGCCTTATGACCTTAGTCACGGAAAGTCTTTCTCCCGTGGGGTGATTGGGATCTTTTCCTGAATAAGATCAAACACAGTTGCGTAGGGTGCAACAGGAGCTTCCACCTGCAGCTGATGTCACTTCAGTACACATGTACTTTGTGAGCATGCCTGTGTCGATCAAACAGAGGAAGCTCTGCAGTTTACTTGAAACTCTATACTATAGGAAGATAAGTAAATGAATCAAGGTAAATAACATTCGATCTGGCTTTTATATAAGTAACATATATATGGTTTTCATATAGAGACGATCACAAAACATAATCACAAACAAGGCTTTGCACGATGCCTTGGCGAGCTCTATAAACTGTGCTGTTTCGCTGAAGGACAGGTGTGGGGCAGACTGACTGGCAGGATGATGCCCGACCTGTTGCTGCATCCATATGGTGCCATCTTTTGCCTTTACGCCAGGTGCAGTTGTGTTGTTCTTATATGTGAGTGGATGTTTATTGCGGTTAAAGGCTTCTGTTCTCTTTCTCCAATGTAGAACCCTCGTCCTCATCTGAGTTCACCTCTGCTATAGCGCGTCTTTATTTGAAAACAGCAGTGTCAGATCAAGGGGAGTGTGAACGTGACTGAAAGAATAAAACCAAATAAAAAAAAAAATGCTAACCTTTACAAGTACCATACTATTTACAGCAGCTTTTACAGACTCAAATCAAATGCATGTTTTTATTCAATAATATTAAGAATAAGAGCAGCTCACTACTCAAAATGGAGGCTTTTGATTACCAGTCAGCAGTTCTTACCACTATGGCACAAAAGCAGTCATGTAAAGTGTGTTTCAGTGTCACACCTTAACACAAGTTCTTTTTCTGCAGTTATATTCTGGCATAAAAGCGCACTTGTTTTATTATACTTGTATCTTTTGTGAAAGTGTTTATTTGATATTTGGACTTCAGGCTTCACACATTATACACTTAATGTCTACATTTTGTCAATTATTACCAAAACATAAAAATGTTTCTGTTTTAATGATGTATTTACATAGATTGTTGTAGACACGGAACAAACATGAAATTCATGTATTCCAAATAACGATATATTATTTACCCTATACAACTCCTGACAACTCACATGCAGGTAAACAGACTTGAGCTGAGAGAACTTTCTGTCCTTTCTGCGTTGGTCGGGGGATGGGATAGCAGGCTGCTTGCTGCTTGTGTTGATCAACACATTTATAACACAAAAGACCCTGACAGAGAGGTGAACAGGATTTTAAGGTGGACCAGGATTTCAAGTTTTTTCATAGGCTTTGGTAATTGTAGTGTTAAGCGGAAGTTAAGTGTAAATGAAACTGGGTGCTTGCAGCATAAGTAGAACATGTGAGTGCCAAAGCAATGTGAGCAATACCACTCTATTCTACAGCATGTCTGCATGCCAATCTTTATGTAGACACTGGTTACTAGGATGAGGTGAATCTTGTATTGTATTTGATAAACCTAAAGTGGCAATAATGGATACAATGAGGCTATTAGAAATAAACTGGATACATTAGGATTAAAAGTCAAGACGGAGGTAAAAAGCTTAGGGGTAATTGTTGACTGTAATCTGAATTTTAAATCGCATATTAATCAGATCACTAGGACAGCATTTTTTCACTTAAGAAACATAAGTAAAGTTAGACCTCTTATATCACTGAAAGATGCTGAGAAATTAGTTCACGCGTTTGTTTTCAGTCGACTAGATTACTGTAACGCACTCCTCTCAGGACTACCCAAGAAAGACATAAATCGTTTGCAACTAGTGCAGAATGCAGCTGCTAGAATCCTAACTAGGAAAAGAAAATCCGAACACATTTCTCCAGTTCTGATGTCACTACACTGGTTACCTGTGTCATTCAGGATTGACTTTAAAATTCTGCTTATGGTTTATAAAGCCTTAAATAATCTCGCCCCTTCTTATATATCGGAGTGTCTGACACCTTATATTCCAAATCGTAACCTCAGATCCTCAAATGAGTGTCTCCTTAGAATTCCAAGAACAAAACTTAAAAGAAGTGGTGAGGCGGCCTTCTGCTGCTATGCACCTAAAATCTGGAATAGCCTGCCAATAGGAATTCGTCAGGCTGATACGGTGGAGCACTTTAAAACACTGCTGAAAACACATTACTTTAACATGGCCTTTCTATAACTTCAATTTAACTTAATTTAACTTAATCCTGATACTCTATATGTTCAATTTCCTCATAATAACTATTCAGGGTAGCTCTACAATCCGTACTGACCCCTACTCTCTTTTCTGTTTCTTTTTCCGGTTTCTTTGTGGTGGTGGCCTGCGCCACCTCCACCTACTCAAAGCTTCATGATGCTCCAACAATGATGGATGGACTAAAAGGCAGAATTCTACGTGACCATCATCATCAAGCCTTTCCGTGAGAACCCTAAATCCAAAGAGGACTGTTTCATTTATGTTAGGTAGAATGCCCAGTGGGGACTGGGCGGTCTCATGGTCTGGAATCCCTACAGATTTTTTTTTTTTTTCTCCAGCCGTCTGGAGTTTTTATTTTGTTTTTTCTGTCCCCCCTGGCCATTGGACCTTACTCTTATTCGATGTTAATTAATGCTGATTTATTTTGTTTTCATATTGTGTTTATTTTTCTATTCTTTATTATGTAAAGCACTTTGAGCTACTGTTTGTATGAATATGTGCTATATAAATAAATGTTGTTGTTGTTGTTGTAAAGTGAACCCCAAGGGCACCAAAGAAAGACAGAAAATGACGCCATAGGACGAAGCTAGTAATTCTTCTTTAGAACTATAGAGAATGGGCAACCTGGCTAACAGTAAGAATCCCTGACCCTCTAACCTAACAGAGGAATGACAGAGAGAGAGAGAAGACATAAACATTTAAGTTTAAGCTGGTAGCAGCTGTACAACTCTTAGGGGAACAGAAGATATCATATTTTCCATTTCAAAAAGTAAGCAGCTATGATCTGTTTTAGAGGTTTAGAGTATTGTTTTGTATCAGACTATTATAAACCAATAAGAATTTTGCAAATTGAGTTCACTGGAAAGGTTCAAGCAGTGTATACATTTTTTAATGCTCCATATTAATGTTTGTTACATATTAAGCTTAATCTGTTGTAACGAATGGTGGCAAGACATTTGAAACAGTCCACTATTTCTACGGAATGATGATTTATTATTACTGACAACCTTAAACAAGAAGTGCTCGTGTTGTTGCAGAATATAACACGTTCCATTGTTTCATTTGCACTAGTCTCTAAAGCACTAGGTTCATACTAACTCTGTAAAGGTCTTAAGCAGTTTAAAGAGAAATGTTCACATTATACCCCTTTAAGTAACAGGCCAACAAGTCCCATTTCATCAGCATATTTAAATAATTGAAAGCTGATATCTTGAATCATTAATTTATTAGTCTACAGAGTAAAGAAGGGCTGCAGATAAAACACAACCCTGGGGTGTTTCGTTATGTAAAAGCCACTTCTCTGACATTGTATCATTTATAGAAAATCTTTGTGGCTTGTATAATAGAAAGTCTTTAATCGTGCGAAGAAAAATTAAAGCCACTGGCCTAAAATTACAAACAAAATAGACCACATTTCATATCTATGGGTACTGAATTGAACGATTCAAGCTTAAAACCTATATTCAATAGATGCTGAAATAGCTTTCACGATTCCACTGGGGCTGTCTCAAGTCCTAATACAAGGTTAGGCCAAAAACTCTAGAAAAGATACTTTATAAAGAATGGATTTATCAAAGTATAGAAATGTGGGGGAGTCAGTAGCTTTTGGTAGAAATGAAATAAAGGACGTCCTTAAAAATGTTTATAACTATTACTTCAGGTCCATCCCCTGGCATTAATTTGGAATGCTGTTCATTATGAAAGTTGGTATGGTGAGGAAGGGAATAGCACTATTACCTCGCAGATTGAAATGAATTCAAATCCTGGTCTGTGTTAAAATTTGAAAACTTTTCCTGAATCTGCATCAGATCCACTCAATCTGTCCTCCCACTTTCTGAAAAATGTGCAGATTAGGTTAGATTGCTGACACACAAAATGACACTTAGATAGAGGACATGTTTGACTTATCTATCTGAGAATGTAGAGAAAGGCCAAGCAAAATGACAACTTTTATTGGCTAACTCAAAAGATTACAATATGCAAGCTTTCGAGGCAACTCAGGCCCCTTCTTCAGGCAAGATGTAATTGATTATCTATCTCTCTGAAAAAGTCACGTGTCGTCCCAGGCTAAAAAGTCTCATCTCGTCCGAGGATTTTTTTATATCCTTAATTTTGATTTAACTGATATAGATGTCTTCCTCTCAGTCATTTTCTATTCAGAGTTGAATGCTTTATAGACTGACAATGTGATGCAGGGAGAGCCTTATCAAGTTTCAACTAAAATAACACTAAAATAAAAGCTTTTCAAATAAGAAAGATTTTTTTTGTGTGAAATAGAACACATATTCATATTATTTAGGTTCTCTAATTTTCCTATCACATTCCTAGAGGTGTCACAGTACCTTACAACCATCCACTAATAACTGTTATTCCTCTTGATTTATGCAACTTCAACACATGCACTTTTCCCATGATTTATCTCTTCTTATGCATAACATGTTTCACAGAGCATATTATCATAAACAAGAAGACAATTCACTGTTACAAGATAAAATATGAGATAATTAAACACACAATAAATTATAAGAAGGCAAACTTTGGAGAGTCTACACCTGTCAAGATGAGCTTATGCTTATGGAAGTGCAGCAGGAGTTAAGAATATCAGGATCAGTAAAATTGATATAGAAGAGCCTAATTATTGATCATAGTTACAGTTGTAATTGATTAACATGAAGAAGAATGACAAGCTGTTTTTATGTTTGATATGAATAGTAAAACAAACCTAGGGAGAGAGTTCTAGAAGGAGCCATAGGAGCCATAAACAGTTACATAAAACGTTTTCAGAATGGAGTCTGAGGATCTCAAATATCTTATAAGTTTGTGAGAAGAAACAAATGGTGGTACAAAATTTATGTTCAAATTAAAAAGCTTTTGTAAGATGATAGGAGAGTTACAGAGATAATGCAATGTTATATACTGGAAAGCCTCTTTATTCGAAGCAGATTGCGGGTGATATGCAGTAGCATTATGAACCAATTTTAATCCTTTAATCCTGTGACCATGGATGAGTGAACTGTACCAACACAACTGAGAGGACAATGGTGTGACAGAGTATATCTACATCAGAAGGGGAAAGGAAAGCCTATAATTTAAAAGAGGATTAGCAGCAAAATTACCCTGCAGAAATACGAGTTCAAACTGACAAAGTTGTTAAAAAATCTTTTAGGAGCAAAAATGTCCACCCATCAGTTCTATCCTTTAGGGTAGGTCTAAACACATTATAATTATTAACATGTTTATTAGCATTTTGAACTAAGAGTATAAGTTTTCATTTCAACTACAACATTAAGATTAGATATTTCCAAAATATCTATTTTATGTACATATCTGTTTTATAATTGCACATGTAATTATTCAGTTATTGTTTAATTAGTTGATTGTCTTTATTACCGAACAATTCCTATGTATTGCTAGATGTCTGTAGAATACAGCTAGAGTGAAAATGGTAAACTGTAGCTAATAGCCTGACAATCACATGTTCAAGATGAGAGTTATAGCTTAGATATTATTTGAAGCTTCTGCCACTACATGTGTTAAGTACATCTTAAACATTCTCACATTAGACATTTTCATACTTATTTTGAAGATTGTATTTGATATCTGTTGCTATACAGAGATTGTTTAAGATAAATAAAAGAAAGTCGTTTTGATCAGTTGCTTAATGTCACATCACTCTTCATATGAGAGTTAATACTTGCCTCATTTATTTCTGTCTGTGTTTACTCGCCCTTTCTTTCGTGTGACAGTCTGAATTATTGAAGTAGACGCATGAGATTGAAAAGAAGTGCAAAGAAGGTGAGGGGCATATTCTATTCAACAGTCTTTTTTAGGTTCTCCTGGAAGTCACTCTTTTCACACTTCTGCTTTCACCTAGTCATTCAGCATATAATATCTTTCCTTTTTTGTCTATGCCAAGGTGAAAAATCTATTTTTGAGCTGGCAGCATTCAACTGTGAATCTGTTGTGCTTGAAGAAGTGCTCAGTACCAATGCTGTTTCTTTTGAATTGAGTAATATCTTCTTTTATTTGCTGGATTCACAGGGATTATATTAACTTTGAAATGTTTCCAGTAAAACAAAGCTCTTAAAAATACAAGAGTGAAAACAAAGGACTTATTTAGTAACCTATACTGCTTGCCTCTCTGCCCTTCCTTTGATGATTATAATGGATGTGAAGAGAACAACCTCTGCTTGGTTGTCACATTCCTCACTACGGCAGACATGGACAACGAAGTAAGCTGCGGCATATCCACATCATCATTCCCTGTGCCTTGGGTACCACTGAGCTTCATAATGCTGTTGAATTGCTCACACATTTGAGGCTGAGGAGAATTCCAATTAGAACAGAGATTAGGGCAGTTTTGTTTTCATGGAGTACATAAAAAATGATTTGCGATAAATCTGTTCAAAAGGACAAGTATAGTTTTAAGTGTCACAAAATCATTTAGGATCCCAATTTTTTAACTATGGATTTTTGGAAATATTTTTGTTGTTATTTCAATTTTTATTTTTTAAATGCTTTGTTTGTAACATCACCCTGCTGATGTTGTTAGTGGCTCTTTTCTTTGAGGCCATCTTCATTGTCTACAATATTTCCATTGGGGTAGCCATATTATTTATAGAAGTGATGTCTGTTGCCAGTCACATTGACATGGTGGAGGATGTCCCACGTCTGTAGGGTGTGACATCATCTTGCCATCATTACAAAAGACAGCAGTGTACACAGAATAGAGTCCAAGCATTGTAAAAATATACAGAGTAATGTGTTTTAGAATATCAAAGAACTGAAAAACAAATTTCTAATTCTGGGCAACAGGAGTTCACTAATAAATTACTAATAATATGCATATCTCTGTTTCAAACCTTACTACAAAGTAAGAGAAAGCCATTATTTCACCATAATATAAACATGAGAATATGCCTAACCCAGACTGGACATGTATTAAATATAAAAAAGGAAGCTGCAATAAAAACAAGTTGTGTAGTACATGTGTTAACATTTTCAACCCTGCTTTAGACAGAGGTGATCCTGTTTTACTAATATGTTCTGTTTTATGGCACTGGAAATAATTTTAATTTGAAACAGTGTATAATATGATCTACTTTGACTTTCAAAGCCCTGTTCTTGAGTTTTCTCTATCAGTAAACTACAAACAGCAGGGATTCAGAGTATGGTGAGCAGATGGCTACAGAACTGGCACAGACAGGCCTGGCCTGTGGCATACGTAACATTTGTTACTGCCTTTTTGGTGAGGATGCAGAAACAGAGTGCTGCCCCACATCCTAAATGAATTAGAAAGCTTAGGTTATTTTGACAGTGAAATTTTCTGAAGAATGAATTGCAGCCTCAGCTCATCCTGGTTGAAGCTGCAGTGAATTTTAGTGCTGCTTTTTAAAACAGAGTCAAGTTGCAGGGATGTTCAACTAAATCAGGTCTTGTCAGTTCCTCAAAAACCATGGCTGCTTTATTTACATAAATTATTTTTAAAAAAATTAGATAATCTGCAGATCACAACTTGATCTTGATAGCAAAATCACTATAGTCAGGTCAGGATTTTGGTAGAATCCTTGTACTTAGTCTATCAGAGTTAGTGTAAATAAGTGTAAAGCTACAGGCGAGTATTGATGACTATAGTAAAGACCTGATATTGGTTTTATTATTCATGATGAAGAATCTGTGCTGGTATCTAGAAGGTTGCTGGTTCAAGTCCCATTACTGCCAAAAGGAGCGCTCGCTGTATAATGGCTGACCCTGCACTCTGACCCAAAAATGGTCATGCGAAAAGACAATTTCCCCTCTGGGATTAATATAGTTTACCAAATACCAAATGAAACTTAACTTCTTAATTTTCTTTACAGACTTTTTTTTTCTTTACCTGGAGCTAAATATGAGTCAAAGATATTAGTGGTGTCAAATAAATGTTTTCAGTGTAATAGAGTACAGTACACATTTGTCTAAAAATGCCCTTATATAACATCCTTACCTACCTACCATTACACAGAAAACTTTTGTGCTACTCCTATTAACAAAGTTATGCCCTTTAATGGCAAGCATTTAATCCAGACCTTTCCTTGCTATGCTTTTGACAAGAAATCTAATAGTTTGTTTTCTGTTTTGAACTAGCTATTTCAAAATGGCACCCACCTTCTTACATAATGCTCTGGCACAATTAAGGATATGCCAAATGTGTTTTATTAACTGACTGTGTTCTGCTTTTCACAAGCAGTTTGGCATTCAGCAATATGAGCTTGATCATACAGGATGACTGAATCCCACATTAGCTTCTGAATTAGATCACACAAATTTAAACTGTCAGTTTGCCCCAGAGGAGCAAATTGCAGAAACTGAATCTATGTGAAAATTTGGCTCAGCTCCTCTATATTATCTCCAAAAATCACAGCTTCCAGAAAAGTATAAACTACCAAATTTTTGTGTATGTATCATGGAATCACTCAGTAATGTTATGAATCCTTGAAGCTGAAGCACATAAAGTTATGTGTCAATTTAAATCTATACATGTATATCAAGTCACGCCAACCTTTGAACCTGCAAGATGATGACATAAGGTGTTCAGGAGAAAATGACAGCTGCAGTCATTTACCTCATTTGTATGCATTTCCCTGTTTGATCAGGAATGTCTTCATTTCCCAGTTTGTATGAAATATTGTGTATGCCTGACTGCTTTTGTGTCAAATTTACTTTTATAAATCCTGACATTTGTGTGGGTAGTTCCATATGTACTTTTTAAGCCTGTTTTTGTGTGTACGCAAACTTTATAAATGAGACCCCTGATCTGGACAATGTCAGTGCAGTTTGTAGGTTCTCACTATGTCGGTAGTTTTTTTTTTTCTGGGTACTGTGGTTTTCCTTCCATATTCTAAAAATGTGCAGGTTAGATTAATTAACAACTTTAAAATGATCATCTCTTAGTGAGTGAGTGTGTCTTGTGATTGCCTGATGCAGTCTGGGTTTGTTTTGCCTTATTAACTCTTGTAAAAAGATAACACAAATGAGGTATAAAAAGAAGAATGGGCAGGTGGCTGGATGGATGAATGAAATTTTCTCTCTTATTACTGCCATTAATATTAAAAAACCCAATCTGTTTTGTTGTGACGATTGGGATTATACATGCATATCATTTTTTTAATTTCAACAAAATTTTTAATACTATATTTACCAACAGGCTGAGAATCCTGCAAGACTGAACAGAATTAAGCAGGTCTGAAAATAAGTATGCATAAGCTGTTGAGTCTGAAATTACTTTTTAGGAATTTATGAAACATAAAATGTAATTTGAGTGTGTTCAAGCATTTCCTAATACATCTTGGCTATTATTTACTATTTCATTTCAAAATGAAAAGTTGTTGCTTTTGCTTTCTTGCTTTTGTATGTTGAAATAGATCTTTTATATGCAAACATATTTCTAACATGAGGTGATATAATTGCATTTCTGGTTGAATTGTAGTTATGGGGTTTGTAGAGCACATTGCTTAAGTCAATAAGTGTGCAACAGAATTGTAAGCAACATATCAGACATATCCAATGACCTAATTTGAATTATTTTTCTTTAAAAGAGTTATTAATGGTAAATAGTATAAAGCATTATTAACTGTATTACAGTTTGTTAGGTTTAATTCAGGAAAAAACTGCATTATAGTTAGTTAGTTTGATAAACACAGAAAACATACATACATATTAAATGCAGTAACAACATGTTATAAAAATACATTATGTATTTTAAATTTCTTATGTGAACTGCAACTCACTGCATTTATAAACATTTGTAGCTGGGAGTCCATTTTGAATAATTCAGAAAGTACATGGAGAGAGCAGCTATACTACTTTAATTCAACCTGAGAGTTTAATTCTACCTAACCCCAAAAATTATTTAAAATTGCTGCATTTTTTCATGAAAAATAGCAGCTTTCTTTTACATAGCACTATCTATTTTTCAAGGACATGGCAAAGACACTGAGGCTTTTTTGCTGTTATATACTTCAGTTATATTAAATGACATGTTACCCATGTAATTACAGGTAGTCTGCGATAGCAAATTATTTATAAATGAAAAGTGTTTAATGGTAGGAAGAGTACTTTTCTTTTTTCTAACACACTTTTGTGTTCAGAGGTAATTGTCTAGTCACTTTGTAAAAAGTATAAATATTTTTGTGGTTTTCATGCGCACATTTCAACTTGCAGTCTCTGTCTGAAAATGGTGCGCATTGGACCTGCATTTATATATCTTAATTCTTTTCTTTGGTTTACTGCATCCACATTTCACTTTGTTCAGACTTTAAAGTTTCATCAATTTAAACTAATTTCCTGTCTTTTTTCAGGTTGAGCAGCAAAGCAGTCATTTTTCTGTTGCATTTTAAAAGAAAGCATTCAAGGTTGGTTTCTGCTTTAACAAAGCCACATAAATAGGATCCAACTGCTTGGCTTTGGATAGAGAAGGAAAGGAAAAGTATGCCTGAATATTTTTGAAAATTATTATTCTTGTAATAAGTGATAGTTAATTAGATTATTTTATCTCTTTACATATTATATTTCCCTATACATCCTGAGATTATTGATCCTGTTTAATGTAGTTCTGATTCTTGTGAGTTGGAATATCTCAGAAGCACAACGAAGGAACCAACCCTGCCACAGAATCTAGCCTCATATCTTTGTGGGAGGAAACCTAAAATACTGGAGAACAGAACTCAGACAGACCCAAGATGAACATTCAAACTCCACACAGATTATGCCCAGGCCTGGATTGGAAAGCAGGAGTCTAGAGTTGTTAGGCAGGAATGCTAACCCTCCACTGTGCCATCTAACGTGTTCTGGGTTACAATAACATCCATATACGTTCTTTATACATGCAGAGCATTTATCATTTTTAATGTAATCTAAGTACTGTACTTTCTTTTGAAAATACCCCATGAAAGGCGATAGATAACATAATAATTGATTGACAAAAAATATAACTTTTGAAGTAGTAATATATTTGTAAAATGACATGTAATAGATATTATACCAAGAATATACATTAGGTGGTTAGCCCATTTCAGCTACATTTGAATGCTGGCCAAACTTATTTATTCTTATATAATACGCTACCGTGGCTGAACGTTTGTCTGTCCAGGATTTTAAATCACCTGTAGCTCGCAAACCGTTTGACCTATTGACATGAAATTTGGTACACATCTACTACGTGACCTCTATTGTCCACTTTCAGGGTAATGATTGACCTCCAAGGTTATTCCTCTTTTTATTTTTATTTTATTTTATTGTAGTATCAACTCCCAGCAGCGGCCAACAGAGCAACTGTGCGGCCCATGTGTACTAAGTAATTGCAACACAAAAACTGACTTAATCAGTTTTAACACGAAAAGATGCAGACTGAAGAAGAGAAGAAGCAGGCTGCTAGGGTGGAGAAAAGAAGAGCTGCTCAGGAAGCAGCAAGCACATCAACATCTGAGCAAACAAATGCTAAATTTACAGAGAAAGAATATGAAAACATGAATGCTGAAATCAAGTGTATTCACTGCATTTTATCGTGCAGTGCGCCGTTACTGGTAATTTAATAATGTGACCCTATTCCAGACAACCTATTTCACCAGGTCTGCCAAACTATTATTTAACCAGAGCCCTTTGTCATTCAATGCTTTGCTTTTACATCATTTCATTCTTATCTTCAGAGCTAGAACCTGGAACATAAAAGATATAGACATATAAGGGTACCATATTAGATATATTTCTTAATTTTTCTCATATACAATAAATAGAACAGCTACTACATTTTGCATCCTTGAAGTACTGGACTCTCAGGCAACCTTCATATAGCCCATTATTTAAAAGGAGCAGCACAGTTCCTCTTCTCTTTATGGTGATCAGATGAAGTGAAGAGAAGGTTGCAACCATGAAATGAACTACAGGGGGTTTGGCAAAATACAAAATCCATTAGCAAGCAGAGATCAGATACAGGCAAAAAACCAACTGAACAAAAGTAAAGGTGTAAACCAGAATTCATAAGTTAAAAAATGCTGCCAGAAAAACACTAACAGAGCCTTGCTTTCTGTGTTAATTTTTAAAGTGAATTCACAGATATGAAAAGTTGTTTGCCACTATCTTGTAAAGGTAGGTCCTCATGACAAAATATATCACATGGCCTCCTTGTCAACAACAGGCATAGCAACAGTAAACAATACGGCTGAGGCCAGGCAGAGACAGTCACAAAACGGTGATGACCTTCCAAAAAGCAGACCACAAAATGGCATTACCAGAATAGAAACAAAATACATAAATAACCACAAAAATGAAATATACAGAAGTTCAAGAGTGAAATGGACTGAAAATAGGATGCCAAAAAGTAAAAAGATTAATCATTATTTTAAATCAGGGCATATATGCTGTCCTTAATGGTAGAGGGAATAACACTGGCCTCCTGCCAGTTATCTAGAAATGGTCAATCTTAACCTGCACGTTACTTACTAGTGGCCATATGTCAGATGGAAGATACTTTTTTTATTTTTTCAGATGAAAGATCTTTAGGCCAGAGGGTCTAGCACTATTATATCTGCTGGGCTGCCTACCCTCTAGCCTCCAGGAGAACATTTTAGTCTCCCTCTGTCTGTCCTCTTCAGTGTTGCGACTTCCTGTTGTGCATTCTGACCACATTGTCTCATACTGGCAAACTGCCTTTCACACTAGCCTGACAAATTGGCACATTCTGTCCCCTGGATGTCTTCAAAGGGATTTTACCTCACCCTGTACCATTATGATGGTGCTCTTGGACCTGATAATGTCATACCAGTTGTGAACATCTTCACAGAAGATCAATGAAAGATTCATTTATCCTATTAATAATCCTTCAAAATACTGTATATTGATTTTCCATATAACTTTAAAATGTCTAACTATAATGATTAGCACTACTGACTCACAACTCCACAGTTGAAATCCTGTCCATATGGAAATTGCATGTGTTGAATGTGTCCACATGATTTTTCTCCAACATACATGCTGACTGCTCATTATCAGTTCTAAATTGGCCCTGTCTGAGTAAATGAGACTTTGCAATTTGTTAGCTTATTCCTTTAATTTGATGTAGCTGGCATGAGCTCCAATTCAACATGGAACAATAAGAAAATACATAAATGCTGTAGGAGGAGAATGGGCCAGGAATGAGGATGGTTTCTTACTTGGACAGGACGCCAGAGTCAAACGACGAATGGAGTGGCCAGTGGGATGGAAAAATAACTTTGTGTCCTGCCAGCATGATATAATGGATGGACCAGCAGAGAGCTGTGCCACCCCCACACACCAGAAAAACAGTTCACACAAAAATAGAGAGAAAAAATGATGTTTCAAACAAAAGAAAAGTTCCCTCATATGGCAGTCCATTTGGGACACCTGCAGGGGTATTTGGGAGTTGGAGTCCTGAAATGCAGCCTTGCCTGGTCCCTGAGTATCGATAGAGGATGCTGTTGGGGGAGGACCTCCCTAGTTTCTCTATGCTTCCTGGAATTCATGGGGTGGCACTGGAAGCATTCCTAGGTCCAGTTTAAAAGGGAGCCTGCAGCCTCACATCAACGAGTCACAGTTGGGAGGCCATGGATTGCACTCTTGGGGGAGCAAGGAGGAAGTGTGATTGGTCTATTTTGTTTATCTTGATGTATCTTTAGAAGGGTGATCAATGGTGAGGTTCTGTGTTTGAATAAATATCTTTTATTTAAACCAGGAATTGTCTTAGGCATTACCGTGTCTGTGGTTTGGGGCCCTTGGGTGTCCCTGGTGGTTACAAGGCATAAACACAAAGTATATACTGTTTAATCAACATTATCTCAAGCAGACTAGTAAGGTATCAACTTTTATAAATACATAGTTGATTATATAGGCAATTCTTTATTAACACAGAATGAAAACCAAAGTATGACTCCAGTGTGCTTATTAACAAGAGTTATGTATACAAGAAGTCAACTTTTAAATCTACATTATACAAGAGTAAATAAGTAAATACCTTCACTTTTGCACTTGGTTTGGGTTAGGTATACTTCTTTCCCCACACACATTCAACATGGTGTATTTGTGGTAACAGTAGCAAAGTTTCAGCCTTGATCAGTCAGTTTCTTTTGTGGTTTTTTAAGTGTAAACATGAGCACGCCACTGTCAAGTTGCTTTGAAATCCATTGGAGGTTTTCAATAGAATATGTAGACAGTGTGTTACTATGATGGGGTGTTTATGAATGGATTGAGAAGTTTTAAAAATGGTTGGACAACTGTTAAGCACAAAGAAGGAGTGGAGCGCCCATCCATGTTCATTATAAATGATAATATTGAACAGGTCTGTACCATGATTTTGATGAACCAATTTGGATTTCAGCCCCAGGTAACCCTTCAGCCTAATAATAGAGGATTACTGCTCACTGCTTTTCATTTGCTCAAGCGGAGAGCAGAGTGGCCATTTTTACTCTTAGAAAACAACAAGAGAAACTGACTGATGAAGGCTGAAACTTTACCAATGTGACCACAGACAAGCTGTGTTTCCACATTGTTACAATATGTTTGTTATAATATTAATTTAATGTCACTGTCTATGTGCACAATGTTATACAGGCAGACCAAGTATGGTACACAGGGGCTCAGCATTTAGAATTGCCAACCAAGCATTGGATTAGATAGCCAAAGACAGCTGGAGGATTGTATAATCAGCCTAAAAAACAGAATAGTATACTTCTGTCCTCTGTCAGCACAAAAATCTTCTTTCCTTGTTAGGAGAATGAGAACTGCAAGTAGGCATTGTGCTATTCCTGTATTTTTGGAGGTGGAGTTGAACCTTTCCTGTCCTTGTTTGGAGACCAGAGAGGACCAGCATGTGGATAAGACAGTATATAAGGATGGACCTAATGCCAATACACTTTGAAGCTGTCGGGCGGAAGATTATGTCCTCCGTCCGGAAAATCCTTTCAGCGTGGTGACGAAAGATGGCAGACTGTGTAGATCAAGACACCCACCTTGATAAAGTCTGTCATAAGCTTCCTGTCTGTAACCGCGTAAACACCGTAAGTAAAGTAAGCTAAAGTATATCTGTTGCTCTCATGTGATGTTTGTACCGCCGTAATCACGATGGGAGGGATATCGCCTTTTCTGTCATGTTTCTATATTTTTCGGTTACTTAACATGCCGCAATTTCAAAAGAACACATTTCCGGAGTGCTAATGCCTCCTAAGGAAACACACATCTGCACTGGAAAAGGTGCACAGATAACACAAGAAAAAATACCACAGAAGTGCGGATGATTATTTACTTACTCTAATATATGAAGCAATGCAGATGTCTAACCGCATACATATCAGTGACAGTAATACATGGAAAAAGATGTTAGCTGGAACATTTTAACTTTGTAAGCAAAAATAAAAAAGTAAAAAATATGAAGAAAGGTACTCCTAAAGATAGCACTATAATAGAAGGTTCTTTAGAGATGATGCAGCATGTGTTACAGAGGGCAGAAGGTGCACTAGAAAGTTACCATCCAGTTATGGCGTGTGTGAGTGTGTGAGCAAAATGATTGCTTCTGAGTAATCAGTGCATGCTTCTCTTAACATGTAATCACTTGGGGTGCTTTTTGCTACAAAGATTATATAAAACCCAAGCCACGCGTACGGGCAAAGCAAAGATCAGCTCAATGCCTGACCTCTCCTGCTTTATATTTTCAGCATACATAATACCAAATTACCAACCTACAGATAGGTCACATTTTTAATAGATAATTATTATTAAATTAGAGATGCTATTTTTGAATCTGCCATGGTTCTCTTTTGTCTGCTTGCTATTTCTGCTTTAGGATTAATGGTAATGACAGAACTGTAAACTCCTTGAATATAGATTGCATGGTTACTGAGAGCCTTGCTGCAAAGGTCATAAGCATTACTTGCTTCATTATTCAAATGTGTGCAGCCCTAAAAAGTTTCCTCATCATCAAAACATAATGTAAAGCAACATTTAAACAATATTTAGTTATTGTTACATTATTTTGATTTAAAAATTATTTATAAATTTTAAATAATGTGACTGTGTACTGGAACTAAAACGAGTGCAGATATTTCAGAGTGACTCCATATATATAGTTGATTCTCTACTAACAGTTGTCAGGCTTAGTTGTAGAGTAGAGAGCCAAATTTGTTTCTCAGATGTTACCTCTTTGACCATCAGACATTTTGTGAGAAGTGTCAGTAAAATGTAGTCATAATTAACTAATCATGAGAATTTAAGGAATAAAGTAGGTCCCGAAAACAGATGGTGGATAAACCATTATGATTAGTTTATATTGTAATTAAATCCCATTCCCAGTCACCATTTATGATTTATTTATTTATGGGGTACTTTATTGTTCATCCCAAATCCCAAAAACACATTTGTCAGTTTATCTGGGGACTTGAAATTAGTCCAGTGTGGGTGTTTCTGCCCGGGGCTGACTCTAACTCTCTGTGACCACAGACAGGATTAAGTGAGTTTGAGAATGTTATGTTCTGTTCTGAAGTAGAAATTTTTGGCAGTTCACATTATGGTGGTCAAATTAGCTAGGTTACAAACAGCACAAAGTGCTTCAAAAATCCTATACAATCATCTAAAACCAGCCAAATCAGAAATGTCAACCATTATTAGAAGTCTTTCTTCCTCTAATATTAATTCCACCTTTACTAAGATCTAAAAGTTTTCATCTCAGTGAGACACTGCCTTATACTTCAGGCGTGGTCATGAAAGGTGGAAGGGATTGCAGATTGATTTTCCAACTCAAAGAAGCCAGTCCTTGCTGATAATACAACTTGTTATTTAACTCTGTAGTTTTTAGCCTTACACATAAAGTCATTGTTATAATGTACATTTTTCCTTTTCCAGGATATCATCCAAATGATTTGTAGCCCAGAGCAGATTTTAATTCTAACTCCTTCATTTTTTTCTAATTTGTTTCTCTTCAACTGTTTTATTCAAGCAGGCATGTAATAATGAACACATAGACATCAATGGGAGCAAGTTAGATAGTGAACTGCTGTTCTTTTGTCATTTATCTTGACATCATCTTTGTGTAGTTAAGAAAACAAGAAGCAATCAAAAAAAGAGAGAGAGAGAGAATGCAGCTGTTTTAAGGCTAAAAGATGCAGTTAAAGGTTGGGGAATAGTAGGCTAAATGGCAAATGAATAAAAAGCAGCATAACAATGTTGTTTGAGCACACAGCAAAAATAAACAATAGTCGTTAAAACTATTTTTTTAAATATATTTATTTGTTTAACAATTCCCAATTCAAGATTTTTTTTTCTAGTTTTTGCATATGTGTTTTTTTTTTTTTGCAGTGCAGTAATTGGTTTAGCCCTAGCGCAGCTCAAAGCCCATTTCGAACCCCATTTCTGGTGTGGACAGATGTTGCCCCTCATTATTCATAGCAGGTAGTCAGTATTATTGGACTTCAACAGAGGCGTAGCTAAGGTTTTCAGCAACCCCTCCTGTTTGCCAAAATGCAATGGGTAAGGGAAAGATATTTTAAAAAAAATGTATTTAAAATAATAGTATTTTAAGGAAAAAATTTCATATAAGTCTCTGAAAATGATAACGCCGCCTCGTGTTCTTTAAAATCTAAATCCGTCATTAGTTTTTGTAAGAAAAAATTTGTTTTCAGCATTTAAAAATGATTTTAAAGAAAGTATATAGCAAATTATACAGCAAAATTATTATATATTTATAAAAACTGCATTACTTACAATTTATTCGTAAGAAAATATGATGGGGAAACGACTGGACTTGCAGCCATCTACTAGAATACTTCACCACAGCCTAATCAATTTTCTATCAAACACATAAACACAGATCACTTGGCACACAGAAATGGTGTTTGCAACAACTTAGACAATGATACACTAATGCCTCATGTCAGTCGCGCGACCTGTTTAATAATGTCAAAAATGATTCTGGGTGGGAGTCAAGCATGTTAGAGTAGTGGAGGGGATAAATTATTGTCTGTTGGGTATATAGAACTAATACGTGCTTCGAAATCAGAAAGAGACAAACAACATTGGAAAAAGATATCCTCCTACTGATGGAGTGATGGACTGAGTATGCAAATGTTTTTTATTTACTTTTTAGTGCATTTAAGAATGGAAAAAATTTCATTCTAAAATTTCATAACATCAATTTGGCACCCCCTGGATGCTGCGCCAGGGGACAGATGTCCCCCCTGCCCCCCCAGCTATGCCACTGGACTTCAACGGGCTGTTTTCCCCCTTGGCATCTGGAGTGTGCACCCCTTAAGTAACATGAACAGTGTCTCTTTGTGTGTGTATATATATCGCAGGCTTTAAGGAGCACACTGCCTCTTGGTGTTCAGAGGGAGCGCACTTAATAGTACCCACCCAGTATCATCAAAGCTTTACAATCTGGGTCCACCTCAGTATTCAGTGTGCACACCCCTTAACTTTTATAAATGGAGCCCTTCGAATGATGGCACCCTATAGGTGGCCACCAGTGTTGCTTTCTGGATTAACTGGCTCTGTTCAGCAACGATAATTGGCTTCTAATTAAACAACTGGATTTGAACAAAAAAAAAATACAGACATTGTAGCCCTCCAGGACTGAACTTGAGGACACCTGCCTTATTGTTACTTAACTGGGTTTAGTTGAGAAATGTTACAGAGGTGTGCAGAGTGCTAATTGCATCAGTTTTGGCAATGAAAAAAGCCATGCTGTTAAATGAAAGAATGAAGAATTTCAGTACAAGCCATTTTTTTCCTGCATATTGAATTCTGCCAACCAATCACTCCAACAGGAGGATGAACAGGTCTTCCCATGCAGTATAAAACAGCGGCAAGAGGGGTTTCTAAGACCTGCATTTAGCCAATCAGGTTTATCTGCCATTGTTGTGTGCCTTGCCAAAGCATAAACATAATTATTATGACCATCAATTGTTCAATTTGCTTTGTTGATTCTGTGTGTCAAGTCTGTGTCTTGCCCATATTTATTGTTTCAAAATGAAGGTGTTGCTAAAGGGCATGAAAGAAAAGATATTCATAAAAAAATATAACCCATTTTTGGACATGGTGAGAATATGTAAAAACCACACAAAAAGTGACCAGTTTGGGATAAGAACTCAGTATACTTGAATGTGTTGGGGAGTAGCTTTAACTACTGCACATTATTATTGTCATATTTTAGGTTTGAAGGGTTTGTAAGCTATTTGTATTTGACTGATCTCGTAGGAGAATTGTATTAAAGTTAATTTAGAGCATAGGCCTTAAAGAGTTGCTGTAGTATTCTATGCTACAATTTGTTCCTATGTAAAGAAAGACTTTGTTGAGGTCTTGTTTTTCAGCAATAACTGATGAATACATGCACTATAGGCAACCTGTAGTCAGACATGACTGCATTGATGCATACTTAAGACCAAGCACAACGTATATTAATGTCTTATTACATATCAGTTACTAACTAACACAGAGCCAGCTACAAGAGAGCTTGAACTACGAAATTGCTCCAAAGAGCATGCCATAAAGGCAGCATCTTTTTTCTTAAGCGTGTTCACACTTGTACTTAACATCTGTAATGCTCCCTGCATGCAGCCATAGGCATCACTATTTTAGTGCAGCATCTGGTAGATCGTACCCAAGGATGGACTCTTGAGGACACAAGTGAGGATAGAGTTAGGATGTAAATCAAATGCTTACACAATATAAATTAGAAAACTAAATTTTCAGAGTAGATATATTTAATAAAAAAAAATACAATTAAAAACCCATTGAGCAGTAAAAACAAAAGAACAGTTACTCAACACAAGATAGTTAAACTACTGAACGATCATTCTACACATTGGTGCCACTACGGGGTAACCCTAACTCGTATCCGTAACTCATTCTAAATGCTCAGTTACTGTGTTCCTCCTGAAACCTTTACCCCTAGTGAATACTGGTCAGCAAAGACCTCAGTAAACTCAAAATAAAGTAGTTCAGTCTACTGCAGTACCCTCGATGATCTACCCTTTTCACAGATAAGTCTCCACCTCTCCAGACCGCTCACCAATATTGATTCATGACATTGAGACTGAAGACATCTCCCTACAATCTTGACGCCAATGGCATTGCATCAGTGTCATCTGATACAATACGAAACATCACTTTCTCCAACTGTGACACCCTGGCTATCTACTCTTACAGCAAACCTGATACACTTAAGAGCTTCCCATCTCTCTCACATGCACGAGTAAATGTAGAAATAACTTCTGGTTGTGAATGTTATAAAGGGTTAAGTTCCGTCCATAACTTTCAGTTAAAATAAGTAAAAAAGGAAATCCTTTGAGATTGAGTAACTACCGTAACTTGTTCCTTCTCTACTTTACAGCCACTGTCACACTAAAAGGATCTATACATAACTTCATGCTACTTCTCGGTTAGACAAATCATGCATTTAAGCAAACGATGTAAGATTCTACAGAATCTTCATTTAACGTGTGCTTTACAGCTTTGCACTCAGTCATCCAAAATGGTGTCATTTTGATTAAGCACATTCATATTACTGGGCTCTCAGGTACCATTTGCTGGTTAAAAGTGGTGCATGTATATTGAAAGAACAGAAAAAGGTTTGCAACTTTCGGGCAGCCATCATTGCAAGTCAGACCACACTAAAAGTTAACGCAACTTATCAAATAATTGATACTGTAGATGTAGCCCCTGTTTTGTGTTACCCAGTTACTACAGGATTTCCTCCCACATCCCCAAGGTAAGCATGTTTGGTTAACTGATAACCCCTATGTGTTTTACAGGTTGTGAAATGCTGCTGCTGTGAAGAATTTAGGCCCTCTGTAAGCCTTGAATTGGGTTAAGCTGTTTTTAAAATGTTACGTGTTATATTAGGATGTAGTTATTCAAAAAAATTAGGTCAATTCAGCTAAAGAGTTTAACAGTTCAATCAAATCTTTTAAATTACTTCTACCACTTGTGTTTTGATAATAATACAAATTCATTCATATTTTTAGATGTAGTCTGTGACTGCTGTCTAGTAACATTGAAAATGCCAAGCATGTTATGTAAACCCCACCCAAATAGGGTGGGCAAGCAAAACGATTAGATTTAAAGCCTCAGTACAATATACTACTGCAGACGGCAGTCATATAGTCTTGTTTTACCCAAGTTCTAGTTTATGAGGAAAATGACCTCAACAAATGAAACTATGCAGCTCAAGAGTCTAATTATTGTTTAACACATTTTGACATATAATTGCTGTTTTCTTCTCATTGTTTGACTCATAACTCCAATGATTCATGCTTCTTTATCTAGGCCATTCTCTGCTTTTCTCTGAAAATAATATTTTTTTAATTTTGCCACAGCCATCAATATAACACCTCAATGTAAGGTTCTCAGTATAACACCCACAACCTCACCCCTTTTACACTCTCCACTGTATTTATGGATTTTAGACTTCTAAATCTAACTTGTATTATTCCAATAATATAAACTATGCATTAATCAAGGGCTGCCTGTATTAAAGCAGGAAGAAATCTGAGGTCCATGCCATGATTGATTTATTGTAGCCTGTACAAAAAAGCTGAAAATATAGCTGATAATGGAGTATAAAGGAGTGTCTGTAAAGTGTGAACAAAAGTGCATTTGTGAGTGACAGTCTGTATAATACAACGATTAGCTTTGAATCACATGACCTTCTTACACTCACTTAGTCCAATTCAAGGTGATGGGGAGCTAGATAGTATTGGGAACAAGGCAGGTGTCAGCCCTGGACAGGGCACCAGTCCATCAGAAGGCCAATATGATCACCAGTTAACATAGCGCTCACATCCTTTGGGGTGCTGGAGGAAAACCCACACAGGCACGAGAATGACATGCAAACTGCAAACGATGAGCAGAGACACAAGTCAAACCCAGGAAGATGTGTGTTTTAGCTAGAAGTGCTCAGTATTGCAGCACCATACCATCTTAGCTTTTAATGCCACTCCCATCATTACAAAATGTATATCACATCCAATGGTGGCATTTAGTGATTCAAGTGACTTCTAAAAGTTTTATTTCCATGGGTAGTGTCTACCTTCCTAGGCATCTCCAGGCACCAACACTCCTGGTGCTTTGTTATGGCGAGAAGATGGTAATCTGTGAGACATCTGGGGTCTCATGTCTAAATGGTGCGTATGCACAAAAATGTTGCGTAAGAACGTTTCCATGTTCAAATCACTATGTATAAAACCTAAACTTGTTATAAAGCCACGCACATTTCCATGGTAGCTCATACCCTGTCGTACGCAAGTTCTGTGCTCGATTTTGCAGACTGGCGGCACCCTGCATCAAAGCAGTGCTACTGTTCCTGTGTGGTTACCCTTTCTTTTTCAGATCCACATCCCTGACGCAGCTTTATAAATACACTGAAATTAACTGCATAGTGTTTTTTAGTTTAATGCATCTGATTGTAATAAACCTGTAGCAATATAATGGTCCACAGAATGGTCAAACTATTCTAAATACAGTGGAACCTCGGTTCACAAACATCTCGGTACACGTACAACTCGGTTCACGACCAAAAAGTTCGCCAAACTTTTGCCTCGGTTCACGACCACACACTCGGTATACGAACAAGCCAGTTTCCCTTTCGGTTTGTGCGCGCCGATGATTTCCGCATGTGTTGCATTGTTCTCGGTCAGATGTGCCTGCCTGCGCGTGCATGCCTGCCTGCCTGCCTGTGCGTGAGTGCCTGCCTGTGCGTGCGTGCCTGGCTGCCTGCCTGTGCGTGCGTGCGTGCCTGCCTGCCTGCACGTGAGAGAGAGAGAGAGAGAGAGAGAGAGCGAGCGCGTGCATGCTGCTGAGAGAGAGCGAGTGCGTGCTGCTGAGAGAGAGGGGGAGGGTGCGTGCTGCTGAGAGAGAGGGGGAGGGTGCGTGCTGCTGAGAGAGAGAGAGAGCGTGAGCCTGCTCCTGCAGCTGAGCAGGGAGCCTGGGTGTTTTGTGTCAGTGTTATTCAATGTTTTTTCATTAGTTTACTATTACACTGTGCATTCTATGGTGTAATTAACTATATTTGTGCTTAATCTTTAAAAAAAATATATTTACATACAGTTTGTACGGTCTGGAACGGATTAATTGTATTTACATATAATCCTATGAGGGAAATTGCTTCAGTTCACAACCAACTCGGTTTACGACCAGAGTTTTGGAACGAATTATGGTCGTGAACCGAGGTTCCACTGTACCATAGCTGCTTTAGCGTTGTTACTCTAACTGCATCTTCTTCTTCTTTCAGCTGCTCCCGTTAGAGGTTGCCACGGGGGATCATCTTTTTCCATATTACTCTCACTGCACCACTCAGAGTATTTATATCACTGTATCTGAGTGTGGATCACAGCTGTACAGTAGCTGATCGGAAAGAGAATTATTGCTGTACAGCTTCAAGCACACGCTGCCTCAGCCATGCTGTCTATCGAACTGCACTCATACGGCAAATGCTTCAGAGCCTTTCCTCGTGGTTCAGAAACAGTCTCATCCCAAGAACTATAAACGCACACAATCAGTCCATCAAGTGCTCCTTGTAGAACTGTTTGTACTTATTAGTACAATCACCTCACTGTAAACTTGTGATACAGTTATAATATTGCACAACCTGAGCCACTTTATAAAGCGCGTATTTACATACGATGACGATATAATTTTTAAGATGAAATGCAGCAAAATATGTTTATTATATTATACAGATAAAACTTTAACTTCATTTAAATAATCTTTATTGTTAATAATTAAACATGTGAGGACACGGTGCTGCGACGCTGGCGCTCTGTTCATGGATTGTTCCTGTCTCACGCTGTATTCTTGCTGGTGCTGGTGCAGCACTGGAAGGATAGATGGATAGAGTACTTAAACACGTACTACAAAGATATTTCAATGTTCCTTAAAAGTTTCGAAGAATCAGCGTCCTAAGCTTACAGATGGCTTAACGTCTATTACAGAGCTGATTGTGTGGCGATTGGGTATTTGGAGAAAGAAAAGAAAGGACAGGAATTGGGGGTTAGTAAGTTTGAAAGATACAGTTCTACTGCAATAAAGTATTTCATCGAAGGTCACACATGGCGCAGCAAGCATCTTGCATGAGACATGAACAATCACTGCGCCACCGTGTTCCCATGTTAAATAACATGCTTTATCTCCTATCATCATGAAAATGATATAACGTATGCATCTCAGTATTTTAATTATTCAGAGAGCTGTAATATTATGAATGTAATGGATTCTGTGCCTTCCTGTCGGAGGAAGAGAAAGCCCGGAAGCACATAGTGATTCACACACATAGAGCACATAGAAGATCAAATACAAAACAAAGCATTTAACTTGCTACTTTAGTTACGATGGGATTTGAGAAACTAGTAAATGAAACAATTTTAAGATGAAGTTTATGATGTTCTACTTCAATGACAAAATAAACTACGTGATTAAAGTGGAAATTTCGAGATTAAAGTTGATATTTCGTGCTTTTTTCCTACTGTGTGCCTTTTTTTTCTCTGTACCCTAATAAGCTTTCATATGACACACAAATGGTGGGCTATGGCTCACCTTTTCATGGCGACTTTGATATCTGACAACTTCTTTTTTATTTAGGGCACTGCACGACTTTCTGGACTTGAGCTTTCGAGTTTCTCCGACATGCTATGTCACTCAATCAACTTCCTTTTGTTGTTTATACCACTGTTTAAACCAACAAATAGTACGTTTTTCCTTGCCTCCACTTGGTATGTGCTGAAATTCTTTTATTTTCCCTCGTGCTTTTGCCATTGCCTTTTAACAGAACACTGAGCTTAAGGGCTATTTATATTGATTTGAATATTCAAAGAGGCGTTATTCTGGGATTTGTTGGGTTGGGGCAGCAGGTGTGTGCACGTGCGTTACTTTTCACGCTGATCGAGATTTATGTAGCGGAAGAACGTGGAAGTTGGCAAATGCACAGATTTATGCATCTGGATTTTTCTGTGCGTACGCACATTCCCGCTTTTGTGCTTATGCCATGTTATAGTGTGAATTCTACGCACGGCGTTATACATGGGGCCCCTGGAGTTCTCCATCTTCACTACAGCAGTGACTTCTGGGACCATAGAGAATGTGATTTAAGATGACGGAAAGAACTGTGAAACTCATTATTTAACATTCCACCCTTATTTATTGGAGATTGTTTCAATGCTTATATCACAAAATATTAATTTCAGCTGCTTGAGATTATTTCAGATAAATAAATATGATGATCTGCAATGTAGGCAAATAGAATACATTGTTTTTAATGTAAGAAGACAGTTTTGAGATATGGTAGTTAAGCTACCTGATCATGGTATTGCATGTTGATTAGTGTTATGTTGTGTTATTAATGTTATTAATTTGGACAGTAGGTGGCACTGTACAAAAATGATATAAAAAGAACTGCACATGTATTCTGTACATGTGACAACATTAAGCCTATGACTTTTTTTTTCATTTTTGAGGATGGTTATTTACCAGCTCATAGTAATGAGATGTGTAGTGTCTTGGCAAAGAAACCATCTTGCAACACAACAGACTGTAAAAATAAGTGTGTGTGAATTTCCCAGATGTTCCTGAGACAGTTACCAGGAATTGGATGGCCTAATCTGTCAGTGTATTGCAATCACAACCGATAGGACCAGAGGAAAAGGAGTGAGTGAGTATGTAAGTGAGAAAGTTATAGTCAATGTTTTTAGAACAGGTTACTTGCTGTTCTCTGAATGAGACATAAAACTGAGGTCCTGAGAAAGGGAGTTTTCCGATGTCCAGGATAAATTGACCATCATGGCTCAGTCATTCTGGCCCCCTATCTCTAACTGTATATCTATCTATAGCTAATATATAGTGAGAGTACTGGCGCAAAATAGCTGCCGTCACATCATCCAGGTGGATGTTGTGCATTAGTGGTGGATAAAATTGCTCCCCACTATCTATGTAAAGCATTTTGAGTATTGAGAAAAACACTATATAAATGTACCAAATTATTATTAATTACAATTAATTACTTGTATATTTTTGTAATTTTTTTTTTTTTATAAGAAGAACTAGGACATGTGTTAGTCCAGTCTGATTAAGTGCGTTAATAAATAAAATCTGACAATGAGGTAATCAAACTGAAAATATATATAGGAAGAGATGTGTTGTGTTTAAAAAGAGTAGCTTTCAAATATAAAAAAAGCTAGTATCTTTTTTAAAGCTGGGTTTTCCAACATAATAGACCTGTCTGGCATGCTTTAAATGGCTGTCAAGTCTTTTTGTAAGCTGTGATTTTGCATGTGGCACTTGATAGAACTGGCAGTTTGGTCCAATAATTGATGAACCATGCCTTATTTGTTTGCTTGGTACCATATGTTGGGATTATATAAAAGACAAAGCTATTCTCAGGTTCAGTAAGTTGTGCGTTGTATTTGTGATCCAGTGTCAACTCATTTGTTAGTAGATGCAGGTTCTTTGCTTCCTCTGTTCATTTTTTTCTTCCCTGCCCTGATTCTGTTGTCAAACAACAAAGAAAGTCCTACCTGTCAATACGTAACAGTCATAGTATAGAAATTAAGCTCCAGGAAAAATAAAAGATGTTTAGGCTTTCTAGCTGCTTACTTCTGTATTTTTGTATTGCAAAACTAACTATTGTTACATATAATTGGAACAGTACTCAGAAAGTAAGATTTTCTGCCCCAGTTCTGTATTGTTAACTCAGTTTGTTTTAATGAAAAACATTCATTTAGACATAAATGTAGAAGTCTATTGTAGTAGAAAAATAATTCAATCACTCATCATTTTTTTCAACCTGTGTAATCCATTTATACAGTCATGGAGGGTCTATACTGACAGCACTGAACTCCAGGCAGGAAGTAACCCTGAGCAGTATGTCAGTCCATCACAGGGGTATTCTCACTTGCACTCAAACAATAAATTTAGAATGACCAATTAAATGAAACTTGGGATGTAAAAACCCCAAAAACTCCCCCCAGGCACAGGGCGCATGAGCAACTTTCACATCGACAGAGACAAGGTAACGATTCAAATCCAGTTTTTTTGAGCTGGGAGGCATCAGTGCTAACCAATATGTTGTTCCATAAATAGAATATACCAGTATAAAAATGCTATAATAGTTACATTTTGTAAAATGTAGAATACCACCACCCCTCCTTGAACCGTCACCTTATTGTGGTGGAGGGGTTTGCGTGTCCCAATGATCCTAGGAGCTATGTTGTCCGGGGCTTTATGCCCCTGGTAGGGCCACCCAAGGCAAACTGGTCCTAGGTGAGGGATGAGACAAAGAACGGTTCAACAAACCTCCAATGAAGAATAAAAACTGTGGACGACGTTTTCCCTTCCCCGGACGCGGGTCACCGGGGCCCCCCTCTGGAGCCAGGCCTGGGGGTGGGGATCAATGGCGCGCGCCTGGTGGCCGGGCCTGCACCTATGGGGCTCGGCCGGGCACAGCCCGAAGAGGTAACGTGGGTCCTCCTTCCCATGGACTCACCACCTAAGGGAGGGGCCAAGGAGGCCAGGTGCAGTGTGAGTTGGGTGGTGGCCGGAGGCGGGGACCTTGGCGTTCTGATCCTCGGCTACAGAAACTGGCTCTTGGGACGTGGAATGTCACCTCTCTGAAGGGGAAGGAGCCTGAGCTAGTGCGCGAGGTTGAGAGGTTCCAGCTAGATATAGTCGGACTCACCTCGACGCACAGCTTGGACTCTAGAACCAATCTCCTTGAGAGGGGCTGGACTCTCTACCACTCTGGAGTTGCCCCCGGTGAGAGGCGCCGAGCAGGTGTGGGCATACTTACTGCCCCCCAACTTGGAGCCTGTGCATTGGGGTTTACCCCGGTGGACGAGAGGGTGGCCTCCCTCCGCCTTCGGGTGAGGGGAAGGGTCCTGATGGTTGCGCCGAACGGCAGTTTGGAGTATCCACCCTTTTTGGAGTCTCTGGAGGTGGTGCTAGAGGGCATACCTTCTGGGGATTCCCTCGTTTTGCTGGGAGACTTCAATGCCCACGTGGGCAATGACAGTGAGACCTGGAAGGGCGTGATTGGGAGGAATGGCCCCCCGATCTGAACTCGAGCGGTGTTTTGTTATTGGACTTCTGTGCTCGCCACGGATTGTCCATAACGAACACCATGTTCAAGCATAAGGGTGTTCATATGTGCACTTGGCACCAGGACACCCTAGGCCTCAGTTCGATGATCGACTTTGCGGTTGTGTCGTCGGACTTGCAGCCATATGTCTTGGACACTCGGGTGAAGAGAGTGGCGGAGCTGTCAACTGATCACCACCTGGTGGTGAGTTGGCTTCAATGGTGGGGGAAGATGCCGGTCAGACCTGGTAGGCCCAAACGTGTTGTGAGGGTCTGCTGGGAACGGCTGGCAGAGTCCCCTGTCAGAAGTAGCTTCAACTCCCACCTTCGGCAGAACTTCGACCACGTCCCGAGGGAGGTGGGGGACATTGAGTCCGAATGGGCCATGTTCTGTGCCTCTATTGTTGAGGCGGCTGACTGGAGCTATGGCTGTAAGGTGGTCGGTGCCTGTCGCGGCGGCAATCCCCAAACCCGTTGGTGGACACCGGCGGTGAGGGATGCCGTCAAGCTGAAGAAGGAGTCCTATAGGACCTTTTTGTCCTGTGGGTCTCTGGAGGCAGCTGATAGGTACCGGCAGGCCAAGCGGAATGCGGCTTCGGTTGTTGCTGAGGCAAAAACTCGGGCATGGGAGGAGTTTGGAGAGGCCATGGAGAACGACTTTCGGACGGTTTCGAGGAGATTCTGGTCCACTGTCCGGCGTCTCAGGAAGGGGAAGCAGTACAGTGTCAACACTGTATATGGTGGGGATGGTGCGCTGCTGACCTCGACTCAGGACGTTGTGGGTCTGTGTGGGGAGTACTCCGAAGACCTCCTCAATCCCACTAACATGCCTTCCAATGAGGAAGCAGAGCCTGGGGACTCTGAGGTGGGCTCTCCCATCTCTGGGACTGAAGTCACCGAGGTGGTCAAAAAACTCCTTGGTGGCAGGGCCCGGGGGTGGATGAGATATGCCCAGAGTTCCTTAAGGCTCTGGATGTTGTAGGACTGTCTTGGTTGACACGTCTCTGCAACATCGCATGGACATCGGGGACAGTGCCTCTGGATTGGCAGACTGGGGTGGTGGTCCCCCTCTTTAAAAAGGGGGACCGGAGGGTGTGTTCCAACTAATGAGGGATCACACTCCTCAGCCTCCCTGGAAAAGTCTATTCGGGGGTTCTGGAGAGGAGGGTCCATCGGATAGTCGAACCTCGGATTCAGGAGGAACAGTGTGGTTTTCGTCCTGGTCGCGGAACAGTGGACCAGCTCTACACCCTTAGCAGAGTCCTGGAGGGTGCATGGGAGTTTGCCCAACCAGTCTACATGTGCTTTGTGGACTTGGAAAAGGCGTTCGACCGTGTCCCTCGGGGAATCCTGTGGGGGGTGCTCCGGGAGTATGGGGTACTGGACCCCCTGATAAGAGCTGTTCAGTCCCTGTACAACCGGTGTCAGAGCTTGGTCCGCATTGCCGGCAGTAAGTCGAGCCCGTTTCCAGTGAGAGTTGGACTCCGCCAGGGCTGCCCTTTGTCACCGATTCTGTTCATAATTTTTATGGACAGAATTTCTAGGCGCAGCCAGGGTGTTGAAGGGGTCCGGTTTGGTGGACTCAGGATTGGGTCACTGCTTTTTGCAGATGATGTTGTCCTGTTTGCTTCATCAGGCCGTGATCTTCAGCTCTCTCTGGAGCAGTTCCCAGCTGAGTGTGAAGCGGCTGGGATGAGAATCAGCACCTCCAAATCCGAGACCATGGTCCTCAGCCGGAAAAGGGTGGAGTGCCCTCTCAGGGTTGGGGGCGAGATCCTGCCCCAAGTGGAGGAGTTTAAGTATCTCGGGGTCTTGTTCACGAGTGAGGGAAGAATGGCTCGTGAGATCGACAGGCGGATTGGTGTGGCATCCGCAGTGATGCGGGCTCTGCATCGGTCTGTCGTGGTGAAAAAAGAGCTGAGCCGTAAGGCAAAGCTCTCAATTTACCAGTCGATCTACGTTCCTATCCTCACCTATGGTCATGAGCTATGGGTAGTGACCGAAAGAACGAGATCGCGAATACAAGCGGCTGAAATGAGTTTCCTCCGCAGGGTGTCTGGGCTTTCCCTTAAAGATAGGGTGAGGAGCTCAGTCATCCGGGAGGGGCTCAGAGTAGAGCCGCTGCTCCTCCGCATCGAGAGGAGTCAGATGAGGTGGCTCGGGCATCTGATCAGGATGCCTCCTGGACGCCTCCCTGGTGAGGTGTTTCGGGCACGTCCAACCGGGAGGAGGCCCCGGAGAAGACCCAGGACACGCTTGAGGGACTATGTCTCCCGGCTGGCCTGGGAACGCCTTGGGATTCTCCCGGAAGAGCTGGAAGAAGTGGCTGGGGAGAGGGAAGTCTGGGCTTCTCTCCTTAAGCTGCTACCCCCGCGACCCGACCTCGGATAAGCGGAAGAGGATGGATGGATGGATGGAGAATACGACCACAGAGGAAAGACCCTTCAAACTTGACAATGCCTTTCCAAGTGTCCAGACAAGGCATATCAGCTGCAATGTACAGTATGTACAGTATATGCATTTTGACCAGATGGGGTGCTTTAGAGTGATCCAGAAAGAAACCTGACCACTCCATGCTCTGGTTACAAAAAAGAAAGTTTATTATGTGAAATGGAATAATCAAGGAGAGAGAAAAATAGAAGAATCATAAGCAACACAAAGAGTAAAACAAAACAGTAAAGTCTATCTTCTTCTCTATCTACAGTAAACAAACATGAGCTGCTTACCCTTTTCTCACACACAGTAGGTTTCTTTTTCAGTGTACTGGTCTCCTATTCCTTCCTCTTCTCTCCTGTCCTCCTCCAGTTGCAAGCCCTGGCTTTTGCTCCACTCACAACTCCAGGCTCATCCAACTGAAAAGGTGGAGGCCCTTATAGACAGATAGATAGATAGATAGATAGATAGATAGATAGATAGATAGA
>JANRMT010062793.1:2033055-2052433 GCA_026402145.1 Polypterus bichir lapradei
ATATATATATATATATATATATATATATATTCTATGATCTGCTTCTCACAACTGAAGAGGGCACCGTGGCAGATGTTTGCCGACTTGCAGACCAACCACAAGTGTTACCTAGTAGGTAACCACCCATACAATCAGATTGTGATTCAGACTACGAATGCCATGAATGTAATTACCCCGATCTACATGCTGTCAAATAAACGAACCACATGCCGTGGCGCAACTTAAAGAGGCTTCGACGCTGACGTCCGAGGTTCAATCCACAAGAGGGGGTGCAGTGAGTGTGTACGCCTGATGTGCCCAGAATTAGGGCGAAACACGTGTCACGTACTCTGCATTATTTGACAGTAAACTATGCAATATATATATATATATATATATATATATATATATATATATATATATACCATTTTTAATGTAGGTAGATCATGATCATTTCGACCTGGTCATTTTAAAAGTAGCTCGCAAGTCGAAAAAGTGTGGGCACCCCTGAACTAGATACATGTACTTATGTGACAGCATGAACTGCTTGTAGATAAGGTTAGGCTTTTATTGGTGTCAACATATTGCAGTAGTTTTATTAAAGATAAGTGTTGGTCATTCTAAAACCGTTCATATGTGAGATGCCTGTGCACTGTGTCATCCCCGGGAGCCCAGTATTCCTGAGAATGACATGCAGGATTCCCGAATTCCCGGGAATGGATTCCCTAGATGGGAGTATCATCTGTCACCTTCTTCCTGAAGGCTATAACATTGTCTGTTCTCAGTAAGCCGTCTTGACATTGTTGACTCTCAGTGGTGGTTTCGTCAGTGTATTTAATGATGCATTTCGAGCAGTGATTGTCCACAGAGTCAGAGGTGAACTCGGAGTACAGATGAGACCTCAGCACGCTACAGTGCGGAGTGCATGTACTGAGGGTAATCATGGAATAGGTGATGCTGAGGTTGCAGAGGATGGTAGTAAGTCCTAAGATATGGAGTTTGGTGATTAATCTTGAAGGAATAACAGTGTTAACTGCAGAGTAGTAGTTCATAAACAGTACCCTGGCATGGCAGTTACAATCACACAGGGATCTGTGTGCAACTTAAATTGTCTCCATGTTGACACCATCAACCAGGACTGCATAAAATGTTTTAAAAACAACTGTATAAACAGGACTCACAGCAGCTCCTGTCAGCGAATGAACATTACTAGCTAGGCCACCAAACTTTAAATTGCTAGTTCACATTCCACTTAGGGCTTTAAATCCCCCCAAGTTCTCTCCAGCATATTGTAAAAATACATATACAGTAGCTTGGATTCTATCTTGGCCCTCAGTCATGGGGCCAAAAGGGAAGAAATGGAAACAGTCAAAGACAAACCATGACATCCTCTTTAGTGTGTCATGCTTGTCTTAGAAAGAGAATATAGGACCATCCTTTCATAAGAAAATGAATTGTAATTGAAGACACGGCTTGAAAGTGATGTCCTGAAAATGTAATGGTGTTTTTACACTGTTGAACTGTTTTGGACTTATATAAACAATATAGCTCTGTTTTACAATGCATTTGTAAGGCTACATATTTCATAGACTGTTGTCTCTACAGAAGACTCTTTCTGCTCAGTTTCTGCATTTTTAAAAAATAATTGCATCAAAGACTGTGTGGCTTGATCGGAGATGAAAAGCTAATATTAATTGATCTTAATTTAATTTAGTGCCTTTCATGCTGTGCCTGTTAGAGTATTCAGAGGAGTCCAGTGATACATTGTAAAGCTGTAATGGGCAAAGATTCCATACAAAATCAGCCATTGTTCTCTACATTGAGTATTCATGAACAGATACAGAGTAAAGGATAGCAACATCCAATGACTGAGTGACTTAGATTATGAGTAAAATGTCAACATTTCAACATAATGAAGGCCAATGTACCCTCACAACCTGGCATTCTCAGATGATGAATGCAGGAAATGAATAATCACACATTGTAAAGAATCTCAGCATCCCAGATGGAAGGACAGAAACATGCTTTAGCATTCATTTTAATTGATCAAATCAGTAATTTATAGGTGCCATTCAGACCTCACTCTACCATCAAGAACAAAACCATGGTGGCTGCCAGCAGAGAGTAGTTTTACAAGATCTGAGGTTTGCTTTGAAGAAGTCATTGATGTAATAAACCTGGTTATTGTTCACGTTTTGTTCTTCTATTACTAGAATCTAGAAGCAAATTAATAAATCATACAATGATGACAAGGAATTAGGTACATTTGCACAATCTTACATGCATGCCACAGTCATATATACTCTGCAGAATTGACACATAAGAACATTTTAAGAGGCATTATATGAAAAAGTCTTTCCTGCAAAGAGTTTTGCATACTTCGATTTGCTTTCAGCAGAAATAATAAATTGCAGATTCAACTCACAGGCAGACATAAAAGGCATTGTGAACTTTAGCTGAAGCTTAGCAGTTCTGTTGTGTTTTTGTCTTGTTCCAGTCGGCAGCAAGTTATGTATGTCTAGTGCATTCTAATTTCAGAATTCTTAGTAATGATATCTAGCACCAAAGAAATCCTAGAAAAGAAAATTAAAAATGTGAAGTTCAGTAATGAGCAGGCTCTAACATTTTAATTCACGTTGTGAAAAACCTGAAAGATTAATAGGATGTATTCCGTAGGATCACCGGCAAATTTATGGGAAAGTCAGATCCTGAAAAATGCTGGCTCTTTGCAAGGCTCCCTTGGCAGATCCGTCAAATAACAGCTTTGCTCCACTAGGGACTTTGTGATTATTTTGTTATTCTTTCTTAATTTTCATTAACTGGTCATTATTTACAATTATATTGTCTACAATATGAATTCAGAGATCACTGTCCACATACAAACATTATATACTACTGATATTTACATGATCTGTGACTTTTCAACTCCCTTAATTTCAAATTAAAAGTATTAAATTATACTAACAGGACAGCAAGTAAAAGTTGTTTCTGATACGTTGCATTGCATGCCCAGAATTCTTGATCTACAGCTGAGCCTAGATTCTGTGTCTGTGGAGTTTGCAAGTTCACCTGATATTTGTGTAGGTTTTTTCTGGGCACTCCGATTTATCTTCCACATCCATAAGATGTTTATATTTGCATGTGGCTATCATGGGTGTGCAGACACATGTATGTCATTGACAGCATGGTGCCTTGATCACGACTGGGTCTCACCTCGCTCCCATTACTGTCAATATATGTTTCTCTTGACCATATAATCAAAAATATGGAAAGTGGATGGGTGAAGTTTGTTTAACACAGTAGGTTATGAAGGTGAATAAAAAGTTAACAGTATTAACTAATGGTTAATTAAAACTGTATTCACTAAAAGAGTTTTAGATTTATGCCCTTTTTTTCTTTACTAATTTGACAAAATGCCTCTTCAGTTATTTTTAAGGTCTGTATTTGAGCATAATTCCTTCTTCAAGCTGCAAAATAAAAACATATTTATGTTCCTTTCTTCTTTTCTCTTCTTTTCAGATCGAAATGCTAGAGCACAAATACGGAGGCCATCTGATCTCACGCAGAGCCGCATGTACCATCCAAACAGCTTTCCGGCAGTACCAGCTGAGCAAGAACTTTGAAAAGATACGCAACTCACTTTTGGAAAGTCGCCTGCCACGCCGTATCTCCCTACGCAAAATAAGGTTGCAAAATTCAGAAGGTTTCTCTACTGAAAAAGCTCTTGTTGAAGGCTACAATTTTGTAGGCATACCTTTAGTGCGTTCTCCCTCACTTCCAGCTACTATCAGTGGTGCTCTGACTGAGCTGGAAGACTCATTCACCGAGCAGGTGCAGTCATTGGCCAAATCGATTGATGATGCCCTTAGCACCTGGAGCCTAAAAACAATGTGCTCTCTTCAGGAAGGTGGAACCTATCAGATCACTGAAACCTTTAAAACATCTGCTCCCAATCAGGGAGGTAAAGAGATGTGTGCTGGGGAGACTGCAGGCCAAGATATTAGAGATGACATTAACCAGCCTGATGCTCTGCCACGCAGTGCCAGCACCTTAATGATGGCATTCCGAGATGTTACAGTGCAAATTGACAAGCAGAACTTCTGCATGTCTTCTTCAGTTATGGAATCTACTTCCGTTTCTCTCAGTAACTGTCTTCCACAGGACAGTGAAACAATCTGTTTGGAAGAAAAAGAGGTCAAGGAGAATACTCCCGAAGATAGAATACCTGAGGGAGAACCTACAGAAGCAAGCGAGGAAATGAAAGAGTTTCCAGATCCACCTCCTAGTGAGGAGGAGGAGAACAATACGAAAGAGCAGCAACTTGCTTTGCAGAAAGTAGAAAATGCCGAGCCTGATAGCACACAGGAAGTGGTTGAGGCCAAGAGAACAGAATCAGAAATAGCGGACAATAGCTCTGAGCAAATGAGCAGTAGCAGCACGTCCACATCAGCCAAGTCAGCCTCTGAAGTTTCCTCCAAAGAGGCCCTTCAGGCCATGATTCTCAGCCTACCCAGGTACCACTGCGAAAATCCAGCCAGCTGTAAGTCACCGACCCTCTCCACCGATGTCATGAGAAAGCGTCTCTACAGGATTGGTCTCAACCTATTTAACATGTAAGTACTGAGATGCTGTGCCCTTGGCTGTTCCATATTTAGTGTTTTTGCTTTATTTTTGTCTTAGCAGGAATCAAATAAGACAGTGAACTATTTTCAGTATTCCACTTGCTTAATAGGATGCCAATCAGTTTGTGACAATGATTGGAAGTTCACTTTGTGTATGTGTGATTGTATTAATTGTTATATCCTTTTCTGTCATCCTTTTTTCTGGTAGCTGCCAATCATCCTCTTCTTTCGATATTCAGATGCCAGTCTTCCTGTTGTTGTAGCAAACTGTATGTGTAATGCCGTCAAGGCAATTTTCCTTTTTAGAGCATAGGCTGCCTTTGAGAAACATGATTTGACAGCCAATGCAGAAGACCTGAAATCAAACAGGAATCGATTCTCATTAGCACCTGCTGTAATTAAATGGATTTCCTCAATCTAGGCAAATTGGTTTAGCAAAATAGCTTGAATTATTTCAGAGTCCCAGCAGGGCGCAAACCCTCAATTTATAGCCAAAAACTGTTTCAAGTGTAGCATACAGTATAAGGAAAAGTGCCCTTTTAATACAAAAAAATCATTTACAACTCTGAAAAGCCTTGCATCTATTATTATTCTGTTTAATTAACCATTCCTATGTTTTGTGCTTGACTTTCATGATGGAATCAGTCCAGCTAACCAGCTTTAAAATTCTACATGTAAAAAAGTTGAACTTTCATAAACCTTGTACTCATCAATAAGTAAAACTAAAAAAACCCAGTCAATTGCATCCTTAAACCTTCTTAAGAAATGTGAATATGTAGTGATTCTTTTTCTTTACAATAATACATTTGCCATGTCTCTGGATAAAAAAAAATATCTGTGTGATGCCGTACTCACAACAAAGCTACCAAGTCAGAAAGTGAGTCTAAATTGAATGGCATTTTTTATAAAGAGAAGCATAATACCAACAAAACTCAAGAAGTTCAATTACACAGCAGCAAGTAAGAAAACTTAATGGTCTCTGTGATTGACCCCCAACTAACTAACCCACCAGTGGAAGGTGCTTCATATAAACACTGGACTAGGGCATTTACCAAGACATGGTGGACCTTTTTCAATCCCATAAAACATTTTACAAATGGACCCTTCAATTTAACACACTATTAAGGAGTCCTATACTACAACTTCATTTGTATATCTTTTAGATTTTGTTTCAGGCTAGCGTTAGAGTGAATGTCTTGTGTTAACTTTCTTTTTACATTTGAATTGAGCTATTACTATGTTGTATTGGCAAAAATAGTTATTTGACACCATTAGGGTCTCGATTTGCATCCTTGGGCCTCATGTATAAACGGTGTGTACGCACAGAAATGTTGCATACGAACGTTTCCACATTCAAATCGCGATGTATAAAACCTAAACTTGGCGTAAAGCCACGCACATTTCCACTGTACCTCATACCCTGTCGTATGCAAGTTCTCCGCTTGGTTTTGCAGACTGGCGGCACCCAGCGTCAAAGCAGTGCTACTGTTCCTGTGTGGTTTATCTTTCTTTTTCAGATCCACATCCGTGATGCAGCTTTATAAATACACTGAAATTAACTGCATATTGTTTATTAGTTTAATGCATCTGATTGCAATTAACCTGTAACAATATAATGGTCCACAGAATAGTCAAACTATTCTAAATACAATAGCTGCTTTAGCGTTGTTACTCTCACTGCATCTTCTTCTTCTTTTAGTTGCTCCCATTAGGGGTTGCCACAGCGGATCATCTTTTTCCATTTTACTCTCACTACACCACTCGGAGCAGTTGATTGGAAAGAGAATTATCGGTATACAGCATCAAGTACACACTGCCTCAGCCATGCTTCCTATTTGAACTGCTTCTCACATGGGAAACACTTCAAAACCTTTACTATATGGACCTCACAGTTCAGAAACAGTTTCATCCCAAGAGCTCTAAATGCAATCAATCACTCCATCAACTGTTTCTTGTAGAGCTGTTTGTACTTATAAGTACATATACCTCACTGTAAACTTGCACTTTATAAAGCGCGTATTTACATAAAATGACAATATCATTTTTAAGATGAAATGCAGGAAAATATGTTTATTATATTATACAGATAAAACTTTAACTTCATTTAAATAATCTACATTGTTAATAATTAAAGGACACGGTGTCGATATGCTAGCAAGGATCTGGCGCTCCGTTCATGGATTGTTCCTGCCTCACACTCTATGCTTCACTGGGACTGGCGTGAAGGATAGAATAATTAAATATGTACTACGAAGATATTTCAATGTTTCTTTAAAGTTTTGAAGAATCGGCGTTATAAGCTTACAGATGGCTTAATGTCTATTACAGAGTTGATTGTGTGGCGATTGGGTATTTGGAGAAAGAAAAGGAAGGACAGTAATTGGAGGTTAATACGTTTAAAAGAGACAGTACTGCTGCAATAAATTATTTCATCAAAGGTTGCGCACAATCACTGCGCCACCATGCTCCCATGTTTAATAACGTGCTTTAACTCCTATCATCATGAAAATGATATCATGTATACATCTCAGTATTTTAGTTATTCAGTGAGCTGTAATATCACGAATGTAATGGATTCTGTGTCCTGTCAGAGGTAGAGAAAGCCGGTTTAAGAAGCACATAGTGATTCACACACATAGAGCACATAGACGATCAAATACAAAACAAAGCATTTAACGTACTACTTTAGTTACAATGGGATTTGAGAAACTAGTAAATTAAACGATTTTAAGATTAAGTTTATGATGTTCTACTTTAATGACAAAATAAACTATGTGATTAAAGTGGAAATTTCGAGATTAAAGTTGACAGTTCATGCTTTTTCCCCATTGTGTGCATTTTTTTTTTCTCTGTACCCTAATAAACTTTCATATGACACTCAGACGGTGACTTTGAAATGCGACTTCTTTTTTATTTCGGGCACTGTGCGACTTTGTGAACTTGAGCTTTCAAGTTTCTCCAACACGCTATGTCACTCGATCACCTTCCTTTTCTTGTTTATATCACTGTTTAAACCAACAAATAGTGCGTTTTTCCTTGCCTCCACTTGGTGTTCGCTGAAATTGTTCTATTTTTCCTCTTACTTTTGCCATTGTCTTTTCACAGAACGCTGAGCTTAAGGGCTATTTATATTGATTTACATATTCAAAGAGGCGTAATTCTGGGAGGAGTTGGGGTGGGATGGCAGGCACGTGCACGTGCATTACTTTTCACGCTGATTGTGATTTATGTAGTGGAAGAATGTGGAAGTTTGCATACGCACAGATTCCTGCATCTGGATTTTCCTGTGCGTATGCACTTTCCCGCTTTTGTGCTTCCGCCATGTTATTGAGTGAGTTCTACACATACAGTACTGTTATACATGAGGCCCCTGGTCTTTTGCTTTTTGGTGTGGAGTTTTCACATTCCCCTTGTGTCCACTTGGATCTTTCTCTGTGTGTTCCAAAGTTCTAATTACATCCTAAAGATGTGCATGTTAGGTTAAATTAGGCAGGCATGTCCATGCAATTGTCCATGATAAACATTTTGTCCATTTTAATATTGATTCTCTGCTGTAATGTTGCTGTGTTTGGCTCTGGCCCCCTATATTCCCTTTTACTGTACAAAGTGGGTAGAGAAGATACTGTAATTAAATGTTTTTGAGAGAAGGATAAATATTTCATTTGCACATGTAAAATGACAATTTTAAAGTACAAACTACTGATTTAAATATTCTGCTAAAGTCATATGTGTGCTCTCTTACAGCTGTCAGATAGTAGAAACATCTAGAATCATGTGTCTGTCCAAATACATACAGTAAATTCTGTTAATGTATATTGGGGTGATGCAGTGGCACTGTAGTTTCTGCTTCTGCTGCCTCCCAGACTGAAAAGTTTTTCTTCAAATCTCATGCTGTCCAGAGGTGGTCCTGCACTAAGGACATGGTCCTTTGTGCAAAGTAAGAAATAAGTGCGCCTAAAAATGTAACTTTTTAATAAAATGTTTATAATAACCCTCAACTTTGTTTTATTAAGTCATGTTATCCATTTGTCTGTTATATGCTGTTAAATGCTTAATATAATGTAATAATGTAATTAATGTAATTTCTTACCTAGACAATGTTTGCTTCTTGCAATATGCAAAATTGTTATTCACACCAGTTGCTGCAAGCCTGTTTTCAGCTGAAAGGCTGGACCAATTGGCTCTGCAGTGTCATTTATACCCTTGGGTGTGTGCACATGTGTATCCTGAAGTGTCCGGTATAAAGATGGGACTTCAGGTCCACAGACCCTAAATTTTGATAATTAAATGAGAACAGCTTTTTTTTTTAATTATACTTTTTCAGTTCCAGTTTGAGTAGATAAATATTAGGAATGCATTGAGCATAAGACATTAGACACATTCAAATGAAGATGTGTGGTACCTTGACCTTCACCAATCACTGAAGAGGGCCGCCTCATGGCGCTAAATTTCAAAAAGTCACCAACAAAACTTTTTGTGCGCTCCTTCTACTTTGTGTAATGAAGCCAGCAGTGTGATGCTTCTGTTCCAAAGAACTTTGGAATCCTGGTGTGAAAAGAATACAGTAGATATTCATATAGAGAATCAGTGTTTTCAATTCTTTGTTGGCCTACCACTGCCCAATACCTGATCACACAGTAGTATGAGTGGCCAAACAGGCTATAAATTATATATTTTTGTGCGTAATCTATTGGTTTACATGTGAACAATATTGGCTTATGACTATTTACCACTAGTATGTGTGCACACAATATTGGTTTTATTCATAAAAAACTATATTGGTTTGTCTGTGTATATTATCAAATTGAGTGTGAACTATACTGTATTGATTTGTATATGTATACTACTGATTTGCTTATGAACTATGTTGATTGCCATTGAAGACCACATGAACAACAAATATAGTCTGCACGTGGAACACAAAGTTGCGAGACGGTGTGTACATAAAACAAGTATGGTTTGTAAACAAAACTGATTCAGTGTGCACACGTAAAACCAACAGACATAAAACTGGTACAATTTTCACATGTAATTGACCTAGTAGATACATAAAACCAATATACAGTAGTTCTTGCGTGGACTGATATATCACCCACATGAAACCAGTATAAGACATGCGTGAAACCAATATAATACATACAGAAAACCATTGCTAGACCAGCAGACTAGTTGCATATGAATGCATGCCAAAGTAGTTAATAAACACAAACCAACAACATTCAAGTGTAAACCGATGCAGTTCACTCACAAACCAAAAACAAACACACCTGAACCAGTGATATATGAGTACAAATCAATACTGATCACATGCAAAACAGTAGTACACATATACAAACCGATATAGTTTACGATAATATACAAACACAAGCCAATATAGTTTGTATGAATGAAACCAGCATTATGCTTATTGTGAGTATCCATGCAAACTAATAGTAAATGCTCATAAAACAATAGTGTTCACATGAAAACCAATGGATTATGCCTTGTGGCCTGTTTGGTCCCTCATAAGTCATTACTTCAACTGGCTGTGCTGTGTGCAGTTTAAGTTGAGCAGTGTGTATATTCTGTGTATTCTCACCACGTTAATGTCTCTTTTACATTTTCACTGGAACATCCTTCAGTTCTAAACAGAACAGAACCCATAATTTCAAGTTTGAGTGATTATGGGAACCCTAAATTTGGTCTCTGATAGTGTCTGCATTTGAGAATCTATTTGCTATGGAGTAAATGACTTTAAGGAATTTTGTTTTAAGTACAAAATATTTTAAAGCAGTCAGAAAAAAATAAACATTTTTATCAACTGGGTAATGCCCTTAGGGGGCGAGAAGCAGCCACAAGTGTGGGTCTATGACCTAGTGTGTCATGTAACTGAGTAGTGGGGGCTGCCATCCTGCATCAAGAATTAACAAGAAAAGACTTGATGGTTTCCATGCAACTCTAAAACTGGATTAAGTGGGTTTAAAAAATGAAAGGATAAATGTATGTTTATAATGCATCACATTTTATTACCCCAACATAAAAGCAACTTATCTTAAGAGACCTTTTATGCAACCCTCTAAGAGTGCAGACAGCTTTCAAGATAGTAATAAATATTTTAAACCTTGAATTATGTGGTCTGCAGTGGCTTTGAATAATCCCATTCATTTGGCTAAAGTAATTATTGGTATTTGATAAAGAACAAAAAGATATTGGCTTTTTCATTTTACACTGTTCAATTGCTGCCATTTCAATGTTTAACCTCAGATAAGTATACAATATTAAGCAGGCCCAGATGAAGCTGTGCCTTGGCAATTTTGTGTCAACCCTCGGCTTATTTAACCTCTTATTACTTGTAGCACAGCCTCTCATATGCGGTATACTGATAGGTACCTGCATAAAACACTTTAATGATATTCTGCATTATGAATCACTGACTGCCAGCAGGTCATTGGGAAGGGCATTTGATCATACACATAAAGAATTAAGATTATAAGATACAGTAGTCAATACAGCTTCGCTTCACATTGTCTCATCCTTCTTCATCTTTGCATACATAGTTTTAAAACTTTTCATCTATATCTATATCTTGACATCACATCTAACACACCCATTAACTGCAAAATTCACAAGAACACAAGAGCATTAATGTTACCTCAGGCAATTATTTCAATCCTGACCAATGAATTTACAAATACATTTTCAGCTTAAATAGAATTGATAGGCACTTCACTGCCTTCTTATTCCGGACACTGTTGGAACAGTGTTTGGCTCTGCTCCTAACAAATGCAGTCCTGGGTGTGAATCCTGGTCACTGACTGTGTTTTGGTTCCCTGTGTCTCTGTGTTTTTTTCCAACGTTGCATGCGTTCATTAGCAAGTCTAAGTTGGCCCCATATAAGTGAGTGTTGATCTGTTGATGAGCGTGTTCTATGGTGGACTAGTGCCCTAACCAGGGCTGCTTCATGCTTTACACCTGAAGTTCTCAGATAGAATTTGGTCCTCCATTAGCATAAAATGAATCACCTTCCTACAATGATACAAAACATACTAATTGCTTTGAATGAATAAGACTCACTTAAATCCTTATTGGTTTCATCCATCCACCCATCCATTTTCTTAATCAGCTTATATCCATGGTAATGGCCTCACTAATTCTGTCAATTCTTTCTTTTTTATTCAAAACATTTTGTAAGCATAAGAGTTTTTCTTATTTACAAGTTGCATTTTGCTAGTTCTCATCATTTGAGACAATTTAATATAGGATAATGTCACATTATGAGTAGAAATTATTTTAGATTTAACACTGAAAACACATTTTATTCCTTCCAGCTAGCTCACAGAATCAACAAATGAAAGGAGGGAGTAGGGGAATAATAAAAAAAAATAAATGATCAAATAAAGAAAAGAAAAATTTTAAATTACAACAGCCACAAGCTGATACAGTAGTGTCACAAATAGAGGTTTATGAAATAAACGCAGAAGAGTAATATCTCTGTGAAGGAGATGGAGCTTAAAAGAGACAGCTTTAGAATCTCATCATGCAGCATGATAACGGTGGCCTTTCAATGAAAGAAAGAAAGAAAGAAAGAAAGAAAGAAAGAAAGAAAGAATTCACATTAAGCTCGGTTAAGTATTGATTTATTTAATTGACAGGAAACTAGGAAGACTATTGCAAATAAAATGCACTACTTGAAATTCACTACCTGATAATTGGCGGTAACCATTCTTAAAAAAGTTTAGCAATATTTCAATACTTGAATATAATTTTATTGTAGTGAATATAGTCCTGAAACATCATAAAACTTCTGAGTTGCAAAAAACATGAAACACATTGTAACAAAGGCTCTATATAGGCGCCTGACTCGACACAGACTCACACCGGAGGCATGTATAAAAATAAATAAACTTATTTTTCTTCACCTGTGGGGCACATCTTCCCCGTGACCCCCACAGGCACAACACAGTTCCAAGTACACCAACCCAAAACCAAAGAAATATCCTCCACTACTCCCAGGCAGCTTCGTCCTCCTCCTCCCGACTCTGGCACCTCGAGTAGTGGCTGCAGGCTCTTCTTATAGCCCACCTAGAAGGGCTTCCGGTGGTAATTAGCCTACTTATGCTGCACTTCCAAGTGTGGCTGCATCACAGCCCAGATGGGCTCGTTAAGTCCTTGCAGCTACCCCTGGCGGTGGCCACAAAACCCAACAGGGATGAGCTCCGAAGTCCGATGCCTGTGGCCTCGATGCAACCCCGGGGGGCTGCCACCAAGTGTTTCGGGGGATGTAGCGTGGATCCCATGGCTATTCCCCCGGTTCTAGTGTCAAAGGGGTGTCCCGGCCGGGCATGGGTGCCCACTGTCCACCACAGTGTTCCCCTCTCTCAGCTGAGCCCCGTGGGGCACAGCGGCTCATAACCGCGAGGGCTGGTCTCCTCCAGGATGAGGAGTCGGCATCCTTTGGTCCACGGCTCCGTCCTGGAACAAAAAGATCAAAAGACCGGGAGGTGTTGCCCCGACGCCCGCGTCCTCCGGGCGTCCTCCATAGATGACATCTCCAGCCACAGCAATTGCAGTCATAGCAATGCCGCTCCCCTCTGGTGCGATCCCTATGGGATCGGAAGCAGGACGGGAAGTCCTACCCCGACATCTGCCCAGCTGAGGGTGACTGGTGGTTCCGTCCCTCCACAACGCAGCCCTCCACTGCCTGCAAGCAGACGGGCTCACGCTACGCATTGTTTGGAGGCCACTTCCGGGGGCTCCTCTCATTCTGGGGTGCAACGACAGCCTGGGTCCCCTTATGGGTAGAAGGGAGATCACGTGCCGTCTGCTCCCCTTTAGGTGCCCGCGAGACTGACGTCGGCATTCGGGATGTGATCGTTTGGCAGTCGGCACTTCTCAGCTTGCTGCTGACATGCATCTTAGTCAGTCCCGCCCCAGCCGCACGATCCGTCACTACAGCAGCGTCACATGTCGGAGGCGCAGCTACTCTGCACGCGGAACCAATCCAGCACAGGCAAGACACACCAACACTCAGGCCAATTTAGTGTCACCAGTCATCCCAACCTGCATGTATTTGAGGCTCTGAGAGACATGGGGAGAATATGCAGACCTCACTCATTTGAGAACAAGATTTGAACCCAGGATGGTGGATCCATATGGCAGCAGCTCCAAGAACTGAGCAAACGTGTGTGCAGGCCATCTTTGGCCAAGATAATGCTGCATAAAAGTTATATAGATCTCAATAAAACAAGAATGAACACTCTCAATGCATAGATTTGGGTAATACAGACAGCAATGTTTAACAGCAGAAAACCAGGTTATGTGTTCATTCAACCAGAGCAGGTTTTTAGACATGCTGGTCTTACTAAGAACTGAATCTAGAAGGAAATTCTATTTATACATCACTAATATGAAAAGAAATGTAGAACAGCAGAGGTTCAGAGGTTCAGTAACAGTTCAATTGCTTGACACCAAATCAAAGAACTGAAACTATATGATAATGACAACCGCAAAAGATGGCATTTAAATAAAGAACTTGGTAACACTTTAGTAAAGGTACTGTATATTACTCATTTACTATTAAGTAACAAGACCTTAGCATACACTTCATTGGGTCTTCATTACGCTCACAAGGCATCAGTAAATTGTTTTTTTTTTTCATTTCTGCAATGCAACCTACTAATAATACTTAACTCTGGAGTTTCCTGAGGTGGGTTAACTGAGATATACCTGTAAATCTTTCATATTAACAAGTAATGTTACCATCATGTCAATATACCACACTGCACAGAGATGAATAACCTATCTACTGATGTGTTATAAGTGTCCTGAAGAGCAAAAGACATCTTTGTTAAGGTTTTGTTGCATGAAAATAAATGAGTAATACATGTATTTTTGTAGTATCTAAACTAAAGTGTTACCAAGAATTTCAATCTACATGTACAGTATTCCAGATAATATATTATATCCATGATACATCTGCAAACTACAACAAATGATTTATCACAGAAATACATAATAAATACAGTTTACCTTTTACTTTATGTACTTTATAATGGACCATACCATTCCCAAGATATATTCCTGTCTTATTTCTTGTGTTGTCTGTATAGACTCCAATTCTCCATGACCCAGTAATCCAAAAAGTACATTCATAAAAAGTGTGTATATTGCCAACAAATCTAGAATGAAGCAAAGCTAAAATACTCATAATTTAATAAAGGTCTTGTTTGTTTTCTTTATTGTGCAAGTAATGCAAAAGACACACTTAGCGCCAAGCTGAGAAACCTTCTGGTTTGGAATTGTAGCTCTTTTCTTTTCACTGTCTTCAGTTTGTTGTCACAATGTGATTGTCCTAGGAGCAATTTAGGAATTGACCTTTTGACAGACTGAGTAGTCCAGGTCTTACATGGGAAGAGAAGGATAAGTCATTGTTGTGGCAAGAGATTTCTACTATTTCTTCAGAATCTAGAGCTTCTAAAAGTGTGACATCTGTAAAGTCTGTGTAATTTATTGTGCAATAGCGCATCAATCTTTTGGCAAAAGGCATCAGAAAGATAGCAATTTCTCCTTTGAAACAACATTCGGTATTGCATATCAGTAAGCATTTCCAACATTCAGTTCAATTCCGTAAGCATTTCACTCATCTTTATTTTTGTGCAATCCTCTGACCTTGATGAGAGGTATGATGTTGAAGTGTCACGCGTTATTTACATAATATTATATTTATATTTTCATAGGCAGACAAAAGCTATTGGGAATAGAGACACTTTTCTCGATTATGATATGGCCTACTGTACTGTGTTTATTCACCTTCTTGTGATATTCACTCCTGTACTGAACTCCCTCAACATTCATTCATTTTTTATGACTGCCTTTTTCTCTATTTATTTATAATGCAAATTTACAGATTACATTTCAAAGAAAACACTGTACATTAATATAATTCATCTATTTATTTTTCAGGCCTACTTATTCCAGTTCACAGTCATGAAGGCCATAAGCCTATTGTGGGTACATTGGGTCCAGGATAGAAACTATCAGGTACAGGGAGCTTTGTCTATCACATAGCCCACTCACGCACGCGTACGAACTCAGTTGTACAAGGTTACTCTATTACACTTCAATAAAGAACAACATCATTCTTGTTTCATTTCTATTGTGCCTTTACTATAAGTTTCTTAACCCAATCATAACATTTCTCATTTTTGTCGACTCCTACTTTATATGTCCTTAAAGCATTATGGTTTTATGCCATTTCTAAACACTGGTTTTAGTTGTTTTGTTGTGTATATGTCTTGCTTTTTATGCATAGTGAATTAACAAGTGTATTTGCCCAGAGACAAAGTACAAGTTGTTTTCAAAAAACATAGTAACTTTGATCTCTTGTAAAGTGTAGCATATATGCAAATTTCAAAGAAGCTGTAAGAAACAGGCATCATGCACAGTATAGAACACTGACAAAATAGAAACAAAAGTATAAAAAAAGAAATCAATGTAAAATGAGCAAATTGCTTTCCTCCACATTTTGAATGGTGTAATCAGTGTTCAGGTAATGTCTTCTTTGGTGTAGTGGTTAGCACTGCTGCTTCATGAATCCAGCTTCCTAGGTTCAAATCACACACTTGGTTGTTATCTTTGTGGAGTTTGCTTGTCCTCCCTGTACCTGCCCAGTTTTTACCTTTTGTATCCACAGAAGTGTGCAAGTTAATTTAATTTAGTCCAAACTGGACTAAAGTGTGAGTAAACCGTGCTGTAGAAAGCTGCCCTGACCAGGGATGTTTCCTTCCTTGGGCCTGCTGCTGGTGGGATAGGCTGCTCAGGCGGAGTGGTGGCTCTGAGGCTAAGGATCTGCGCTGGTATCCCGATGGTTGCTGGTTTGAATCCCCGTCACTGTCAAAAGAGATCCTACTCTGCTGGGCCCTTGAGCAAGACCCTTAACCTGTAATTACTCCAGGGGCGCTGTACAATGGCTGACCCTGCACTCTGACCCCAAGGGGTATGCGAAAACTAACAAATTCCTAATGCAAGAAATTGTATAAGGTGAAATAAAGAACAACAACAAAAAAAAAAACTTCCCACAACCCTGAATTCTACTAAATGGGCATGATAATGTTTTACTTGAAACCATGCATTCCCTTGGTATTATTGGAAAAATAATCAATGCTCCACTGTTCCACCTCTATGAATATTCTACACGTTGTTTTCAACTTTGTTTGCTCCTCTGAGTTAGCTGGATTGCTACAAAAATGGGTGATATGAAACCACATTTTAGGTGTCGTTTAAAATGTTCACCCTAAGTTGTTTTGGTTGAAAATAAATGTAGATGTTTAGCAGCTAGCTAAACTTTTTGAAGAGGCTATTCAATCTCATATACTTGGGGGAAAAGAGTAGTAATATTAAGGTTCACGGTTGTCATTTGATTACCTTTTCCATTGAAGCTAAAATTGCATACCACGCTCAGATTATTTTATCAATATGGCCAAGACCTTGTCAGTTAATACCAAAACTAACAGTCTCATTTACCCCACAAATCCTGTGAGTGCTTTGTAAATGTGTTCCCTTGTTTAATCTTAAGCATTTGGGCTGATTGGATTCTCACTAGTGTGTTAGTAATCCCAAATGCACTGCATGATTAGAAAGAGAATTAATGTGAAACTGAAAGTGTTCTCCTTTGAACACATATAAAGAAGAAAAGTACAAGGATTAAAATTACAGTTTGGAGATGATTATACTTGTATAAAACTGTTTCATAGCTTTTTTCCCTCTGTCTTGTGCAGACTGCCAGTTAACACTGACAAAATAATACCTTGTTTCATATCATCATGCTTATCTTCACCAGGGTTGGATGGTGCAAATTTCATGCAATTTCAAATGTTTTAATGTATATGTTGTGGAGCCGACCCGGACACAGACAGGCGGACATGTTGTTACTCACCACCACACGTTTATTATTTACAAATATTTACAACAGTTATGGTCACTAAGACCCAGTCCCGTGCACAAACCCCCAACACACACAGTCCTGGCCACACAATGCCTTCTCTTCGGGCCGCCTCCACACTCTCTGCTCCTGCCTCGTCCTGCTTCCACCCGACTCCAGCCCCGAATGAAGGGAGACGGCCCCTATTATCTGGTCTCGGATGAGCTCCAGGTGCTTCCCGGCATTCCCCCCTGGACACACCCCAGTGTGGCGGAAATGCCGGCTGTTCTCCCGGAAGCTCTCCGGGTGTCCCTCTTCTTCTTCCCCCCAGCACTTCCTGGTGTGGCGGAAGTGCTGAGGTCCAGGGTCCCCAAGGCATTGGAGCGCCCCCTGGTGGTGACCACGGGTCACTACAGGGTTGGGCTTCCAAGCCCTCTACCCGTGGCCCCCAAAGCAACCAGGATGGCGGCCCCTACGTGATCCCAGATGGGCGCACGCCCACTTCCGGTCCTTCAAGGCATCCCGGCCGGGTCGTCGCCCCTGGCATCCTCGACAATGTATAGCTAGCCTAATTCATGGGACCACAAGCCAAGGGGTAATTTTCCCTGACAGAAGAAAGAAGATAATCTGCACAAGATTTGGAGAGAACGACAAAGATAGAGACAGAGAAATTATGTCAGGAATGGGAAAAGTCCTAGAGCCGGAAGAAAGAAGAAGTGGCCAGAAACTGGTAGTTTAGGGAGCTCCATACTGCTGGGATAATTACTATAGTTATGTCACGTTTATACGTGTGTATTCATCTGTCTTTTGGGATTTAATATGCAAGGATTTTGTTTCGTGCTTGGATTTGAATGTACAAAGTTGTTTTTTGTCTCCATCATATTTTTCTTTGTTCATGCATCACCATTAAGGATCCCATTCTCAGTTGTGAGGAAAGGTTTAATATTGGGGTGATCTGCCACTGAATCATCCCTTGGTGGATACAACAACATTTTCAAGTCTTTAAGCAATAGTTTGGCTTTTTGGCAAGTAAGCCATTTTCTGATTTGGCCACAAATTTGTTCTGTCTTTGATTTTTGAATATGTCTTGTCCTTTCTGGTCCTGTTTGCCTGTCCATTGACCTTGTCTTTTGTCTTTGCTTATCACCTACTGATATTTTTTGGTGCTAACAATAATTCTTGAGCACATAAGCAAACACATGGCCAGCCTGTACATTGGGACTATGAGTGCTGTGCAAAGTGGAGGCATAACCTATGGGTTTTTCCCAGTGCACTCTGGGTTCATCAGGGGTATGTTCTTGATCCTACTCTGTTCGATGCTTGCTTGGACTGGGTGTTGGGCTGGGTCATGGGGTCCAGCGGCTGTGGGGCATCTGTTGGCAAAGAAAGATTCACTGATCATGACTTTGCTGACAATGCTGTGATCTTCGTGGAGTCAATGGAGGCTCTGATTGGGGCTCTTGCAAGACTGAGCAAAGAGTCTGAGCGTCTGGGTTTTCGGGTATCCTGGATAAAATCCAAGATCTAGGTTTTTAATGACCACTTGGGTACAGCCATCAGCAGTGTGTCTGTCTGCAGAGAGAGTGTCGACCTTGTCGAGAGGTTTATTAACCTCAGCAGCGACATTCATGTCTCTAGTGTCTCTTTCTATGAAGTCAGTAGACGGGCTGGAAGAGCATGGGGGGTTCATGAGGTCACTGGAAAGGGGTGTGTGGTGCTCCTGATATCTATGCAAAAGGACAAAGGTCCAAATCTTTAGAGTCTTGTTGCTTCATCTTTTGCTATATGGTTGTGAGACATGGACACTAACCACTGACCTGAGATGAAGACTGGACTCCTTTGGTACTGTGTCTCTTTGGAGAATCCTTCTGTACCGCTG
>JANRMT010062793.1:2057433-2090436 GCA_026402145.1 Polypterus bichir lapradei
CATTGCCCAGAAGGTAACATGAATGATCACTGGTAGCAAAAAGTGCAGCACAATAAACAGTCACATCATGACTATAACACATGATCACAGCATCCAAAATAAATGTTATTCCCACATGGAAAAGAAAAGGTAAGAAGAGACACAATGTTTTGGCCGTGTATTCTTTATTAGGTGTGTCACTGAAATCCTAAGCCTCTAGTAAACGTGTTTTCTTTTCAGAATTGAAAATAATGTACTTATTCGAAACATAGTAAGAGAGAAGGAATACCACAGACAATGCATACAGAACAAGACAAACAAAATCAGTGCCTGCAACCTATCTAGTTCTAAATAATCAAACAAAGCCCTCTCTTGTTATTTTGAATGGCAGCCCACTTTCCCAACATGATTTGCCGAGGCCCTCCCACTATCAGGTCTCTGTCCAGGTTCTGGCTGCTCATCCTTCCACCAGTTGAGCATTTTCCCTGATGCACCTCCTGTCTCAATAGTCTGCTATACAGATGGCTTTAATGGCCAGCCCAGGGCTAATTTTGGTACAATATAATGCTTTGGAAGACTGGAGACTGTGCCTTCGGTGATTACTCTAGCAGTTTCAGCTACCTTTGCTACCCTGAGCTGCAGTTAATGGACCCAAGATGTCATTATCTCATGTCCTAAAAGAAATCATGAACAAAGAGATGATTACTTTTAAGCAGGACGGGGAGCCTTGGGCTACTAAAAAATGAGTTTTCAAATTTCAGAGCAGAGGTTTAGTAAACAATAAACAAACAAAAAACAAAATCTGCCAGCAACCAAATTAAAATTAACATCAAAATACAGATCCTAAAAATGATGTAAAAAAATATCTAACTATAACTACACCTCAGCATGGGGAAGATCTTAATTCTCTTGTGTGAGGATCTTGTAATGTCCTCCCCTGTCATCTGGTTGATCTACTGTCCTTTAACCCTGGTTGTAACCAAACACCCCTCTACAATATCAACTTTTATATAGTATCTGTGGCCAGGAAGTGCCTGGAGGTGTAATGTGTGTTTGGAAAGTTGCTGTCAAGTTAAATTTATGCCATAATGCTACTTTTTTGACACTTTTTTGAAGATCAAATTAGTTAAGAATGCATATGTTAGACCAAATAACTTAGTAGGAGGTCACCCTCAGACAGAACATGCATAGCACATTAGACTGCCATGCCCACTCTTCATGCTCAGGGCACACTCAAGGCTTCAATTGCAAAGATTTCCTGATAACAATTTCAACAGCCTTGGAGAAAATAAATATGCCACTAACGCTACAAAGTTGTAAATGCCACTTTTGCCAAATAACTAATGGCTATATACAACATGGTATAATATAATTGGCATACTTGACTGGAAAAGCATTTCAGCCATTAACCTAATCTAAGGTCATTAAATCAGAGCAACAACGATGCTCATAGCAGGCATTGTTGAGTGTGTCGGGTTTGTTTTGATATCTTATACCACAGTTAGTATAAATAAGGTTAAATAATGATTGCCTCAGCAGCCATTGGCTCTAGCATATGATGTAATATGGATAAAATACATGCTTAGAATATTACTTGTCTAGTTTTAGTAAAGATATGGCAAGAATTAACAGCTCAGAAGGAGATGAAATTGTGTTCTCTTATATAAAGGCATATATAACCCATTTATCGTTGTGGCCTGTAGGGGAGGCTCACGAGCTATCCTTAGCCCTCAAAACAAGTAAATTAAAAGTGTAAACAAAAGGTAGATTTATTAAACAAAAATAAAGAGCACATTATTGCTATCTTGAGCATATCTGACTATGATCTTGTATGGACTGAATTAGGTGATAGCAGTTTAAGAAATGTATGCAGTTTGTGCTTGTAATTAGAAGGCAGATTGTATAAGGAGTACAAAACCAGCCAGTTAGAAAGTTAACAATATGAGACATGAACAGTAAAGAAACAGAGCAAAGTTGAGCCAGAGAAAAGCATTATACTGGAACCAAAACAAAACATTTAAATTAAGATCAGGGATAGAGAAAATTGTAATGGGGAGACTTTTAGCATGTACAATAATTTGTGTCCATTAGTATTTCTTTGGACACAAAACATGGACAACCAGAGAGTACACAGTACTGACCTTTATATTGCCACAGTATGTCACATATCACACACTTCTGGTCGTGCTTCCCATCATGTAGGCAAACACAAGCCATTAAATGGACATGCCCATAGCCAAAACAAGGTGGTTTTGCACATGAAAGTAAATCATTTCTAACACTGCCAAAGATGAAGCTAATTCAAAACAGATGTGATGTATGGATTCCTTCACCTCGAAAACCCCCAAAATGAAGTCAATTGATTCAATTGAATCAGTTATTTTAGGAGTCCAATGAGAAATTCTAAAATATATTTAAAAAAGCCAGATAATGACAAATCTTTGGTATACAGTGGAGTCTCACCTTTAAATCTGAGTGTCTGTCATAGAGGAGAGTAAATCTCTACAAGTCAGTCGAGATGATTTGCAAAGAGGACTATGGAACTGACCAATGAATTAATACAACAGCAATTTAGGGGAATTTGTATAAAGTGAGAAGTAAGCCCTCAAACAAAGCTTTTGATTTACCAGATGGTTTACATTCCAATCCAAACTGCTATTTCTGAGCTTTAAACAGTTATTGAAAGCATGTGATTGTGGTTACAAGTCACTAAAATGCAGCTCTGGTGTGGAGTTTACTGAACTAATTTTTCTTGATAGGATAAGAACAACAAATGCCTGCTTCTACAGCTCAAGAGGGGCTAGTTGAGATGGTTAGGGCCTAGAGGTAAGGCCCTAATCTAAGCTGTACTGAGGAAGGCTCACTAGTAAGAAGACCCAGTGAGAGAATTAAGTTTTTTTTTTTATTTGATATACTTTATTTATCCCTAAGAGGACATTGTTTTTTGCATGACCTTTGTGGGTCAGAGTACAGGGTCAGCCTTTGCACAATGCCCCTGGAGCAATTTTCAGGTTATGGGACTGAAGAGTCCATCAGAGTAGAATCCCTTCTGGCAGTAACAGGAGACACCACTATACTCTGGAGGAAATTCTCAAAAAGTGGCACACAGGATGGGATGAACTGGCCTGTCTAATTCAGCATATTTCCATTGTGTCCCAAAGAGGATAAGTGGGTGAACAATATAATGGAGCTTTTTGATAACTTTCTGTTGCTTTGTAAAGTACATTGAAAGAGATGCTGTCATAGCGTGTTTTCTTCCTCATAACACAGGGGCATTTTAATGATGACAGTTCATCTGTCAGCATTAGGACAAATCTCTATGAACTCAGACAGAACATGTAACATGCATTCTTACAGCCTAAGAATGACCCTAGACCTGTGTGCTATGATCTGAACAGCTACCCAATGCACCACAATATGACCCAATATACAGTATCAATAAAATTATTTGACCCAATATATCGATAAAAACACACTTCAAATACTTAACTAAACGTCTTCTGATCATTAAAATATTAATTTTATTTAGAATAAATTGGCTTCTTTGAATGTGTCACCTGTAAAGGAAAGAATTTAAAGCTTTTAACTTTTTCTCCACCAGTGCATAAACATATTTTTCAATGCTGGTTTTTACATCTAAATTGGTATGACTGATTATTTATTTGTTCATTATATTGTAAAAAATATTTTTACACTTTTTAGCTAGAGCTTGTCAAATCAGAGGTATACCAGTTTTTTCCCTCCATTGTTACTGTGGCTGTTAGTGCATACAGCCTGACAAAGCCTCACAAATGACTTTTGCCTTTGCTGTTAAATTAAGTTCATTTTGCAAAATGCCATTTTTTATGCAGAGGTAAAAAGTGTCTCTATTAGAGCTGCATCTTAAATTATGCAGATGTTTACTTCTTTGCTCACTTGCAGATTTCCCTACGGTTTACAGAAAGCACAGTCAAGCATTATAACTACTGACTGTTCAATCAAACTAGAAGTAACTGGGGCAAAGCAGGATACAGCTTGAACTGTCACCCTTTTATTTTTCAGTAACAAATCTTGACTTCCTATTTTCCACAAGTTTATTCTTAAATATTACATTGAACTAAATAACATTCTGTGCAACAAACAAAATCATGCATCATGTTTTAAGCATTTTAATTGTTATAACTTACTATAGAGTATTAATATTAATTTTATATCGATAAATGTTCATTCATCATTATTAACTACAGGTAATGCACTTAAGTGTTTTTTTATTTAATCCACACCAGGGTTGTTAGCTAGTAAAAAAATATCTAGACAATACTGGTCTAAGAGCAGACTGAAAGCTAAATAGGTTATGGAATGACCACTTTTAGAAAAGACAATAGACGTAATATATTGTACATGTTTTTAGGATTGGGGCAATAACCAGAGAAAATTCATGGGAATGATGAGCAAAAGTGTAAACTCTTCATGGACTGGGACCAGGGCAGAAACTGAGCCAATAGCACTGGAGCTGTGAGGCAAAAAATTAGTCTGAGTCCCCATCTAACCCAACAAATAAATATACCTATATGTATTCAGTCATGCAAAAAAGTACAGTAAGTACCCTCTTTCAGTTCTTTGGTTTTACATATCAGTACATGACTGACAATAATTTGCTTCTTTTCAGCTGTGAAAATGAGATTTGACAAACAGCACATATCAGATGTGGTATGAAAAAAGCAAATATGCAGAATGCATGTTGTTTTTCACTTAAATATTGTTAGTGACAAAATATTAGAAAGGTCTAACATGATTTGTAATAGATAGATAGATAGATAGATATTTTCAAAAACTCGGAAAGCATACTGTGTTTGTCTTGGTAGAGTTCTGTATTACTCTACTTTCCCCTTTTGTATTATTAATGTGTAGCCTTTGTCAGAATGCCTCAAATCCCATAGACTTACCACTGTTTCTAAGGTATTGTACTTTATAATTCTCCACACATTCCCTTCTACATTTATAACCTCAGGCAATTACATAGAGTAAAAGACAAGCATGAGTTAAGTTATACTTTAAATAAAGTATTATTGGTAATATTCATAAAAATAACAATAAGCAAAGAACATTTGGATATTGGCAACCATACAACCTGATAAATGCTGATGTCTAGTTTCAGGTGGCACACAGACTTGTTAGTTACTTAAAATGACTCAAGTCATCATTTTTAGTCAGCTTTCTGCAGAACAGACCTCATGCCTATCTCAATATGGCTACCGGGTTGTGCTTTTCAGTGTGGCCTTCTTTTCAGCCAATGGTGTGTGAGATGCTCCTTCAGCATCATGTTGTGTGTAAGTTTGTCAATGTAAAGCAACCAAATTTATACATTCTTTGTCCAAATTCTTATACCAGTAGGGCATCGTGTTACAGAATGGCCTCTGATTCAAACCAATCCCAAACAGCCATATTTCAGACCAATAGGGGCACACAATACCTTCACACCTGCCCCCAAAACCATTTGTTGAGCTGATGCTTGCTAGCTAGATAGTTGGCCTCCATGCTGGGGTTGATTGAGAGAATCCTGCAGAGAATCACTTGCCAAACTGGTTTTAGGCACTTCCCCCATCCCTGTCATAAAAATTACAAAGACTCAATCCTAAAGGGGGGTGGGGGTGGTGGGGGTGGCGGGTTTGGGGGTGGGGGTTGTAGTCAAACATCAAAACATTGCTGTTCTTATCAATGATATAACACTAATATTACATTGCTTTGTCTAAGTTACAAATGAAGACATACAAAACACTTATCAACTTATATACAAAATTTCACATAACATATAAACATACAAAAATGTTATAACAAACAACAAAAACAACCTTCCCTCAAACACACACAAGAATTACAAAAAACAGAAGAAAAAAACTTCCAACTTGGCAAATAAAGAACCTTCACAGTGAGATATTATAAAGGTACACTTAACTTGCTGCCTGCGTCTTGACTTTTTTGGAGTCTGCTTTCAGTGTTGAAGTAAGTGTCAGTTCTTGACTGAGTTAATTAAATCTATGTTGAAGATAGTAGTAATGGAGAGTGACATGAAATTAACTCCAGGGAGAAGTTGATAATACTGAGATCATATTGGTAAAGAACATGCACTGGAGCCTGTGCATAAAAAATGTTCTCAAGTCCATCAACAAGCTAAGCCATTAAAAATGGCTCAATCTTAATCTAAAAATGTATGCTCAGCAACTGCTGCCCAAGGATTGCATGTGAATTGTTAACAGATTCAAAAAAGATCTAACCAAGGGCATGCAGCAAATAATAACTACAATGATAGACCAACAAGCTACCATTATTGAAGTGTCATATTAATCAGTCTAGATGATGTAACAAGTGGAAGCAGTCAGCAAATAAGCTACAGTGCTAAATGAGTCCTACTATTGAGAGATTTACTGGCTTCCTGGAAACAGGCAGAGGCTTCCTTCCTCAACAGCTACACATTTTCAAACAGATCCTATTCTCTTTCCTTTCTAAGGGAGCTCTGATTACTTACACTACATCTTCGCTAATTATTGCCTTGGATTACAACCCTATAAGCTAATTGATATTTGTGTTGGGCTGTTCACACCTAGAATGTCCTAATGTTGCCCATCTAATTATAAAATCTGAATTACATGTAGTCATCATTCTCCATTTTCAATTGATTTAGAAGAATCAATGTTGAAGGGAGGACTAATCTGCACAAACCAAGCAAATTTAAGTCCAAGGGTTGATCATTATTGCAGGTAGTTGATGATATTCCTCTTAGTAAAGACTATACAGTAGGGGTCCTGGATGAGATGGCTTTTAAATATCAATTCATTATGGTTTCCAGACTTTTAATTTATTTCTTTTGATTACCATCTTGTCCTGCATTTAACCCACAGATTATACATTTTTTGCAGTAAATAGGAGCACTGTGCAATGAATATAAGGATATGGATTATTTAAATATTTGTAAATGCAATCCTCATTCTTTCTAGTAGCTGACAGAGCATACAGGACTCAGTTTTAACTCAGCAAGCCAGTTAAGTGCAGTAAGCAGGAGCAGGTATTCAATGACTGATTACAAAACTAACATAAACTGATTCTCCATTTCTCTTTGCAGATGAATCAAAATAATAATATTTTTTCTTTTTACTTTAGGCAATGCATGTTAAGTGAGCAGTCAGTTATAGTGCAGACTGTATGTAAAACTGTGTGTTGGCAAAGGCAGCTAAAATATGCACTGCTTTAAAAATGCCATTATCCAAGGGCAGAGCACAAGAGTATGAAAATCTACCTCAAATGCTCTAAGAATAAATACGTTGAACAGGCGGATGTCTGATTTACTAATGTTTGACTCCACAAGCTAGCCAATTTTGTTATCAGTTTTAGCATTTGAGTAAGATTTTCATTGTAATACATTTGAATTGTTCAAAGAGTGTCATTTAACTTGACAGCCCTATGTAACAAATGCGCTATATAGGCGCCAATCCAACACAGAGTGACACTGGAGGCACGTATAAAACCCAAAGAAATTTTTATTTTTCTTCACCTGTGGGAATGTCTTCCCCATGTCCTACAGGCAGTACACAGTCCCAAAAACACCTCAAGCACTACACAACCACATTGGTCTCCTCCAACACCACTCCTCCCAACAAGCATTGTCCTCATCCTCCCGACTCAGGCTCTCGGAGTGGTGGCTGCTGGCCCCTTTTATAGTTCACCTGGAAGTGCTCCAGCTGCTTGATTGCCAAGTTTCGGCTGCACTTCCGGGTGTGGTGAAAACACTGCCCATAAGGGTGAAGGAGTCCCAACTGCAGCACCCCCTGGCGGCCACCCCAGATCCCAAAAGGGCTGTGGAGAACTCCATCTCTCATGGAGCCCTGCGGGTATTTGAGGCACCATAGTCACCCAGGAGGGCTGCCACCAAGTGGTCCGGGGGAGGTACTGTGCAGCCCATGCTTGCTTCCCTGGCACATACACAGAAGGGGCGTCTCGGCCGGGCATGGGCCCCAGAAATCCGTCACACCTAGTAGTCATGCAAAGCTTAAGGTGTTGCATGACATTTTCTACATTTCAAAAACACATTTTTTTTACTTCCTGCTGCGCGAAAAATACAGATTCTCTGCTTTGTAACAATATTATAATAAATATGTCTGATCTTTTCCTAAACACAAATACTAACACATCTAGCATGATCTCTTTGGTTTACCTTGTTAGCACACAGTAGGCAGCCAACTGGGAACCTTTGCCAGCTCTCATGCAAGCTTCCAAACTTAATAGTCCATTTTCCTCATTAGAGAAATAAAGTTCTGCCCATCTCTTCACATTTTCATTCTTCTCAATGTAGCAGGAGGGGGTAGAGAAATCTCATTTAGAAATGCCATCATATCGAATCAGATTTAGGGCACAGAATGAAGATGTCTAGTGCAGTGTGAAAACATTTGTGTCTCCTTTTGGGAAATAAAAACTTATCCAGACTATAGGTATACTCCACTTTGACATCTTTATACATAACTGTATCAAAACTGGAATTAAGCTTACTGCTTACAAGTGCAAGTAATATTGCTGATATTGCAGCAGTGAAAGAGCTTGCAGAAAAGTAGGGCTGGGTGAATTACGTTGAACTCATAAATGTGGACCCACAAGTCAGGAGCAACCATATGGATGAGCGGCTGATTAGTAATGTAAAGTAAAGTTTGCCATTTTATAACTGTCTTGTGGTAGGTATTGCTGAACTTTGAATATGACAGAACAAAATTCAGATGCAGTGGCCAAATATAAATTAGGTGGAGAATATGAGTTATTTTATTATAAAATTCCATTTGCATGAGGCAATACTGTTATTCAGCAATGAATAACTTTTATAGTTAACAACATGACAGTTACAATAATTTGCACATGCACGCTATTGTTGGTTGTGGGTTAGTTTGTTCAGGTATTCTGAATATGTATACTCTTTTTAATGAAAGAGAGCAAACATGTAGATTATACTTTTTTTAACTGAAGATACTGAATGTGTAGATTATACAATTTTTTATTCACTGAAAAAGAGGAAATGTGTGAGTTATAGAGGGGTGTAGGTTATATGCGAGTGTGGGGTATATTCTGGAAAATACGGTAATTGTTTTATTTCTATCTTGTAGAGAAAGTTTTTAGATGCTTGCATACACCTTGTGTTTCTTATGTACTAATTTACAGTTTCATTGGATTTTTCTATTGTTGTCTTGCCATTACATCACCATATGTGAAAAGGGCTGTTTTTAAATTAGTTATTGCATTGTATTTTATTTACCCTAAAATGTGAAACAATTATGTAACATTTTCTATAAGATAAAACTAAGAGTCAGAAACCATAGACATGTATTTTTGCACCATTTGGATTAATTGGGATCAAACCCAACTATATTGATACATGGGGGGACAGTCCTAACAGTCCTAAAGAAAAGTGATGGCTCGTATCCACTGTTAAGCAAATCATCTTTGAAGCAGGTGCATTTTACTTTGTTGGGCCTTGTCACTTTAAGTACAGGGAACTCATTTCTACAATAAACCATCTAGTTTGTTTCCCAGACCTATCAAATCTTGAAGTAATTTTCTATGGTTGGCCCAGCTGACTGCAGAAGACAGGGAGACAGCAATAAAGGGGTTAGTGACTTCATTTCTCCATGCAAGCTGATATCGTTCTTTGTAGCTAACATTTAAGGAGCTAATGTAAGTGAAGTAAAAAAAATAATTTTAGGTTTTAAATTGCTTCTAAGATTAGCTGCTCTTTTCCACTGACCTTGACATAATTGAATAAGATGATCTGTTCTTGCAGTTATATGGTACATCTGTTCAGGGAAGTTCTTGAATAAAGCAATATTTTTTAACAATACAATATGTTGTATCAGTTTACTACAGGTTCATAAAATAACACAGTCATTACATTAAATTATTCGTTTATTTTTTCATTTCAGCACAGCTGATTTTATGTAAATATTTTCTGCAGGGTCAGATTAACAATAAGTCTTGGTGCTGAAGGGCAGGGTGTCCCCTGCGTTCATTTGCTTTATATCATGTTTATTTTCACTCGCACTGGTCATTAGATGGAATCTCCTGCACCACTCATTACTCAAATTTCCCTTCACACCCCTAAGAAATAACACACTTTCTGTAACAAGGATTACTGTACATATCTCACTTGGCAACTAAAGGATGCCGGCATTGCTGACACATTGTTGCATTAGAAAGAAATGCAGTTCATTTACTGTACACAAACATTTTCATAGCTCTGTGAACTTTCTATTCAGATCTTCAGCAAACAATTTAGGCAAAGATGATTCACTACCCCAAAAAGAATTATGAATTTGATCAATCATGGTTGAGGAGGGTAAAATACTTTTTCACCTGATGCAAGTGAATCAGAAGTGAATTAATGCCAGTAAAGAAAAGATTTTATTTATTATAGGCTGCATCCAAAGATCCCATTATTATAATAACCCCTTTCCTAAATTAAATTTTTGTATATAAGGGCAGCATTCAGAATAACATGACATTCTAAAACCTGCTTAATCCAGTTTAGAGACATGGCAGGCCTTTCAGAGTGAAATATTCCAAACCAATCAATATCCGTAATGAAAATATTCAGAACAGAAGAGGCAGAATATTTGGCGCCTAATCCATTAAATAAAATCATATTAAGAATTACTTAACATGCGGAGTGAGCTCTTTGGTTTGATTTTTACACTGATGTCAATATTTTGACTAGGTCCAGTTTGTATTTACCTATGACAGGGAGGCAATGCAGCCTGAGTTTAGAAAGAAAGATAAAGAGAGCTAGCAAAGGTTTTTTGGTGCTTGTAGCACTGCTTTTAGGGTGGTAGGCAAGTCACCACATCATATAAACTGGGGTCTGAACCTGTATACCTAGTCCCAGTGGGCTAGGTAAGGTTTCATATGGTTTTATTTATTTGATACATTTGTGTTCTCCCTGTGATCATCCCTCCCTTGTTTTGTTCTGTATAATATAACAGGTGCTTTGATAAAGATGTAGACTTTTGACATTCACTGTTATGAGTTAGGATGGCACATAAAGCTACATGCGTTACAATATACGGGATATGAATACATTTGTTTAGAAAAATACAGGGCTTTGAAAGTATCTTGTTTTTAAACACAATCAGTAAACTTTGCTCTTTCCAAACAAAGTTACAAGCTTAAAAATAAGCCAGTAAAGTACAAGTTTACAGTATGAAGAAGGCCACTTTAAATAACAAATGGTTTTGCTATAATTGTTTAAATATTTTCCCACTCTGGAAAATTCTGCTAGGGCTTTATTTCTGTTTTTGTTGTTATACTTGTAAATAAGGAGAGCAGGAGACTTAAAAAGGTTTGAGTATGGCCACCCTGTATACTGAAAAATGCAGCGAAAAAAGAACACATGGTTACAATCGAGTTCAAAACAGAACTGAATACAGATGGGAAACAGGCAGACATATGGCAGAAACAGAAAGGGGATGGTCCAGGGTGGCCAGGTCCAGAGGAAGTGATGTCTTTGGTAGGTGGGTTTTGAAAAGGAAGATGTCATTATGGAAGAACGGAAGTGATGTCATCAGAAGGAGATTTGGTGGCGATGTCACCGTTTGGTTGGTTCTTCTGCTGGTCCGCAGAGGGACAAAAAGAGAGATGGTCAGATGACAGTGTCAACCCCTGGTCCGGCTGAGAAACATTATCTGAGCCTATCAACCTTCTCCCATTTCTAGTGTATATGAATGCTTATGGGGCAGTGAAGTATTTGGTGCAGTTTAAACAAGCTGTTGTGTGTCCTAACTCAATTAGTGATATTTGGCAAAATAAGAGAAAAGTGATGCCTCATTTATGTTCCTGTAAGATATTTTTTCACAAATATGGTACATGTGCATTTGCCATGAAACAATTGTGTTCTTAAGTTAATCGCTTTCTAAAAATTTTTAAAAAATATTTTGCCCACTCAGGCACAGGTGTCATGTATGGGGCACAGATGAAAAGTTTAAAAACCTACCAACTATGTACATTTTTCAAGCTGATAGTTGCGGAGTATTAATCCTCACCTTCCATGATACAGAGACAGCAAATGGGATCTGGAAATAATGATTTAATCGCATATTCTTGGTACTATTTTTCTCATGGTAAACATACATTTTCTATTCATTTGTAAGATTTTTTTACATAAATCCAGATGTAAATCAAAACAAAAGCAACCGTGAGCCATGAAAAGTTTACTGTGATTTAGTCTTTTTAGAGGAAACCAACCACTGGGGTCCAGGACAATTATTCACTGAGTTATCATGCATGGTTGGTCTTCTTTTAAAATGACTTAATCTCATAATGTTGGTGTTGTTTCATTTAAAATTACATGTACAAAGTATTTTTCAATATGGGTGTAATCACAAGATGTGGATCAATACTGTCTTGGCTTGAAAAATTGACATGTTTGGTAAGTTTTGAAGCTTTTCCTCCGTGCTCTATAAACTACAAAGTAAAGTTCTAGTGTGAGGAAGATATTTTTTAAATTTTATACAAACTTAACTTTAAAACACAATTTCACATGACAAATGCATACAGTATATACCATGCCTCTGGAGAAATAACTTCAACTTATTCTTTAATTTACTTTATCCTTAAATTGACTGTAAGAATTCATGTTGTTAATCATTAGGTTAAGGGACCCCAGATACTATTGACTACATCTCCTCCATAAAATCCCTGTAAAGACAAAATTAAATTAAATTAAGAACTTCAGTAGCACTTTAGTTTAAGTACTGCAAAAATGCATGAATTACTCATTTACTCTTATGCAACAAGACCTTAACAAATACTTCTTTTAGTCTAAATTGTGCTTATTAATAATCAGTAAAGTGGTTATTCGTCTTCTGTGCAGTGTTGTTTTTGATATTTTAATAAAGGATTCACAAGTTTTATTCTGAATATTAAGAAACATACTGTCTCACTTAAGCAACATCTGACCACTCCAAAGTGACATAATTTTAGTTGGCCACATTACACAGATGAATAACCACTTTGCAGATGCTTTGTAACTATAATTAGCACAAAAAGAAGACTTTGCAAAGGTCTTGTTACATAAGATTAAATGAGTGTGTGATGTATTTTGCAGTACCCAAACTGAAGTGTTACCAGGAATTCTTTAACCTAAACAGGAAACATCACTGTTATCTTGTGCCTTCACTTTAGCAAGCTTGCATAAGTAAAACTGGTAGCGCAAATTACATTTAGTATGATTAGTCTATGTGAAAATGACCTGATTCTTTCCTATATCATAATAGGGCACAAGATGCTTTAGAAACTTAAACTACAGTTTATACCATAGCTGTCATGGAAAGGAAATATAGGATAAATTATTGAAGTGACAAATCAAAGGAGGACTCAATGCGAAATACAGATCTTATGTTTGGATGTTCCAAGTATTTGAAAATGTGCAAATGATTACATTCTGAATTAGGCTTTAAATTTTTTAAAGCAAAACAGCTTAGAAAGTATTTTCAGTACCTATTATATTCATCTAACTAAAGAGAGGTACTGACAAATTGACACATCACAAAAAAACTATGATAAAATTGTACATATACAAAAGAAAGATTCTTTGATGCAGAGCAATACTCTGCAAAGTATTCTGAAGAAAGAAAATACCTCATGAGAAGTGCAGTAAGCAAAAATGTTGGAAGGTGATGGCACAGACAGCTAAAATACGGAATGCTCCCCAGATCCTAACAGCAAAAATATTGATATTGATTGTCAATAAAATTAAATATTTATTGTTTTCTGAATGTTTTAACCAATCAATATATCACTCCATTCTTCCTTTCATCCCTCCATCCTTCCATCCACTTTTTTTCTTAATCATTACCATTAAAATAGCATATCTACGCAGTTATCATGTCTCTGCAGGAACCTACTCTGGCTCTCTTGTCAGTCTTTTCAAGATTTTGCTGCCTTTTGTTGGTGAACTAATAATGACTGGGCCTAGCTTATGCCAATATGTGGCATGTTGCTCAGATATGCAGTACAATAAATCTGAACGTGAAACGTGGTAGAAGAGGGAATAAATAGCAGGACAGAGCTGCCACAGATATTTGCTTTAGGTGATGTAAAATGGAATAAATTTCTTTAATAGCCTGGGAAATTTATTTACCCTTTAAAATATTCTGTATGGTGCAAACAGTATATGTCATGTATGCACCTTGATACAAAAAAGTAATTACAAGCACATGTCAAGTTATGATAGTCTCGACGTACATCAATTCTGCAGTTACTTACAAGCACATAAAATCCAAAAATGTTTCTTTTCAACTGTATTTCAAATTGTTTACATTTAGCCACTACTTTTTTAGTCACCAACGGTAATTTATACGTACTTTGTCTCAATTTGCAACCATTTTATACTTTCTTAGGTACATTGCCCCTTGAATGTAATTGATGGTACTGCAGTCACACTAATAAGGTCATTCACAGGTAAGCAGCTAGATCAGCAGATGGCTCTATACAAGCAGAGGGTTCTACTGCTCAGCTAATTTCTAGCATTCTAAGTACACATCCCTCGGGTACAGCAGTATAGTCACTCTGAAGGGGAAGTGACACTCTGAGGGATTCTTCAACAGTGGCAGCATATGTTTTACTATTGTCAGTTAGTAAGGTATTTTTGTGCAATCATTGTACCTTTTTCAACTGCACAATGTATTATCAAAAACTGTAGAATCTTTAAGTGTAATATCAACATATTGCATATATACAGTATGTGGTTCAAATTTTAGCATGGTTGTGTACTGAAAAATTGCTTTATGGACATTTTCAGTTTAAAATAGTCTTACAGTAAAATAAGTATGATGTAATGTTTCCAATCTACCAATAACTGCCATTTTTCAGGGCAAGTTCTGACTTACGCACAATATAGGCTTATGTCAGAAATCAAACGCATTTGTAACATTAGACCCATCTTTAAATAGACAATATTGCTTTTTTAAGACATTTGAAATTCAGACCGTAGGTTTCACTCATGGTCAAAATAAAGAATGAGTTTGTAAATAGACAGTAATCTTTCCTTGTAAAAGATTTTAGAAGTCTCATCAAAAGTTTTAATCAGAAGAATGAAAGGGCCAAAAGCTCAAAAAAGGTAATAAACTCATCACAGTTTGACTAGTTTGGAAGTGTACTGAAAAATATGAATGTTTCATTAATCATCTCCATTGTACAAAGCATTACATCTCATCCCGTATACTCATATGACATACGTGAAGTGTAATTTTACAGCTATGATAGCTTGGTGTGCTATAATGTTGCAAGGGTTTTGGTTGCTAAGGACTTATTATTGTTCTGATTACTATGAATTATCAGTTAAAGTTATCATTTAATTAGAAAACATATTTTCTTATATAATACGCTACTGTGGCTGTTTGTTTGTCTGTCCAGGATTTTAAATCACCTGTAGCTCACAAACCGTTTCACCTATTGGCTTGAAATTTGGTACACATATACTTAATGACGTCTACTATCTGCTTTCGGGGTGATGATTTTTATTACTCTTTTAATTTTATATTTTATTTTATTGTAGAATCGGCATACGGGCGCCGTTCTCATTCCCTACCACCTTCGCTAATCATTCTTGAGGCAGCTTGAAGACTTAAGTGCCAGCTTAAGTGAAAAATTAAAGAAAACGTACTAAGTAATTGCAACACAAAAACTAACTTAATCGTTAACTTAAGTTTTAACGTGAAAAGATGCTGACAAAAGAAGAGAAGCAGCGGGCGATAGGGTGGAGAAAAGAAGAGCTGCTCAGGAAGCAGCAAGCGCATCGACCTCTGAGCAAAAGAATTCTAAACAGAGACAGAGAAAGAGTATGAAAAACTAGGAATGATCAAGTCAAGTGTATTCACTGCACGTTATCATGCAGTACGCCGTTACTGGTCAGTATATAAAAGCATAAAATGCCTATTCTGCATATTAATTGTCCTGATTAGAGATTGCCTGTACAGATCTGTTGATAGTATTGCCCTATTGCTGTTCTCTACATGACTATGTGTATCAATGCATTGCATTCTGACTTAAAGAAAGTAAAATTTATTTCTTCCAAACTAGCAGAAGAATTAAGACAGCCTTCACCTTGATGGATGGGGAATTTTACAAAAACTAAACAGCTGGCTTAATTTGAGAAGCCTGCTACACAGGGGAACAAAACTGTTGTCACTTGATTTGAACCAGCTGACTTCTCTGCAGCTAGACAGAGCCTATCTACATCATGAGAGTGTCAGTGTCTCAGCAGCAAAACAGCTGTCATTTGGTATGACTGCCAGATTAGACCTCTTTGTTTTGTACCTATTAAACTATTTCCTGTGAGCTCCTACTCAGTCCAGTGCTCAATGGCCCCTGCACTAACAAACAAGAAAGAACAGAAAATAACATTATGCTCAAAATTAAAGTTCTTTATTCTATTTTTATTGGCTTTTGGACTAGATGTCGCTCATCTTGTCTTCATGGATCACAAAATCCTTTCCCTCAAAGAAGCCAAAAGTATCACTATTTGTTATTTTTGAATGACTTCTCTCTTGCCTTTATTAAACAAAGCATCCCCCAGTATTATTCTAATTTTAACTTTTTAGTTGTTAAGATGTTTACGATACACCTTATATACCAGTCTAATTAATATTTGAATATCTGAAACCTACGATTTCACTATCTGGGACAGAGCACAATTTTCTCATGATAATGTGACAATTCAAGAATTAAGAAACAAAGAACTAGTGTGTTCTGTTGTCACTTTAACCTGGAACAACCTTAAGCACATATCTTTTTGATTTGAAATGCAATTATATTATTTGTGGTTCTTTTTATGAGTAGTAAGTTCACTGCATACTCAAAATAATCTCTCTCAATATGTCTATTCTCAGTTGTTCTTTTTCAACTGAAGGCTCTGGGAGTGTAAACTGAATGTGTCATTTTTCAATTTAACCATAGTAAATATAATTTGTATGGCAGTGGGAGGCTGCAATGTTTACAGTTTACTAATATTTCAGTTAGTATTTCTGTATTTTGCCTGATGACGATGCCAGGGGGAATTTGTGATCTGATGCCAATTTGAGAAATTTGCTGTTTTAGGGGCTCAGTATAAAGGCTGAGTCGCGCACACATACATAAATCAATGTTCTTGTCAATGCTAATATTATGGCTGCAAATTTGTAATGAACACACTGGCAGTTAAACACTTTTGCATGCACATTATGTAGGCAGAGAAGTGCCATTAAAATCAAAATTACAAAAAATAACCCAGTGCTCTTGGTAAAGGCAACACTAAATTGGATATATGTGTATGATTATACTTTCCACGAAACTGTAGTGCTGTGGCTGCATGTGACTTTCAATAGCAGCAATGCAAGAAGGAATATGGGGTGAATGTATGAAAGCTATGTAAAATTTACAGAACCGATCAGTGGTCACACAGGTTAATAGTGATAATGTAACACAGAAGTGGTATATAAGTAAAAATAAGTAAACAGAGTAATCACACTGCATCATAGAATACACTAAGGAAGATACTGGTTTCCTGATCTATTTTATTTAAAATTTTTGTACTTCCCATGATCCTTTTCTTCTAGTGCAGTGGTTCTTAAACTTTGTTTCTCACGGCCCAATTTTGCCTTTTTAGTGTCTTCAAGATTCAGATTTTCCACAGAATGACTTCCCAGTTGAGCGTGTTTCCCCTTGGAGAATCGCCACCAGCAATCATTCTGGGGAGAATTGTCATAATGGAGCAACTGTCCATGGCATCCCATTACAATGTAAGCCATGCACAACACTTTCCCATTGAATAATATTGTGAATCATGACTCAGTGCAACCTAAATTTAGACAACGTGATCCATAGTGTAAGAAGCGATGCTCTATTGTTTAGATATGTTTTGGATTTTCCTTTTGGTTTCATTTTAGTTTTTGTTAACTTCAAAAACACTTTTCTCAACAGGAACACTTTTATTTATATTTTTTTTAATTTGCTTGAAGCTTCATGCAAGAGCATATTAACGCATGTGTATGAAAACACAGATCATTGATATTTACATTAATTCATTAAGCAGACGCTTTTATCCAAAGCGACCTGCAAATGAAGTCAATATTACCAAGTCGATATTAGTTAGGAATCAGTTTTGAAACAAGTGTTACAAGACAAGTTAATAAAATTGGACAAAACGTGAAAAATGCTCTAGACCTTAAAGGTCAGCAACCATGAAGCCAATTAACCCTAACCATAACCTTAAGTACAAAAAGAATCTAGCATCAAAAACCATTAGCACCCATGAAAATATTCACTAAACAGGAACTTCATCAAGAGTCGGCTAATCAGATGAATGTGGGCAGCTCATTCCACCAGTAGGTTGATATACATAATAAGGGTCTGAATAGAAATTTGAGGCCAGGTGGAAGTAGTATCACCAGACACTATTCATTAGCAGACATTAGGGTGTAGAAACGAGCACAGGACATTCATTGATATTAAAAATTATAAAATGCCAAAAGACAAACAAACCACAGAAGGAAAGTCAACCATCCAAAACAAATACATAAACATTAAAAAGAAAGAAATTGTACAAAAGGACCACAGAACCCACAAAATCTTAATAATATAGACTTGTCTGAGTTTTTCAGATATGGCCTTAGAAAAACTTCTAAAAAGGCAGTAGATTGAACACAGATCTCTGGAGCTGTGAGGCAGCAGCACTAGTCCCTGCACCCCAAACTGCCCAATTAATAATGCTAATTTATATAACATGATAGCCTCTTTGTAAATACATTAAGTCACATTAGCTCATGTACATATTTGAAATAATTAGCTAAACATTTAGTCTGCTTTGCCTGTTATTTGTTAATGTAATATCAACGGCTTTATTAGTTTATGTAATTTATTTTAAATACTGCCTGACATCCGCAGTCCAGTTTCAGAGAATAAGTAGAAAGCCTATTTTACTAATAACCTTTAATCTGGAAATTTTGAGAGAGGTACTTCGATCATCCATAATGGTTTATTTTCATTTAAAGCATTATAGTACATTAGCAATTGGATGATTTCATGTAATTTATCATGTTTGGACACTTCTGTTCTTGTTTTAAGCCATTGTCTTGCTCATCTGCCTTGTCATCGAGGCTCATACTGCTCTGTCAACTAATAAGAAAAGAATTTCACTCCCTGAGCATTTTAGGTTTGCAGTCGAGCCAACATTGCACAACACAGTTGAGTTTACGTTACTTTTTGCAACAACAAAGAAACAAATAACCTGTTTTAGATTCATCACTTGCTGGCAATATGAATTATTCAAAAGTGGGTTCTTTATTATAATTTTGTCAGCTATGAAGTACACTATATATTTAATCATCACATCCTTTCGTCAACTAATATTTATTTTACAAACTCAGTGTTACTTTAAATAGCAGCCATGACTTGATTGCTAATGCAGATTTTGTTTGCTTCTTTCATTTGTAACATTTACAATGAAATGTATAGAAATAATTGCCAGTGGAAAAGCGGCCTATCATACAATTTTTATTAACCACTTTTGATAAAACTACCTTATCAGGTCAAAACTGAATCATTTTTTGTCCTTGGATTTTACGAGCTGAATATAAACAACTGTAGGCAATAATAACCAGAAAATGGGAAATATTAAATTACTTATGTACAAGACTTTTAAAGGGCAAGTTGCAATTTTAAGTTCACATTGTAATAAATTAAAATTATAAAGATGGTCTTTATCAAGACACCTGGGGCCTCATGTATAAATGGTGCGTACACCCAGAAATGTTGCGTAAGAACTTTTCCACGTTCAAATCGCGATGTATAAAACCTACACTTGGCATAAAGCCACGCACTTTTCCATGGTACCTCATACCTTGTCGTACGCAAGTTCTCCGCTCGGTTTTGCAGACTGGCGGCACTCAGCGTCAAAGCAATGCTACTGTTCCTGTGTGGTTACACCATATTTTCCTGACGCGGCTTTATAAATATACTGAAACTAACCACATATTGTTTATGCATCTGATTGTAATTAACTTGTAACAATATAATGGTCCACGGAATAGCCATAGTATTCCAAATACCATAACTGCTTTAGCGTTGTTACTCTCACTGCATCTTCTTCTTCTTCTTTCAGCTGCTACCGTTAGGAGTTGCCACAGTGGATCATCTTTTTCCATGTTACTCTCACTGCACCACTCAGAGTATTTACAGTATATCACTGTATCTGAGTGTGAATCACAGCAGCAGCTGATCGGAAAGAGAATTATCGGTATACAGCTTCAAGCACACGCTGTCTCAGCCACAGCAAAATGTTTCAAAGCCTTTCCTGTACGGACCTCGCGGTTCAGAAACAGTTTCATCCCAAGAACTTTAAACGCACTTAATCAATTGCTCCTTGTAGAACTATCTGTACTTATAAGTACAATCACCCCACTGTAAACTTGCACTACAGTTATAATATCGCACAACCTGAGCCACTTTATAAAGCGCAAGATGAAATGCAGCAAAATCTGTTTATTATATTATACAGATAAAACTTTAACTTCATTTAAATAATCTATATTCTTCACTGGGACTGTCGTGAAGGACAGAATAATTAAACATGTACTCCGAAGATATTTCAATGTTCCTTAAACTTTTTGAAGAATCGGCGCTCTAAGCTTACAGATGGCTTAACGCCTATTACAGAGCTGATTGTGTGGCGATCGGTTACTTGGAGAAAGAAAAGCAAGGACTGCAAGGGCGGCTACGCCAATATATATTGAATATAAAACAGAAAGAGAAAATAACAACACAGCTAAAAACGCAGCAACAAATTTCGGCAAAAGTTAAATGCTTGTGTCATGAGTACGAGGCGGCTATGCAGTGTCCGCAACGGACGTGGCCATCCACCGTGCATAAGATACCATATTGACATTGGTGGGCGAAGGAGCCACCGATTCTTTCTCTGCCCAGGGCCACCACAAGCCTAGAGCCGCCCCTGAGTACTGCTGCAATAAATTATTTCATTGAAGGTCGCACACAATCACTGCGCCATGAAACCCATGTTTAATAACGTGCTTTAACTCCTATCATCATGAAAATGATATCACATATACATCTCAGTATTTTAGTTATTCAGAGAGCTGTAATATCACGAATGTAATGGATTTTGTGTCCTGTCAGGGGAAGAGAGCCGGTTTAAGAAGCATGTAGTGATTCACACACATAGAGCACATAGAAGATCACATACAAAACAAAGCATTTAACGTGCTACTTTAATTACGATGTGATTTGAGAAACTGGTTAATTAAACAATTTTAAGATGAAGTTTATGATGTTCTACTTTAATGACAAAATAAACTACATGATTAAAGTGGAAATTTCGAGATTGAAGTTGACATTTCGTGCTTTTTCCCCACTGTGTGCCTTTTTTTCTCTGTACCCTAATAAGCTTTCATATGACACTCAGACAGTGGGCTACAACTCGCCTTTTCACGGCGAGTTTGATATGTGACTTCTTTTTTATTTCCGGCACTGTGCGATTTTGTGAACTTGAGCTTTCAAGTTTCTCCAACACGCTATGTCACTCGATCAACTTCCTTTTTTTGATTATACCACGGTTTAAATAAACAAATAGTATGTTTTTCCTTTGCCTCCACTTGGTATTCGCTGAAATTCTTATATTTTCCCCCGTGCTTTTCCCATTGTCTTTTCACAGAAGGCTGAGCTTAAGGGCGATTTATATTGATTTGCATATTCAAAAAGGCGTAATTCTGGGAGGAGTTGGGGCATTACATAAAGCGTGTGCACGAGCGTTACTTTTCACGCTGATCAGGATTTATGTAGCGGAAGAACGTGGAAGTTGGAGTACGCACAGATTCCTGCATCTGGATTTTTCTGTGCGTAAGCACATTTTGGCTTTTGTGCTTACGCCATGTTATAATGCGAGTTCTACGCATGGCGTTATACATGAGGCCCCTGGCCATTTTGCTTATGCCCTTTTTAAGGTCACAGCAAACTCTAGGTGTTTCTAATTAAATGCACCAACATTCAATATTAAGTATTACATTTTTTGAAAAAAAAATTCTTCTCTTGCTAAAATGTATGAAAATTGTGGTTTACAAATGTTGAAAACTACAGAAGAGGTCAAAACAGCCAGTTATGTTTCTAGTGGCTCAGGTAAGTTGCAGAAAATTGGCACTTCATTTGAAGAGGGGAAAAAGTGTGGCAGAATGCTTATTATTGTACAAATTGATTTTTTTCTGCAAAATTAAGTTTGCTTTCTGCAAAAAGATTTTGTATTTCTTGTTTTTAGGTTAGAGATTAGTCTTTAATGTTTTGCAATAGAAAATATCCAGTATTGATACTAAAACCTTGTAGTTAGAGAATGAACTTGGGTTTTCCATGCCACTTGAACCAGTTGAGCAAGATTAAACTAGCAGTGCAGGATACAGTCAGCACCAGAAAAAGCCATGCGGTTCTAATATATTTAATTAATAATATAAATAATTTATTTATATTATTTAATTAATCCATAGTAAAAAAAAACAAAAAAAAAACAGAAGGCTGTCACAATCCAAATACTGTAGGTAAAATCTTACCAAACTAAAAAATTTAAAGCTATACTAACATCACTACTTCATTTTTATTCACAACAAAAGCAAAGTGCAATATAGTCTTTTCTTCATAAATGAAGCAATTAATAATCCATAAAAAATATGAGTGTATGTGGTGGTGGTTAAAATCCACAGGTTAAAATATAGTCAGGTCTATATATAGTCAATATAGTTTTGTTTGCTCCTCTTCCCTGTGTGCTCAGCATGAGCAACCCTATCCTATGAGTACCATCCACTCACTCCTCATGGGGCCACTTCTTGACCTCTTGCCTTCCATCTGCAGCACCAGCTCTGCCACAATGCTGCCTCTTCTTGTCATTTTTTTCATTTTCATTTCACATTTGATCTTTTCTTCCTCCCTCCCTCCCTCCCTCTCTCTCTCTCTCTCTCTCTCTCTCTCTCTCTCATGTTCTCTCTTCCTGGTTCCTTTTTTCTCTCTGTCCTATTCAGGCTCTTTTTATATTTCAATAGGCGCAGATGCCTCATTTATGAACCCCAGACCTCTAATGCAGAAATTAGCTAAACCACGAGCATTTTGCATGGTATGTGGGCTCCGCCAATGCCCTCATAGACACCATGGGGACACTTTTCCATGCAGTTACGTAAACCTACTCCTGTCCAGAGTCTCAACATACTATTTTTAATAAAAAGATGTACACTACTATGTGTTCTATCACAGCAGCACATGGGAGAAGAAGCAATAGGCAGTGCCTGGGGAATACTTGGCAAGTAACTGGTAAGCTGAAAAATGAGCAACATAAAATATTTTTTAAATAAATGGTCATGTCAGAGTGCTTCATTTTAAAGAGAAAATATAACTCTTAATCTTGTCTGACTGGCTACGCTGTAATAAAAAAAATTCTTGATCAAACTATATGGTGTTAAAAGATACTGTTTATAAGAATGAATTAGCTGCTTTTCAGGACATCAGTCATGGCTCAGAACAACCCCATCATCCTTGATGTGCTCCATTTCTGAAAAGTATCTGCAAGGTGGCTTCAGAATTAAAATAAGCTGATAGTTTTTTAACAATAATTGTTACTGGAGATGAAACTTGGGTTCACTACCTCCTTCTAGAAACCAAGCAAGAAATGGTGCCATCCTTACTCACCGAGACTCTCATTTGGGATGAATGAGACATCATTTTCGTACATTCAGATCTCCTCAGAAATCATCTATAACCTGCAATCAAATTCAAATGATCTGGGGCCTCATGCATAATGCCATGCATAGAATTCAAACTAAAACATGGCGTACGGACAAAAGCAGAAAAGTGCGTACGCATAAAAAAATCCGGATGCATGAATCTATGCTTATGCCAACTTCCACGTTCTTCTGCTCCATAAATCCCGGTCAGCGTGAAAAGTAACGCACGTGCACATGCCTGCTGCCACTCCCCAACTCCTCCCAGAATTATGCCTCTTTGAATATTCAAATCAATATTAATAGCCCTTAAGTTCAGCGTTCTGTGAAAAGACAATGGCAAAAGCACGGGGGAGAACAGAAGAATTTCAGCAAATATCAATTGAAGGCAAGGAAAAACATACTATTTGTTGGTTTAAACAGTGCTATAAACAACAAAAGGAAGTTAATCGAGTGACATAGTGTCGGAGAAACTCGAAAGTTCAAGTTCACAAAGTTGCACAGTACTCGAAATAAAAAAAAAGTTGTCAGATATCAAAGTCGCCGTGAAAAGGTGAGTCATAGCCCACCATCTGAGAGTCATATGGAAGCTTATTAGGGTACAATGAAAAGAAAAAAATAAGCACACAGTGGCAAAAAAAGCTCAAAATGTCAACTTTAATCTCGAAATTTCCACTTTAATCATGTAGTTTATTTTGTCATTAAAGTAGAATATCATAAACTTCATTTTAAAATTGTTTAATTTACTAGTTTTTCAACACCCAGTCGTAGCTAAAGTAGCACGTTAAATGCTTTGTTTTGTATGTGTTCTTCTATGTGCTCTGTGTGTGTGAATTACTACGCGCTTCTTAAACGGGCTTTCTCTTCCTCCGACAGGACACAAAATCCATTACATTCATGATATTGCAGCTCTCTGAATTAATGAAATACTGCATTGTGTACTTGATATCATTATTTCATGTGTCACAAGAACAACAAAGAGTCATTGAAGCAGTTTGGGGCAGCCACCCGTATAATATTTCCTGGCTGCAAAATTGATTAAACAGAACAGACATGTTCACAAGACTGAGTCCAAAACAGAACTGATTTGCTGCCTTAAAATGGCTGCCTTTAAATGCAAGGATAGGAAGTGATGTCATCAGGGCCGGAACCAGAAGTGACGTCGTCTGCAGCACCGGAACTGGAAGTGACGTCATCGACTGCCCCAGAACCAGGCAGGATTTTCGAAGAATGGTCTGTAAGGAATTGAAAGAGAGAATTAGTGCACTCTGCCTCCCCCTGGTCAGGCATGGAATTACAATTATTCAGGCCCTTTAGTTGTTTCCTAATTGCACGTGTGTGACACATGATGATAAGAATTAAAGCATGTTATTAAACATGGGAAAGCAGTGGCGCAGTGATAGTGGCAAGCTAGCGCCTCATCCAGAGATTGTTCCTGCCTCACGCAAGATGCTTGCTGCGCCATGTGATACCTTCAATGAAGTAATTTATTGTAGCAGTACTGTCTCTTTCAAACGTTCTTACCCTGAATAATTTCTTCCATTAATTTACCTGTAATGCACGTTAAGCTTACTGGCCTATAGATGCTTGAATCTGCCCAGTCACACTTTTTATATAATAAGATAATATTTCCCATTTTTCAGTCCTTTGGAATGTCCTCAGTGAGTAATGATTTCCTAAAAAAAATTATCAACGATTTATATATGTACTCGCAAACCTCTTTTAGGGCCAGTTTATACTTCAGGCTCAGAACGCATACGCACATGCATCATGGCTGCCACGTGTTCACCGTGTCCTCTGAGCTTTTCCTCAGAAATTATTGTGATGCATGTGCGAGTTGCAGTTCCCGCTAAAAGTTCGGGTTGCGGTGTGATCAAGTCGGAACGTGATGTCAGAGTCTCTGTTTACTATCTAAATGTGACAGAAAGCCACTTTGCAGATCCTACAGGATGGATGTGCATGGTTTGATGAATAGTTTGATGTGGTGAAGCAAAATGCTGACGTACAAATACATTCGTGATGTTGTTATATTTTAAAAGTCTCATATACCATCTTCTGTGTCGTCTTTTTTTTTTCTGCACCTTCACAACAGTATCAGAATGTATAGCAGCGTATTTGAGCCACAGAGAAAAAAATTAAGGACAAAGTGAAAACGTTTATTTTGTGATTTAAGTGTAAATTTCATCTTTGATCTCGAAATGTTCACTTTAATCTTGTAGTTTATTTTATCAAAGTAGACCGCTGTAAATGTCATCTTAAAACCGACCCAGTTCTTAATTGCTACATGCTTCTGGAGCTACATCTTGAACTGACAGCAGTGGCAAGCAGTTTTTTGTCACACAGAACACATTTAATTTACGATATTTCAGCTCTCTGCATGTTTAGAATCCTTAGATTTATACTTGATATCACTTTCATGATGAAATGCAATAAAGTATGCATGTTACATTTTACAGAGAAATTGTTAACTTCATTTACATAATGAATACTGTTAAAAATTACCAATGTGGGGCCAGCATGGTGGCGGAGAGGTACCACTGTTGCCTCGTAGTTGGGAATCACATCCCTGGTGTTTGCTGCCTGGAGTTTGCATGTTTTCTTGATGGGTTTCCGCAGTCTGCTCCTGTTTCCTTCCAAGGACATGAAGATTTGGGGATTTGGTGACGCTAAAATGACACTAGTATATGCGTGTGCTTGTATTCACCTTACGATGAGCTGATGCTTTATGCTTGCTGGAATGGGCGCATCCCTGGATGTAATTATTAAAAGTCCTTTTCAGAGATATTGTGGCAAGGTGTCCTCAGAATTTAATGGATGTTTCAGGCAATTCCCATCACAGGGAAGCCAAACGTTTTCTCACTATGATTATATCTCACACTGCCACCTGATTTGCGTATAAGTATAAACAGTACAACGCATGTGTAGCAGTAGCAGTATAAACCCAGCCTAAGAACTCAAGGATAAATATTATCTGGTGCTGATGATTTGTTTAATTTTAGCCTATTTAATCTAAGCAGTGCTTCTCCCTCTACAATTTCTAAATCACTCAATACCTCCTTAGTATACCTTTTTACTGGTGGGAGGCTATCCACTTCTTTTCATGTGAAAATCTCAGAAAAGTGCAAGTTTAGAGCATCTGCTATTTGACTGTCTTTATTGTTTAATTCACTTTTTACTATTCTTGATGCACTTCACGTCCTCCTGTTCTTTTACTACTAAAATGCTGAAAAAATCTCTTTGGGTCATCTTTTGCCTTGTCTGCTATATTCCTCTCTAAATGCTTTTTAGCCTCCCTAATATCCTTCTTAATAGTTGCTCTCATGTTCTCCTATGCCCTACAATTCACTGGAGTTATTAGTCTTATATGTCTTATACAGCTGTTTCTTCCATTGCAGCTTCTTTCTCAATTCTTTACTAACCAACTGCAGGTTTTTTTTAAATTTACTACTAACTCCAAATTTAGGTTTGTAAATATCCTGCAGACAAATAGCAGATCAGGATGCCTTGTAATATTTGAGTAGGTCAGACAATATTTCTGTTCGTTGTCAGGGAATAGTAGACACCACACAGTTGTGTGCCAAACTTTAAAACTCCTAAAAAAACAGTAGAGTAGTTACCTTCTGACATTAAGGACAGAATATGTTCTCTAACACAGAGTGGACCACTTGGGATTTCTTTTAAAAATTCTTTTCATTCAAGACAGCTCAAGAGTGCAAGAAGAGAGCTCTGGTCTCCTCATTTCCTAGTTTGAGTTCCTAACCCTGAAGTCAATTCCTGTGTTCTAAAAAATTCAAGCTGTGAGTTTAAAGAGAATGTTCAACTGGCAGGATGAGAGCAGCTTAAAGTAAAAGAAAAGGAACTGGAGGTGAAATAGAGGAGTGTGTTTTGGAAAAGTAGACTAGCTTTACCTACTGTAAGACAAGGTGACCAACTGTTTAGGAAAGTTTGGAAAGGCAGCAAGCTGTATGTCTGTACTCATTTTATTCATTTTGTTAATCCTTCACTGTGTGCTTTATTTGTCTAATTAAAACATTCCATTTGTGTTCAATGTTGGTCTCCATGGTGCCATTCTGGGTTTGGTAATTCCAGGTTTCTTAATAAAAAAAAATTAATTTAGTGAGAACAACAAAGGGAAAATGTTACATTAGGTTAATTGCTGAGTATATATATAAGTGTGCAAAATTTGTCCTTAACAACTTTCTATTGGTCACCTGGTTTTTATTGTAGAATTTAAAATTAACAGCTGGGATCCACTGTACTCAGTCCTTTCATAATTTTAAAATGTTCAACCATATAACTCCTTAATTTTAATAGTTCTTAATTCTTCTTAACTTCTTAACATTATAAGTTTGCTTTAATGAAAAATGTTTAAGTCCTTAATGTTTTGAAACTTAAAAACAGGCTCACTTTCAACTTCCAAAACTAAGCCTCACGGCTTCATTGTGGGCCTTCAAATGCACAAAGTAAGTCTGTTACCCAAGCTTTAGAAGCGCTCTTTGTAAACTGCACAAGTTCAAAATGAGCCAAAGATTATATCACACAAGAAAGGAAAGAAGAAAATACTAGTTAATGCGGTGGGCTGGCACCCTGCCCAGGGTTTGTTTCCTACCTTGCACCCTGTGTTGGCTGGGATTGGCTCCAGCAGACCCCCGTGACCCTGTAGTTAGGATATAGCGGGTTGGATAATGGATGGATGGAATGCTAGAAAATAAACATACTAAATAACACAATAAACAAACCAACAGGAAAAAAAAACAACAAAGCCAGTGACAGCATCCTGATCAAGCCATGACACTTCAATCATTCCTCATAGCTCATACCTTTCTTTCCAGGAATCCACCCAGTCACTCTTTCTCGAGCACTGCTTTTCTTTATTTGCAATATGGAGACCAAAACTATACAATGTACACCATGCAAGTCCTCAATAGTGTATTGTATTGTTTAAGTACAGAGTCCCTCAGCTTGTGCTATACACATCATGCTGTATATCCTAACATCCTATTAGTCTTTAATGAGAATTCATTTAATTATTTGAGCCTTGCTTGTTCAAAAACTGAGAATTCCATTTGTGTTTCCAAATCTCTATCATCAGGAGAAACAGTAAACAAACAATTTGCTCTTTCTACCATGGAAAGGCCATTTCATTGGTTACATTATTGTCCTTTATTTATTGTAAACATTGGTTATTTTCTGGGTTATTTCCCTTCATAATTGGCCTTTTTTAAAATGAGGATACCTACTTTGTATACTTTGGCCCCCTTGGCAGTCACCCTGAGCCCCTGCTGTCTGAAATATAAAAGCATAGTAATGGAGTTTTGAATAACTGATTACTTCAAACATGCCTCATGCAGGTCCCTTTTAAGCCACAGCAGTGGTGGGTTACATTACAGTTTTTAAACTAATAATTCCTGCCTTTACGTAAATTCCTGTTTTAATTAGATTTCCAGGCATAATGGATGCAATAGCAGCAAACAGACTAAGGCCTTATCTGTGAAGGCTTAGCCACAGGTCACTGCTGCTCCATTTTTTTCATTACTTTTATCCACACCATCAAAGAGAGTAATTAAATGCAGCATAGTGTTTAGACAGGATATTTTAATGATTCTTTGAAGTAGATTTCTGAAAATACTGCTTGTTTGTAATTTCTTCTATTAAAAATCAACTGAAAGCAATAAAAGATAAAAAAAAGTACAGTGGAGAGGCCTTTGTCTAATCTGAATTTCAGTGTTCCATCAGGCTCAAATATGAGGGATTACGCTGCCCTTGTTTAAGGTAGCATGTAGAATTATATTATATTAAAAGTGACATTAAACTAAGACTTACTAGAAAAAATGTTTTTTCAGGCTGATTTTTAATTTGAAGGTATGGCATTTTAAAAACTTATTTAAATAGGATAACTTTACAGGACGTTGTTCACAGACCTTTGCTATAATAGCTTCCTTTCACGGCAAAGTCATCAAACGCATGTGAATAACTTGACCTCATTTACAAAGTCTATTACTAAGCATGTGAAGCATTCCTTATAATTTTACTGACAAGAACTTCAAATTCTGGGTGTCTGCTGAATGTTTCTGGGTGAATTCAAAATTTCTTCAGTGACACTTGTGCATGCACGTAATTATAAAGTGAATTTCCAACTTAACAGTACCTTCTCTAGGGCACTACTGGAAAAGAAGAAGAGAGGCCTTTAATATAGTTTAGACCAGACTGCATTATTCTGTCTTTTCTCTAGCTAGTCTGGTTTTGCAGCCACATCCCAAAAATGCATTAGGATAATTGGCAACTACAAATCTGGTAACTATGTGTGTGTGTGTGGGTGTGCGTTTATGTGTGCTTGTGTGTGAGCTAGATGAAAGATTATTGCACTGGGATGTTCTGCCCCTTGTGATAATAAAATTGGATGAAGGAGATATGAAAATTGATGGATGGATTAATGGATGGATGGATTCTACCACAGAACTTTCAAAACAACTTAATTAGGTAAAGCACAGTATCAATTAGCTTCTACCTAACAAGTGAGAGGTTGACTACTCTTTTTCATGAAATTTGTTACACTAATATTTATGTAGAAAACTACAGTTGGCATTTTTAGAAAATTCCAACAACGAACTACAGACACTCCTCACTTAATGACCGAGCTTCATTCCTATGACTAGGTTGTTAAGCAAATTGGTCGGTAAGTGAGGAGCCACTAGGTATGTGTTCCTCCATTCTGAGTGCATTATTTTCAAGCAAACAGAAAGGACAAGGGAGCAGCAGAAGAAGAAGTGGTGTAGCATAGCTCATCTGGAGACCCCTGTGTACAGTGAAAATTTTTCTGCAGCAGGCTGAATTGAGACGTGTCACAGCAGACTCCTCTCATAGAAATAATCACAGTCTCATTGTAGCCAGAGAGTACCACTGCAACTCTTCAGCAGGGTGGATCATGTGATGGTTTTGTGGCTACGGCAGCGGCAAAATGATGGGGCAGGATAAAAAAATGCAACGCACCATACATGTGGATGTGTAAACTTCACGCTTATGTCTTGGTGAATACTTACCAACTGAGAAAGGGTGATGCAAGATGAGATGCTTGACACCATGTGACAGCACTGCTGTGTCTGCGAGCAAAGTTCTCGAACAGTGTACAATACCAACTGATCGGAGAACTGGTCGTAATTCTGCGTGGTTGTCAAACAGGTAGGTTGTTAAGTGTGGAGTGTCTGTATCATATCTCAGTCGTCTGTAGTGTAACAGAAAGTTAGAGCACGACCCAGCCCTGACAAGCTAGTGTGCAAAGATGAATTGTAAGGAATAAGGAAAAATCCATCTTGATGATTTTTTGGTTAATAGGTGGGTGGATTATTTTAGTTAATGCATTGCATGAAGCATAAATTGGCATAGGGAATTGGAAAGCATCTCAGTTAGTGACTACATTAATTGTTTGTGCATTAGCATAGTATATGTGAAAGTGATGACAGGGCAGAAGAGAGGAGCAAAATGTCAGCTGCATTTGTACCGTATGTAGATACCAGGCTTCTTGCAGGAAACCATAAAAAATGTTGGCAGATCATTTTACATATATTGTGGGATTTTTGAGACCTCAACAACAGCCCCAACTGCTGTGCTGAGTGCCAACACTCTGTTAACACAGGCAGGGACTGGTTGTCCACTGCCAGTACAACTACAAGTTCACAGGCTCCCCAAAATAACACGGCTGTCACCTTCTGGTTGATGCAGAGAATATTTGAACTGGCCATTGACCTGGTCATGTGCTCACTTACTGTCTCCTCTTTTGGGCAGGAACTCTATCTGTTCTTTTTGATCTGAGAAAGGAACCACTACAAATCGACATCATTGTCCCTGCTTACATGCTGTGTGTGATTGTGTGACAGCTCCCTTTTGAATAAATGTTTTGAGAATGTTCCTGTCTTCTCAACAATAAAGTTGATTTTTTGGGAACCTGGGCTATATATATATACAGTATGTATATATTGGCAATTCTAAATTGGCCCTAGTGTGTGCTTGGTGTGTGGGTGTGTTTGTGTGTGTCCTGTGGTGGGTTAGCACCCTGCCTGGGATTGGTTCCTGCCTTGTGCCCTGTGTTGGCTGGGATTGGCTCCAGCAGACGCCCGTGACCCTGTGTTCGGTTTCAGCGGGTTGGAAAATGGATGGATGGATGTATATATATACAGTATATATATATATATATATATATATATATATATATATATATAGTGACAGATAGGGGGCAGTATCGCTCCCTTGAACCCCTGTCCACGACTCCAGACACCAGGTAAAAGTCCACTAGTTGACTTTATTTAAATGCCACAGTGCACAAAGCACCCTCTCCTCCACAATACTCATAAACAATCACAATAAACGCAATAATCCAATCCTCCGACTCCCAGACGCGTTGCCACCCTTCCACCCAGCTCAGCTCGCCGTCTGGGAGCTCCTGTAGTCATTTTATATACCCTGACCCGGAAGTGTTCTCAATCCCCAGTCCATGTGATCTTGTATCACTTCCGGGTCAGGTAAAATGTTCTTTCCTTCACCCCGGAAGCCCGTCGCTCTTCCTTTGACGAACTTCCGGGTTAAAGGGCACAAAGAAGTCTTCGGTCCTCCCTGCAGCTCCCTCTTGCGGTCCCTGTGGTATCCAGCAGGGTCTTGTATAAAAACTACATGTCCCATGACTCCCTGCTGGTCTTCGGGGCACCTCCATACTGCAGGGAGGGCTCCATTTGGTGGCCTGGGGGTATTGGCTGGGATGACAAGCCGGCCACATCTGACAGTATATATATCTATACTAATAAACGGCAAAGCCCTCACTCACTGACTGACTGACTGACTGACTGACTGACTGACTGACTGACTCATCACTAATTCTCCAACTTCCCGTGTAGGTAGAAGGCTGAAATTTGGCGGGCTCATTCCTTACAGCTTCCTTACAAAAGTTGGGCAGGTTTCATTTTGAAATTCTATGCGTAATGGTCATAACTGGAAGGTATTTTTCTCCATTTACTGTAATGGAGTTGAGCTTGACCGCCGTGGGGGCGGAGTTTCGTGTGACATCATCACGCCGCCCACGTAATCACGTGAACTGACTGTCAACGCACTATGTAGAAAACCAGGAAGAGCTCCAAAATACGCTGAAGAAAACATGCATTATATAATTGAGAAGGCAGCGAAACAATAAGAAGCGAGCGAGTGACATATACTACCATATTCATCATTGCAGCTACTTCGGAAACAAAGCAAGGTATAAACCTAAACTTTAAATTAAGTTAATAGA
>JANRMT010062793.1:2090446-2108067 GCA_026402145.1 Polypterus bichir lapradei
CATCATATCCCCTCCCATTTACCTCATTTCGCTCTGAGCTGAGCTCCGCGGCTAACGCCGTCTTCCGAAGCAACTTCGTCACACTGCCACCAAGTTAATACACACGCTGTCTCTAGACTTTCTCCACACTGAATCCTCCAGGCACTACTTACAAAAGGTTACATTGACAATCGTGTTACATTATTTTTAAAATGTTTAATTTTCTTAGCACAAGCACAGCTGAGAAGCTTCGATACATGTGCTCCATAACGTGTTAAAAAATAATGCATTTAATCACACTTTGCATTACAATCAAAGGGGAACTTTTGTCAATGCATGATTTCCTGGTACACCGATTACATTGATCAGTGCATCCCAATTCATTTTAGCCTCGCACCACCTTGGTTTGAGAAGAAGTATGAAAAAATATGAGGTTAACACAGAAAAACAGATCACCAATTCAAGCTTTATGAATAATCGATTCGCCATCAATAATTGTTTTGGTAAAGCCATACTCAGTGTAATCCTCCTTCCATTTTATAATTTTTCCGCCACTAGCCATGATTAAATGAACGGTAAAAAAGTAAGAGCGAAGCGAGGGTGACTTATTTAGGCAGGCATATATATGACAGCAACACTCATGACAATGTCAATCATGTTACGTTATTATTAAAATGTTTCCTTTTCTTTTTCATTACTTCTTTAACACACTACTTCTCCGCTGCGAGGCGCAGGTATTTTGTATATAAATGACCTCCAAAGAGCAAGGAGACTTTTGATCATGTGAACGTGTCTGCAAAAACTGGCGTCTCCTGCCCAGCAAAAGTCAAGCAGCCGGCACGCGCGCATAGCTGTGCCGGCCTTTCAGACGCTGACTGCGCTTCTGCCTTAATTCAAAGAGAGCACTTTTAATTTTTTTCATCCTCCCCCTGAGCTATAGCCCAGACAAGTGCAAACACGGGACCCCTTTTCTACACCGCGGCAAAATAATATTAAGGCGCTTCGCACTTTATTTTGCACGTATACGATTATGAGGTCGTCAGCTCGGATTATGAAGACACGCACAGGAGTGAAGGACTGACAGTGCCATCACAGCTGATTAATAGCTGGGACGTCTCACCAGTCTGCACAAGACCCACCGCGACTGTCCCCAAAAGGCGCTCATATCGTCAGCGAAAACATCTCTCTACACTATATAAAAGAAAAAGGCAACTTTCCTTTCTTTACATCTTTTTTTCCTTTTATCCCAAACCAAAGCCTTTCTCTCTTAACACTGCAGAGGACACAAAACTAATTTTCTTTAATTGCTGGTAAGACACATTATTAGAGGCAGAAATTTGGACTTTCACATAGAAAATGTAATTTCTATACCACAGCCGTCGTGTAGCACCTTTCAAAAGGGATCTGCTACCGAGAGATGATCCATATACATTTTAGCTGCTGTTAGTACTACTTACCTCTTCTGTTATACCGTCTTTAAAATGTAGTTTACCCGCAACCACTCCAGTAGTGCTCAATGTAACTTTACTTCTTAAAACGTTAATGTTTTACTGTTTAATAACTTATAGACTACATTTTATTATTTTTCCCTTGCACTCAGTGATCAAAGCTATACACACACATATAGACACATGCATATATATATACACATATATTTATATATACCTGTGTGTATGTTTGTATGTATGTGTATACACACACACACACACACACACACACATACATACATACACACACACACAAAAATTATATATATGTGTGTGTCTGTGTATGTATGTATGTATATGTGTGTGTATATATGATGTAGATAGGTATGCATATATATGTGTATATGTAGATATGTATATAGATATGTATATATGTATATAGATATGAAGATATGTATGTGTATATATGTATGTATATATATATGTAGACTCAAACCCATTATGACAGCAGCAATCCAAGCTGTGAGAAAACAGTAAAAAGGAGGCGTGTCAGACGTCGTGGTACATTTTCTGATGCAGCAAGACGAAAACAACTTTGTGACGCTGCCGCCAATTACACAAAACAATTACTTTGACAATCATGTTACGTTATTTTTAAAATGTTTCCTTTTCTTTTTCTTTCCTTCTTTAACACACTACTTTTCCGCTGCGAAGCGCGAGTATTTTGCTATATATATATATACACACTCACCTAAAGGATTATTAGAAACACGATACTAATACGATGTTTGACCCCCTTTCGCCTTCAGAACTGCCTTAATTCCACGTGGCATTGATTCAACAAGGTGCTGAAAGCATTCTTTAGAAATGTTGGCCCATATTGATAGGATAGCATCTTGCAGTTGATGGAGATTTGTGGGATTCACATCCAGGGCACGAAGCTCCCATTCCACCACATCCCAAAGATGCTCTATTGGGTTGAGATCTGGTGACTGTGGGGGCCATTTTAGTACAGTGAACTCATTGTCATGTTCAAGAAACCAATTTGAAATGATTCGAGCTTTGTGACATGGTGCATTATCTTGCTGGAAGTAGCCATCAGAGGATGGGTACATGGTGGTCATGAAGGGATGGACATGGTCAGAAACAATGCTCAGGTAGCCCGTGGCATTTAAACTATGCCCAATTGGCACTAAGGGGCCTAAAGTGTGCCAAGAAAACATCCCCCACACCATTACACCACCACCACCAGCCTGCACAGTGGTAACAAGGCATGATGGATCCATGTTCTCATTCTGTTTACGCCAAATTCTGACTCTACCATTTGAATGTCTCAACAGAAATCGAGACTCATCAGACCAGGCAACATTTTTCCAGTCTTCAACTGTCCAATTTTGGTGAGCTCGTGCAAACTGTAGCCTCTTTTTCCTATTTGTAGTGGAGATGAGTGGTACCCGGTGGGGTCTTCTGCTGTTGTAGCCCATCCGCCTCAAGGTTGTGCGTGTTGTGGCTTCACAAATGCTTTGCTGCATACCTCGGTTGTAACGAGTGGTTATTTCAGTCAAAGTTGCTCTTCTATCAGCTTGAATCAGTCGGCCCATTCTCCTCTGACCTCTAGCATCAAAAAGGCATTTTCGCCCACAGGACTACCGCATACTGGATGTTTTTCCCTTTTCACACCATTCTTTGTAAACCCTAGAAATGGTTGTGCGTGAAAATTCCAGTAACTGAGCAGATTGTGAAATACTCAGACCGGCCCGTCTGGCACCAACAACCATGTCACGCTCAAAATTGCTTAAATCTTTCCCATTCTGATATTCAGTTTGGAGTTCAGGAGATTGTCTTGACCAGGACCACACCCCTAAATGCATTGAAGCAACTGCCATGTGATTGGTTGATTAGATAATTGCATTAATGAGAAATTGAACAGGTGTTCCTAATAATCCTTTAGGTGAGTGTATATATATATATATATATATATATATATATATATAATATGTGAGAAAAACACTCATATCAATGACAAAACAATTACATTAACAATCATGTTACGTTATTTTTTAAATTTTTCCTTTTCTTTTTCATACCTTCTTTAACACACTACTTCTCCGCTGCGAAGCGCGGGTATTCTGCTAGTATATATATATATATATATAGAGACCCCTTTCCAGGTAGGTTGGGCGTGCAGTGGGTGTCAAAAGGAAGGGGGTCAATACAATACAGTACAATACACACAACAGAACAAATCCTCAATACAGTATAAAAATAAAAATTTTAGAAGTACGGAGCAGAATTTAACAGTAGATGATATCACATAATATGATCTAGATTTGTTTAGAGTCCTGGAGACCTCATCCATCAAGCTGCCTCCCCCATTTGGCCATTCCACAGCTGAAACAGCGCCTGGCCAGCCAATCCGATGAAATGACCCCTCTTTCCCACGATTCCTGTGATCCTTCATCAGGGATGACTTTATCTTAGGCAGGCAAAACAACTTTGCAGGTGGGCCATGGCACCAAGTGCCACATTTGAGTACCGAGAAGAGAAACACAATAGGTGAGGGTTAGTATCCAATTATAACTATCTTGTTACTTATGTTTTAGTGCTAATGATTAACAACAGAGATGCAGTCTGACAGTTAATCAGCAGCTCTAGTTAGGATATGCTAAACTAAAGTAGTGAGTCTTCAGCCGGGATTTAAAAGCTGAGACCGAAGGGGCATCTCTTATAGTAGCAGGCAGACCATTCCACAGTTTAGGGACCCTGTAACTAAATGTTCAACCTCCTACTGTTATTTTATTAATCCTTGGAATCATAAGCAGACCGGCATCTTGCGATCTTAATGTGTGCTCAGGTTTGTAAGTCATGATTAGTTCAGACAAGTAAGCCAGACCTTGGCCATTTAATGCTTTATATGTTAAAAGGAGGATTTTGAAATCTGCCCTAAACTTAACCAGGAGCCAGTGTAAGGATTTAAGAACTGGAGTTATGTGTTCGTATTTTCTTGTTCTTGTAATAATTCTTGCAGCAGCATTTTGGATTAACTGGAGGCTGTATAAAGAACAGTTTGAACATCCAGTGAACACCGCATTGTAGTAGTCAATCCTACTAGAAATAAATACATGAATTCATTTCTCACAATCATGTTTATTTAGAAAGTGCCTTAATTTCCCAACATTTTTAAGATGGAAGAAACATGATTTGGACAGCTTTGTAATATATGCTTTAAATGACATGCTAGAGTCAAAGATAACTCCTAGATTGTGGGCTGATTCAGTAAAATGAATGGGGATTCCAACTGAGTTAAATGATGAACGAATATTGTTGTGATCAGTGTCATTCCCTCCAACAATTAAATATAAATATATAAATAAAATCTCTGTTTTATATGTGTTTAAAGACAAGTAGTTCTCATCCATCCACTCCTTTAATTCACTAACACAACTAATTAAAGACAACATCGGAGAAACTTCATTTGATCTAAATGAAAGGTATAACTGGGTGTCATCTACATATGAGTGAAAATTAACATGATGTTTCCAAATGAGAGATCCCAGTGGAAGCATGTAAAGTGAAAACAGTAAAGGTCCCAGTACTGAGCCCTGTGGGACACCATATCTCACTTCTGTGTCTAATCGAGTACTGTCAGCACATTTCCGTACATATTGGAATCGATTTGATAAATAAGAAGTAAACCAAGCGAGCAGAGTGCCTGTAAGCCCAACATCATTTTCTAGCCTGTGCAGTAAAATAGAATGGTCAATGGCGTCAAATGCTGCACTTAAGTCTAACAACATAATTGCAGTGGAGTTTCCTTCATCAGAGTTTATCAGAATGTCATTTACAACCTGCGTTAGTGCCGTTTCTGTACTATGACTAGTACGGAAACCAGACTGGAATTTCTCAAATAAATTGTAATGCGTAAGGTGTGACTGAAGCTGATTGGTGACTACTTTTTCTAGTATTTTAGAGAAAAAGAGTAAATTTGAAATAGTCCTATTATATTTAGTATGTGTGGGTCTAGGTCTGGCTTTTTAAGTAATGGTTTAATGACTGACACTTTTAGTGCATCAGGTACTGTGCCATGCAATAATGAACTATTGATAATGTATAGAATAGGCGCTGCAAGAACAGCCATTGCACTTTTTACTAGTTTTGTTTGCACTGGATCTAGGGAACAAGTAGTGGGCTTCATTTTAGAAATTAAAGTTAAGACTTACAGCTCAGTTACAGGATTAAAATTACTAAAGTGCTGAATGCAATGTGAGACAGGGTCTGTTAAGTTAGTATTTGGTTTGTACTGTGATACTGTGAGATCTGGGATCTTATATTTTTAATTTTCTCATTGAAGAAGTTCATAAAGTCTGTACTGCTAATTTCTGTTGGTATTTTGCACTGTAGATCTGATTAGTAGGTAGGGACCCCGACAGGACTACATTTCCGGACTCCATCTCCCAAGCACTCATGCAGGTGTCCTGACTGGGTTGCAGCATGAGAACCACTGCCACTTGACGTATGGGGGAATAGTTCATGACTCATGACTTCTACTGGTTCAACTGTTATATCATACTAGCTGGGCACAAAGTTATATCAATGTCCCGCCAGCCAATCTATGTATGTGCGTCACTGTGCTGGCCTCCCATTCAAGTGTAATGAATGATCTTCTGTCCCAGCCGAGATGCTCATTCTCCTCATACAATATATCTATATTAATAAAATGCAAAGCCCTCACTGACTCACTCACTGACTCACTCATCACTAATTCTCCAACTTCCCGTGTAGGTAGAAAGCTGAAATTTGGCAGGCCCATTCCTTACAGCTTACTTACAAAGTTAAGCTGGTTTCATTTCGAAATTCTACACGTAACGGTCATAACGGTTGGCAACGTCCGCCATATTGAACTTTCTTGTTTATGGCCCCATCTTCACGAAATTTGGTAGGCAGCTTCCCTGCACTAACCAAAACCGATGTACTTACTTATTTCGGTGGTATGACGCCACTGTTGGCCGCCATATTGAACTTTCCAACGTCACTACTTCTCCAACTTCCTGTGTAGGTAGAAGGCTGAAATTTGGCAGGCTCATTCCTTACAGCTTACTTACAAAAGTTAAGCAGGTTTCATTTTGAAATTCTACACATAACGGTCATAACGGTCAACAACGTCCGCCATATTGAACTTTCTTATTTATGGCCTCATCTTCACGAAATTTGGTAGGCGGCTTCCCTGCACTAACCGAAACCGATGTACGTACTTATTTCGGTGGTATGATGCCACTGTCGCCCTCAATATTGAACTTTCCAACGGTCTTTGTTACTTATGGGCCCATCTTCAAGAAATTTGGTACGCGGGTTCCCAACGCTAACTGAATCCTACTTACGTACATATATACGTCCATAGCCTGCAGCTCAGTCACCGTCTGAGGCAGCGTTGGGTCCCCCATCCCAACGCCTCCCACGTTGTTGGCTGTCTGCCTATATAAGACCGTCTGTCACTCCGGTCTCTACATTTCCTTCCTTGCTTCGCCACGGGATACACGTCTCCCTGCTGATAACTGTAGCCTTTTTATTTAATCCACAGCTTCTCCGCTGTTTTATTGTTCGTTTATTACGATTAAAGTTATTGTGTAGGTATTTTAGACTTACTTTACATTGTTCAGGTGCCCATTTCCTTTATTGTTCCAACCGTACTCCCATTAACATGTCTATCGAGTCGATCACCATTGATCAAAGAACTGTCACTTACCGAGTGGTCCATGCCCGGAGATGGCCCCTGCCTTTTCCATTCTCTTTGTTGCATATTGCACGGCCATATCAGGCTCACTCTTGATATCCAGAGGAATATTGTGTCTTATGTATTGAATGACTGGGACAGGTTCAAGGTGTGGACTGATGACGGTACAGGAGATAATTATACTACACAGGAGCACTAGAAGAATGAAATGCTTAAACCCTTCACCTATGGTTCTGCATGTGAGTTGATGGCTGCCACTGAATTGTTCGGTTGTCGCTTTCAGGTGTACCGAAATGGCGAAATATTTTATACCTTTCGACAACTGCCAATGCCTCTTAAACATCTTATGTTCACAGGTGACGATTTCAGTAGTGGACACTTTGATGTTTATGAATGTTTAAACTCTCAAAAGCTGGATGTGAAGTTATCGATGAAACCGGTTGTATGCTTACAACACTTGACAGATGCCGAATGTCACTTCAACACAAGTCCTGCAAATGCTGTCGTAATTGAAACAAACCATGAAACTCAAACTGATTATGACAGCAGCAATCCAAGCTGTGAGATTTGAAACAAGATTACTTTTCACATGGCCAACTGTACGTTGCATGCTCAAGAGTAAGCCTGGCGCACAGTTTGGTCATATTACAACCAGAGGGCCAAACTGACAATGTGGTATACAAAGAGATCCTTAACAAATAATTATTGGTATATTTTCCCTCAGTTTAAAAAGGTTTAATTTTCTTCTTAATAAAAATTTTAAGGCAGTACTTCGCCGCTGCGAAGCGCGGGTATTTTGCTAGTATTTAATATATTTTATATATAAATTTCTACACATGGAAGTGTGTATGTCTGTCTGTCCGACCCGGAAGTGAGAGATGGAGTCAGGGTAAGGGCTCCACCTCCGAGGAAACAGAAAACTTGCTTAGCCGCTAATAACACAAGCGAGGCCAGCGTGCCAGCAAAACGAAACCTCAGAAGAAAGACAAAGTTGCTTAGCCGCTAATATCGGCAAAACGCTATCCTTTTTACTTTCTCTCCCGCCACTAATACACAAGCCAGGCGAGCACATCAGCAAAACAAAACCTAAGAAGAAAGACAAAGTCGCTTAACCGCTAACATCGGCAAAACGGTACCCCTTTTACTTTTCCTCCCACTGCTAATGCATAAGCGATGTGAGCACGTCTGCAAAACTAAGCCTTATAGGAGAGAGATGCCCAGAGTGGTTCCTTTCAATTACCTAATATCTCTACATTTCAATTTTTTTTCTGACAATTTCAAATGTTTCTAGGACCCCAGGCTTTTTACAGCATGGACTTAGACAGCTAGTATATTTATATCAAAGAAAAGCTGGGGCAGCCCTGTTTAATTTATAGAACAAAATCAGTTTTAATCAAAAGAAATTAACACTCGAGGATGCAACAGCTGAAATAGAGGCAATTGCTATTAAAAACACAGCTTAGAAATGGCTCTTTAAAAGGTAAGGTCTGGCTGTTGCTCTCTACCAAAAAGTGACACCTTTTGGGCACTTTCACATTTCATACTGTTCAAGCAGGAAGGGGTTGGGCTTCTGTGTCTTAATTGCCTTCAGTGGGCGTCTTCTTAGCACTGTGACAGAAACAAAAGGAGCCAAGACTGTTAGCAACACTGCCCTCTCATCCCAAAAGGGTATCACACACCTCAATTCAGCCTGGAAGCTGATCCTCTGACACACATGCATGACTATATATAAATGTCTGTTCATGGCGTTCTCATTTGATAGCCAAGATTCCACCCTCAAACAACAACCCCCCCAACATTATTTTTGCTATATATTGCTTTTGATTCTTGTAAGTCTAAGCATTATCCTCTGATGGAGGCCCCTGGCAGAGGCTGAAAGCTCAGGAATAAAAACTACTTTATGATACATGATTCATTTTCTCCCTTTGTTGATCTCCAGCTGCATATATGAAAACCATATCACAGTCCTTCTCTTCCACTAGGAAGTGACCCCACCACAGAAACAAGAACCAAACTGTCCACTAAAGACATAATGCACCTGATATCACTTTGCCAAAAAACCCACTTTCATTTTAACGGCAAATACTACATTCAAAAAGAAGGCATGCCAATGGGATCGCCGTTATCAGGACTTCTAGTGGAACTGGTAATGCAGCGATTTGAAAACGTTGCTCTATCCCAGTTCACACCCAAAATTTGGATATGCTACATAGACGACACATTTGTCATACTAAAAAATGATCAGCTGGATGAATTCTACAACCACATCAACACAATATTCCCTGCAATCCAATTCACCATGGAAAAAGAAATAAACCGATGCATCAGCTTCCTGGACATCTACACTGAAAGAAATAATGACGCCACCCTGACCACAAGTGTTTACCGTAAGGAATGCTACGCAGACAAGATATTACACTTCGCCAGCAACCACCCGGTATCTCACAAACAGAGCTGTGTTAAAACTCTATTCAGAAGAGTCCACACCCATTGTAATACGAAGGAGACAAAAATGAATGAAAGACGCTATCTCTTCCGTCTTTTCACTTCAAATGGATACTCAAAAAATTCGTTAATCGAAGCCTACACAGAAGACGCCAAAAAACTCAGCAAACAGTCGACTTGAATCAGAACCCCTCCCTCCCCCCTTGGTACTTTCTTCCTTATCACCACAAGGTGTCTGAAGGTGCAGCACAAATCCTGGCCAGGTCAGGCGTCAGAACAGCACACAAACCCACGAACAATCAGCTCACAGTCCTCTTCAATGCTAAAAACAAGAAATCGACAGCAGAAACACAAAACACAGTTTATAGCATTCCATGCAGTTCTTGCTCAGCGGTATACATAGGACAAACATCAAAAAGAATCGCAACACGTATATAGGAACATCGGAACGCCGTCAGAAGAAAAGACTCAAGATCATTGATCTATACGCACACTAAATCAACAGGACATACATTTAACTGGGACAATGTACAAATAAGATTTAAGGCCAGTACTAAAAGTGCCAGAGAGCTGGCCGAATCCTGGTTATCAAATGAGAACGCCTTCAGCAGACACTTGGACATAAATCCAGCATATGCAAACTTAAGAAGGAACATGTTCATAATAAATAAAGCTTTACAACCAATACCAACCCCCCCCTTCCTGATCACACTGACTTAACCACTTCACCGGCCCCCCCCCCCCCATATATTGCCTTTGATTCTTGTAAGTCTAAGCATTATCCTCTGATGAAGGGGTTGAAAGCTCAGGAATAAAAATTACTTTATGATACGTGATTCATTTTCTTCCTTTGTAGATCCCCCGCTGCAAATATATATATATATACTAGCAAAATACCCGCGCTTCGCAGCGGAGAAGTAGTGTGTTAAAAAGGCAATGAAAAAGAAAAGGAAACATTTTGAAAATAACGTAACATGATTGTCAATGTAATTGTTTTGTCACTGTTGTAAGTGATGAGTGTTGCTGTCATATATATATATATATATAAATATATATATATATTTACACACACACACATAAACATATATATATACATATCTATACATATACACATATATATATATACACACACACATATATACATACATATATATATATCTACATATATACACATACATATACATACACACATACATACACACACATATATATACACAAATACATATATATACACATACACACACACATATATAAACATATATATACATATACATACATATCTACATATATACACACACAGCTATTTCGTATCAGTGCAATACGCTGCTTGTTAAAACGGATAACTCCCGCTCTTACGTGCAAGTCTGCGTGGATATTATGAACTATCGTATTTGTTCAAGTTCTATTTAAATTTTAAATAGAAGGAATTTTTATTTAGTCGACAGAAATATCTTTGGTAGGAATGGTAAAAACAGACAGGAATATTATTCTTGAATAAATCAACTCAAACCTTAAACAACTTATAATATTTTGCTCTCCATAAAAATATATCCTGTCTAAATTATACAAGTTAGAAATAAAGTAAACGTTAAAAGAACAAACATTCAAATTTCTTTACTCTTATGTAATTTTATATAAAAAATAAACTTAGATTTTAAATGTCCCAAAAGATTTTGCTCTCCATAAAAATATATCCTGTCAAAATTATACAAATTCAAATATGAACATGCTGCATAACAAAACCTGGAAATATAAATAAAATGTGTTCCTTTCAGCAATAACAAATCAAATCATTCAGTTGTCTTTGCTCATATGTCATTTTAGAGCTGGACGCCTGGCATCTTTTTTTGGCCACAAGTTCGTTTGTTTGGTGTGAGGTTCTGTGTTGTGGAGATTCTCAGGATGGACTGCAGGTGCTCATCAGTGAGGCGACTCCTGTGTGCTGTTTTGTTAGTCTTCATCACTGAGAAGAGCTTCTCACACAGATATGTGCTACCAAACATGCACAAGGTTCGAGCCGCATGTAGACGGACTTTTTTTGTTCTTCAAAGTCACTAAAGCGCCGTGCGCTCAGTTTATCAGCAAAGTGCGTATTTGGGAACACCGTAGTGACGACTTGGTTCAACATTACTTGGCAACAGGGAAAGTGGGGCAAGTTGCACTGGTGCATTTGTGTCTCCCATAAAAGCAGCTTCACTTGAAATCACTTTGTGATTGTGCACGGGTAAAAACGTCCGCTGAAGTGTCAGATTCTTATTTAATTCTTCTGCTTTCTGTATCTTCTGCATAGCATTCAGGTCTTTCAGATTACCCTGATGTTTTGTCTCATTGTGCCGTCTTAGATTAAATTCTGTAATTACAGCCACATTAGCTCCACAAATGAGACACACGGGTTTAACGGCAATGTCAGTAAACATATACTCAGCCTCCCATCGGTTTTTAAAGGCTCTATTTTCAGAATCAACTTTTCTCTTAAGCATCGTGTGGGCTAGCTTCGCAATAACTTGCAAGCTAGACTTGACTAACGCGGTAAGTGTTCGACAAGGCAGGTGAAGCGCTGCATTATGGGATCTGTAGTTTATTGTGTTACCAGCGCTTCATATACCCGGGCCATTAATAACCATAATACAGTATATAAAATGATCTCGCGGGCCGGATATAATTACACGCCGGGCCGGATGTGGCCCGTGGCCCTTGAATTTGACACATATGGACTAAATAGAACTTGAAAAGATATATTTTTTCGTACATCGAGCCCGCGTGCTAATGTGGTTTTGCCTGTATGCCTCAATAAGTGACCCTCCCCTCGCTCTTAGTTTTTTACCGTTCATCTAATGAATACACTGAGTATGGCTTTACCAAAACAATCATTGATTGCGAATAAAGTATTCATTATTCGAGTATGTAGATCGGGGTATATATATATACATATATATATACATATACATATATATATACCCGCGTATCGCAGCGGAGACGTAGTGTGTTAAATAAGCTATGAAAAAGATTCGTTTCTTACTGCATCAATAAACAGCTCGTCTTCTTCTTTATCTGAGACCTGACACACTGCATGCACGGGTTTTTTTTTTTAACACTGTCTTCCTTTAGCGGGACATTCACTTTTTCCACCGTGTGCTTTGTTTCTGCAGTAGCTGTACTTATTACATACTTATCTTGTATTTATCAGACGCTTCATATTTTTTTGCTGCCTTTTCAATTGTGTAATTCGGTTTTTGTTCAGCGCTCTTCGGAACTGTTGCTTTTTGTCTGTGCACTGCGTCAGTTCACGTGAGCCGCTCGGTGTTCTTGCATCGAACTTTCCCAGCTGTGCTGTTGCCATGTCGTGCTATGTCCATGGCTGTATCTAATGCTACCGAAGTCCCGGTACTTAAAACTTTCTCTCGCAGTTTCGCTGAGTTTGTGCCAAACACCACCCTGACTATCTCATCTTCCTCTGCATAAGCACAGTCCTACACCCGTGAATAATTTACCCGTGGCATTTTGCTATTGGATTGCCGCTGACGGACGGCCTTATATGGGCAGGCACTAAATTACAAACGCCAGCGGCAGCCTGTCTATGAACTTAATTTAAAGTGTAGGTTTACACTGTGCTTTGTTTCCGAAGTAGCAGAACTCATGAATATGGTTGTATATATCACTCGCTCGCTTCTTATTGTTTCGCTGCCTTCTCAATTATATAATGCATGTTTTCTTCAGCGCTTTTTGGGGCTCTTCCTGGTTTTCTACGTACTGCGTGATTACGTGGGAGGCGTGATGATGTCAAACTCCGCCCCCACGGGTTTCAAGCTCATCTCCATTACAGTAAATGGAGAAAAAACATCTTCCAGTTATGACCATTACGCGTATAATTTCGAAATGAAACCTGCCCAACTTTTGTAAGGAAGCTGTAAGGAATAAGCCTGCCAAATTTCAGCCTTCTACCTACACGGGAAGTTGGAGAATTAGTGATGAGTGAGTGAGTGAGTGAGTGAGTGAGTGAGTGAGTGAGTGAGTGAGTGAGGGCTTTGCCTTTTATTAGTATAGATATATATATATATATATATATATATACTGTAGTACTGTGCAAACGTTTTAGGCAGGTGTGAAAAAATGCTGTTTCATGTTTCATGAAGACAGTTTCATGTCATGGCAAGATTGAGCACAGCAATAACACACAAGGTAGATACACTGCATCAGCAAGGTCTCTCCCAGACAAAGATTTCAAAGCAGACTGGGGTTTCAAGATGTGCTGTTAAAGCTCTTTTGAAGAAGCCCAAAGAAACGGGCAACGCTGAGGATCATAGACGCAGTGGTTGGCCAAGGAAACTTAGTGCAGCAGATGAAAGACACATCAAGCTTATTACCCTTCGAAATCGGAAGATGTCCAGCAGTGCCATCAGCTCAGAACTGGCAGAAACCATTGGGACCCAGGTACACCCATCTACTGTCCGGAGAAGTCTGGCCAGAAGTGGTCTTCATGGAAGAGTTGCAGCCAACAAGGCATACATCCGACGTGGAAACAAGGCCAAGCGACTCAAGTATGCACGAAAACATAGGAACTGGGGTGCAGAAAAATGGCAGCAGGTGCTCTGGACTGATGAGTCAAAATTTGAAATATTTGGCTGTAGCAGAAGGCAGTTTGTTCGTCGAAGGACTGGAGAGTGGTACTCATTATTGTCTGCAGGCAACAGTGAAGCATGGTGGAGGTTCCTTGAACGTTTGGGGCTGCATTTCTGCAAATGGAGTTGGAGATTTGATCAGGATTAATGGTGTTCTCAATGCTGAGAAATACAGGCAGATACTTATCCATCATGCAATACCATCAGGGAGGTGTATGATTGGCCCCAAATTTATTCTGCAGCAGGACAACGACCCCAAACATACAGCCAAAGTCATTAAGAACTATCTTCAGCGTAAAGATGAACAAGAATTCCTGGAAATGATGGTATGGCCACCACAGAGCCCTGATCTCAACATCATCGAGTGTGTTTGGGATTACATGAAGAGACAGAAGGATGTGAGGAAGCCTACATCCACAGAAGATCTGTGGTTAGTTCTACAAGATATTTGGAACAACCTACCAGCCGAGTTCCTTCAAAAACTGTGCAAGTGTACCTAGAAGAATTTATGCTGCTTTGAAGGCAAAGGGTGGTCACACCAAATATTGATTTGATTTAGATTTCTCTTTTGTTCATTCACTGCATTTTGTTGATTGATGAAAATAAATGATTAACACTTCCATTTTTGAAAGCATTCTTTGTTTACAGCATTTTTTCACACCTGCCTAAACCTTTTGCACAGTACTGTATATACATATATATTTACAATGGTGGGCAAAAGTAAGTTTTAGAGTTGTTTGTTTGGAAAAAGACATGCAGGTTATGATTGCAACATTCAAGCACATATGCATATACTCTGTGTTTTGCGTACTCACAACTGTCAACCTACTTTTGACTACCCCTATATATACATACAGGTCTTAATCAGGTAATGCTTGAGATTGGTCTGCCAGTTGGCAAACATCCACCGTGTCTTCTCAGTTGCGAGAAGCAGACCATAGATATGTGATACAAGGCCGACCACACACAAGCGTTACCTGGTAGGTAATCATTCAAAAAATGAGATTGTGATTCAGACCTATTAATGTAATACTCCAATCTTCACCCTGTCAAGTAAGTGAACCAGCCACAGTGGCTGAATGTCAGAGGCTTTGCCTTAGGTGCTGACACCCAAGGTCAAAGTGCCATAAGGGGAAGCAAAGGTGTGTACACCTGATGAGCACTATTTAGGGTGAAACACGTGTTGCGTATGCTTTGTATTATTTGGCAGGTACTGAATCATTTATATATATATATATATATTGTCACAGGTGGCTGGGGGGGTGACCCAGCCGGGACACTGCGGAGAACCGGAGGAGGGCTTACGCCTTCCCCAGACCACGTGGGGGACACCGCCCTGATAGCTAGGGGGACCACGGGTACAGAGCTTTGAAGCTCAGCCCTGTAGGGGCCGGTGGTCACCGCCAGGGGGCGCCCCAATGGCTTTGCAGCCCTGGACCTCAGCACTTCTGCCACAACCGTAAGTGCTGGGGGAAAGAGGATGCTGAAGTGTGCCTGCTGCAGCTGTGGAGGACTGCTTGTCTGTTGCCAATGCAACCACAGGTTCGTAACACAGCAGCAGAGTGCTGCGGAAACAACTACGAGCCAATCGAGATTACGCTATATACTCCTGTCGCCAATGGTTGATGCAAGGGACATTATAAATGCAGGGATCAGTACAGTGAAACCCCGGGTTACGAGTTTAATCCGTTCCAGAACCGAGCTCGTAACCCGATCTGCTCGTAACCTGAACGAATTTCCCCCATTTAAAATAATGGAAATGATATTAATCCGTTCCAGCCCTCCCAAAAAGTCCCCAAAATATCATAAATAATGGAAAAAAACATGTTTTTAAATAAGAAACAAACATCAAAATACTGTATTAGTAAATATAGTTAAAAGATAAACCAACTTAAGAAAATGTAACCTTACCTTGGCGGCAGACGATTGCAGTTAACGGAGAGCGGCTGAGGAAGGAGGGAGGGAGGGAGGGAGGGAGGACTAGAGGACTGGCTGCATTTTCGGCACCTTCACATCAAAAAAAACTAAAATTGCACTTTCTTAACTGTACGTGCGTACATGAATTGTAAAAAATTAAACTTTCTTAACTTTAAACTTAGCCTAACACTTAACATTACGTAAGTATGATTTTTTTTTTTACGCTAATCATCTGTTTTTGCCTTTTTGTCTGCACTTTCGGCATCTTCACTTATAGCAGTTTCAGTTTTAGTATAAAGATACCTATGCAACGACGTTTGCTTTTGCCTGCTTTTTAAAAGCTTACGGAAGTGAGCCAAGCAGGTGTCATCATAATTTGCTGCAGAACGACTAGTTGCAACTTTTTCTGGATGTTTCTTTTCAATGAAACTTGTAACCTTCTCCCACATTCCCAGCACTTCTTTAATTTCATTTGTCGAAATTTCCTCTGTCTCGACCTCCTCCTCACTATGCCAATTTGCTGTTTCTGTGTATAGGAGAGTGGTAGCTCCTGCTGCAATAAATAACCTTGCTGTTCCTCATGCGTCACTGTATGTATGTATATACATATATATATATATATATATATATATATATATAGTGTTGTACATGCACATCATTGGGAAACCTTCCAGCCTCAGCTGACGTAAGAAATACCACCCTGAAGTGAAACGGGACACTACAAATCGATATTATCGTCCCTGCTTACACATAGAAGCCCAGGACAGGTACTTTAAATCTGGGCATTCCAGGAAGGAGGCATTTCACTTTGAGTCTAGCTATCCCAGGCTATGCACCTTCACAAGAAGCCAAGAACCACTTGGCTGAGCAATACCTTTAAAAGAGAGAAGGCTACTGCCTTTATTAAAGCAATTCAACTGGATAACCTGGTTGTTTTCCCAACATTTTATCTTGAACCTGGGTTTTACTACTGTTTTATATATGTATGTGTATATATATATTCAAATGGTCCTATTTGTATTGTGACACTAGAAACAGTTTGCTTCTACCATTGGTGCTTAGGTATTAGGGTTCGAGGATATGTGTACAAGTAATGTGTATGGGGATCTCTTCCAAAGATTTAAAAATTGAAAATCAAACTAGGAAAAAAGATGGACTAAATGAATAACTAATCAAGCTGACATGTGTGAGGCAAATGATCTACTGTGACAACGCATGAACATTTCAAAGTCAAACATTCATCCACATTCAGGATTTCTTTGTGATAACAGTACGCTTGGCATCTAAACAATTATCCCTGTACCTTTAAAGGGCCAGTCCACAGAGAAATGTGGTTCGCTTTCTAATTCTTTTATTTATTGTTTAGGGTAAAAATTAATTTGATCTAATCTGACTATGACATCATATGTTTATACAGTGGTGTGAAAAACTATTTGCCCCCTTCCTGATTTCTTATTCTTTTGCATGTTTGTCACACAAAATGTTTCTGATCATCAAACACAT
>JANRMT010062793.1:2113067-2200875 GCA_026402145.1 Polypterus bichir lapradei
CATTTTGTGTTTACTTGTGTTATATTTGACTAATGGTTAAATGTGTTCGATGATCAGAAACATTTTGTGTGACAAACATGCAAAAGAATAAGAAATCAGGAAGGGGGCAAATAGTTTTTCACACCACTGTATATACACACACAATTCAATTCATTGTCACTATACCTTAGAGTAATTTGTTTTTGCTAGTGCATTTGGTGGAGAAACATGCAGTGATGTTACAGTAAAAGGTTCAGTGGGACAGTACACACAATTTAGCTCTTCTAGCTCTTCTGGGAGAATAATCCCTCCAGCGTGTCCTGGGTCTTCCCAGGGGCCTCCTCCTGGTTAGACGTGCCCGGAACACCTCACCTGGGAAGCGTCCAGGAGGCATCCTGATCAGATGCCCGAGCCACCTCATCTGACTCTTCTCGATGCGGAGGAGCAGTGGCTCTACTCTGAGCCCCTCCCAGATGACTGAGCTTCTCACCCTATCTTTAAGTGAAAGCCCAGACACCCTGTGGAGGAAACTCATTTCAGCCACTTGTATTCGCGATTTCGTTCTTTTGGTCACTACCCATAGCTCATGACTATAGGTGAAGGTAGGAACGTAGATCGACTGGTAAATTGAGAGCTTTGCCTTACAACTCAGCTCCTTTCTCACCACAACAAACCGATGCAGAGCCCACATCACTGTGGACGCTGCACCGATCCACCTGTCGATCTCACGCTCCATTCTTCCCTCACTCGTGAACAAGACCCCGAGATACTTGAACTCCTCCACTTGGGACAGGATCTCTCTCCCAACCCTGACAGGGCATTCCACCCTTTTCCGGCTGAGGACCATGGTCTCGGATTTGGAGGTGCTGATTCCTATCCCAGCCGCTTCACACTCGGCTGCGAACTGATCCAGAGAGAACTGAAGATCACGGCCTGATGATGCAAACAGGACAACATCATCTGCAAAAGGCAGTGACCCAATCCTGAGCCCACCAAACCGGACCCCCTCAACACCCTGGCCATAAATTTTGTGAACAGAATCGGTGACAAAGGGCAGCCCTGGCGGAGTCCAACTCTCACCGGAAACGGGTTCGACTTACTGCTGGCAATACGGACCAAGCTCTGACACCGGTTGTACAGGGTCTGAACAGCCCTTATCAGGAGGTCTGGTACCCCATACTCCCGGAGCACCCCCCACAGGATTCCCCAAGGGACACAGATGAACGCCTTTTCCAAGTCCACAAAACAAATGTAGACTGGTTGGGCAAACTCCCATGTACCCTCCAGGGCCCTGCCAAGGATGTAGAGCTGGTCCACTGTTCTGCGACCAGGACGAAAACCACACTGTTCCTTCTAAATCTGAGGTTCGACTATCTGACAGACCCTCCTCTCCAGGACCCCCAAATAGACCTTTCCTAGGAGGCTGAGGAGTGTGATCCCTCTGTAGTTGAAACACACCCTCCGGTCTGCCAATCCAGAAGCACTGTCCCTGATGTCCATGCGATGTTGCAGAGACATGTCAACCAAGACAGTCCTACAACATCCAGAGCCTTGAGGAACTCCGGGCGTATCGCATCCACCCCCGGGGCCCTGCCACCAAGGAGTTTTTTGACCACTTCAGTGACCTCAATCCCAGAGATGGGGAGTCCATCTTCGAGTCCCCAGGCTCTGCTTCCTCATTGGAGGGCATGTTAGTGGGACTGAGGAGGTCTTTGAAGTACTCCCTTTACCGACCCACAACGTCCAGAGTCAAGGTCAGCAGCGCACCATCCTCCACCATATACAGGGTACAGTGTTGACACTGCACTGCTTCCCCCATCTGAGACGCTGGATGGTGGACCAGAATCTCCTTGAAGCCTTCCGGAAGTCGTTCTCCATGGCCTCCCCAAACTCCTCCCACACCTGAGTTTTTGCCTTCTGCTTGGCCTGCTGGTACCTATTAGCCTCCTCCAGAGTATCACAGGACAAAAGGGTCCTGTAGGACTCCTTCTTCAGCTTGACGGCATCCATCACCACTGGTGTCCACCAACAGGAGAAAAACAGGAGAAAAATGTCTAAACAGACATTAACATGTGCTTGCATTCTGTTCAGACTTTGATATTGTGACGACTGCTGGTAGGACAGGTGTTCCCAATATCACTGTATTGAAAAATGTGAGTTCAGAATACGGATTAAAGGACGGTTTTGTGAATACATCATTTTATTTTATTAGATTTATACACTTTTGATACAGTAAAGAGTGGTGATTATCAATTAACTTGCATTGATGATATAAAAAGCCTGAGAACAGTCAGGTTAAGGGATCCTTAGGGTCATTCATTGTGTCAAGAAGAACAATTGAACAAATGTCTGTATAATTTCCAGGTCATTTTTTTAGTCACAAGGCCACTGCCATCTACACTAAGTGGAGCAAAAGCTGAACAACTTCACAGTCAAGCACTGCATCAATCAATTTACTGTATTTTTTCCTTATTTACAGAAACATTCAAATATGTTCCAGTGAACAAATAGCACATGTAACTTTCAGCATTTTTTAAAATATTAAAAATAATGCAGAATCACACTTCTTTGAAAAATGTAACTACATCAATGTGGTTGGTTGAAGAGATACTCGGATAATTATTTGAACATTAGCTGATCAACAGAGCTGTGCAGCACCGTTCCTAAAATAACAGCGTCACTGCATCATTGACTTAGTTTTAGATGGATGCATTTGACATAAGCATTTAGTCCAATTGAGCATTAAACCATCAAAACTAGGAACCAAATACCCACAATTCCTGACAGCATCTGGGTTATTAGTTCCACCATGTAATTTTTGCATTGCTATCTGATTTTATCTACAGAAGAAAGATTTTCTGACAAACTGAAAAAACTGTCAGTCTCTGAAGACTTGGAAGCACTTTGGGAAATGTGAATTTAGTATTTATTACTTGACTGAAGTTCATTATCTTAAGGCAGGTAATTAAGAAAGATAAGAAATTTATTTCACTCCTTAGTGCACCATAGCATTTTTTTTTTTTTTGCATTTCCACAATGACATGATGCAGAAATAGTCTGAGAGATCCTTGATCAGCATGGTGAATGCTAATGTCAAGGACAAGGAAATATCTTGGCTTACAGCAACTTAGAATCAAATCTTGCTTCTACATTAGGGAACCTAAGTAAATTAATTGTCTGCCTCTTTAGATGCCATGCAGCAAAAGCATATGATCAGAGAGATACATATGATATTTATCTCAATTTGCAAAAAGCTTTTGATAAGGTCCAACATGAGAGGCTTGTGATTAAACTAAAAGACGTGGGAAGTCAAGGTGCAGCGTGTAGATTTGGCCAAAATGGGCTTAAATGCCAGAAGGAAAGGGTTATGGTGCAAGCTACTTATTTCAGATTCTGAAATATTACAAGTGGTCTCCTTCGGGGATTAGAGCAGGGTCTGCTGCTCTTTTTAATATACTGTACATATGTGATCTGGACAAGAATATAATAAATAAACTGCTTAGGTTTACAGATGACACAAATGTAGGTAGAATGGTAGATAATATAGAATTAAGAGAATCATTAAAGGATAATCTGGACTGAATTCTAACTTGGGTAGTCTTGCAACAAATTAAATTTTATATAAATAAATAACAACTATTACACGCAGGAGGTAAACATGTCAGATTTGAATACACAATGGCAGGTTTTGAAACTTGAAAATACATCTTATGAGAAGAACTTAGGACTTGAAGTGAACTCATCACTATCTATATCCAGACCGTGTACAGAATCCATTAAGATAAGGCTAATAGGATGCTAATAGGATGGGGTACAACAATGGTGCTTTTGGAAGGAAACTTCTGTGGGACCATACAATATTTTTTCTTTTAACATTAACTTACCTAACTAATAATATTTGTACATTTTTGTTGATGACCAGTAAGCTGTTCACATCACAAACAGTTAGTCACACAATATGATGCTGGTGCCTGGTCTGTCACCATTGGCTTCAGATCATCATATTCTGACATTATTATTATTTGACTGTGATGAATGTCATGAATTGGGATCTGATTTTGATTCTTTTTTTTTTATTTGTTACTTCATTATTGCAATTTTTTCTTATTGTTGAAGTGGAGTTGGAGGTTTTAGTTTTGCTTTTGTTTTCACATAAGTTTGTACAGATATTAAGTTATACTTGATTATTGTTTTTTAGCATTTTCTTCATGATGCAATTTTGTTTTCTACGTGGTTCTCACCAGTTTGTGCTGTTGTTGCTATGACACAACAGCAGGTTGCTAGGGGTGACTACTGAAAGTTACCCCAGCTAATGTCACTAGTGTGTAACTGTCCAAGTTTGTGGAAATAAAATATAGACTTTTGCAGTGACTATGAGTGATATAATAATTTTTACAGGTAATAACTTTTGCTTGTTTTAGGCTTTTGGTTTTTGTTTTCAGCATGACCTTTCTTTTTGCTTTTGCCACATTCTTTTGATTCTGACCATTATTTTATATCATCACCTCACCCTCTTCTCTATCTTACTTTGTTTGTGTCTGCTTCTGCCTATTCTTCCTTCTATCACTAAATACACCATCCACAAAACACAACGGACGTAGGAGAACACTACATAACACTCAGAAACACAATAGGTTTAATCTAAATAATTAAAATAAACATAATCAAAGACGAATATTATTTTACATAAAAGAGAACAGGAAACAGAACTAACTGAACATGGAAACTTACTGTAATAAACAACAACAAAAACATTAAAAGAACCAAACATAAATCTAAGCCAGGGCTATAACCCTGGCTGAGGCATAACACAGTCATTCTTTAGGGTACACTTGCATTTTTGCTTTAATTCTGTGAGTAGTGATTTAGTAAGAGAAGCAAGACATTCTAAATTTACCTACCAATAGAATGCAAAATTAGTGTTTATTTATAAAGATTGTGTACGTATACAACAGGTTTAGTACAGGAAAACACAAGTGTGTAAAATGAAGAAAGTAAAGTCAAAGTTTAGAAAGATTCATTCTGGTACACTCATGTCACACATAGTGGTGACCATATTCAGTACATAATGTGAATTAAAATGCGATCATTCCTCTCTGGGCTCATAACACTTTCCCCAGACCATGAGCCTTTTAACATCATGCTGTATACTATATGTATACTAAGTATTGCAATTCACCTTGGGAGTTTGCTAGATACAGAATAATAATTATGATTCTGTGAATTATAATTTATATATAATTATAATAATTATGTTACTTTTAACATTTTTTTGCTTTATGTGTAGAAGAACATTTGCAAATTTCTTGAGGAAATGTGTCAAAACTTGGAGTTTTTGTATTTTAAATAATAAAAAACATAGAATGCAAAGGTATTGAACAACCCAGTAATACCTGTAGTATCTGGTTGTTGGCTAGTTTGTTCCTTAAAAGTTATAGTTCCTCTTCAGTCCCAATGTTTCATTTAGATAGATAGATAGATAGATAGATAGATAGATAGATAGATAGATAGATAGATAGATAGATAGATAGATAGATAGATACTTTATTAATCCCAAGGGGAAATTCACATAATCCAGCAGCAGTATACTGATACAAAAAACAATATTAAATTAAATAGTAATAAAAATGCATGTAAAAGCAGACAATAACTTTGAGTAATGTTAGCATTTACTCCCCTGGGTGGAATTGAAGAGTCGCATAGTGTGGGGGAGGAACGATCTCCTCAGTCTGTCAGTGGAGCAGGACAGTGACAGAAGTCTGTCACTGAAGCTACTCCTCAGCCTGGAAATGACACTGTTCAGTGGATGCAGTGGATTCTTCATGATTGACAGAAGTTTGCTTAATGCCCGTCGCTCTGCCACAGATGTTAAACTGTCCAACTTTACTCCTACAATAGAGCCTGCCTTCTTAACAAGTTTGTCCAGGCGTGAGGTGTCCTTCATCTTTATGCTGCCTCCCCAGCACACCACCGCGTAGAAGAGGGCATTCGCCACAACCGTCTGGTAGAACATCTGCAGCATCTTATTGCAGATGTTGAAGGATGCCAACCTTCTAAGAAAGTATAGTCGGCTCTGACCTTTCTTACACAGAGCATCAGTATTGGCAGTCCAGTCCAATTTGTCATCCAGCTGCACTCCCAGGTATTTATAGGTCTGTACCCTCTGCACACAGTCGCCTCTGATGATCACAGGGTCCATGAGGGGCCTGGGCCTCCTAAAATCCACCACCAGCTCCTTGGTTTTGCTGGTGTTAAGGTGTAAGTGGTTTGAGTTGCACCATTTAACAAAGTCTTTGATTAGCTTCCTGTACTCCTCCTCCAGCTCACTACTGATGCAGCCCACAATAGCAGTGTCATCAGCGAACATTTGCACGTGGCAGGACTCCGAGTCATATTGGAAGTCTGATGTATATAGATTGAACAGGACCGGAGAAAGTACAGTCCCCTTGTCTCATTGTCTCTAAGGAGCAGAGGTTGGATGGTGTTGAAGGTGCTAGAGAAGTTCAGAAACATTTCCCATTCTGTAAAGCCTTAGTTCATTCTAAAGAAAATCATAAAACACTGATGCTATAAGAAAACCAAGTTCTTTAGTTACAAAGTTATTAGCTAATGTCAATCCTGTGAATGACTTTGCTGAAGTTCATCTCTTGTTCTTTTTTCAGAGAAAACAAGTTGCATTCTGTTCTTTTTAGGAAATGCTACTGAGGGATTTCAATGTATCGTTTTCGTTTAAGCCTGGAGTAGTAAGTAATCCGTGAATAGAATAGCTCTGTGCGCTGTCATGAAAATGGCCTAAAAGCTTAAGTCTGTGCACACTAATCAACGCCTATTCTTCTCAAATACAAACTAGATAATGCTGAACTTGGAATGTGTCTGTGTCATTATTTGCTGAAACAGCTCTCAATAGGCTACAGCTGACATATTATGTTGTTAGTTAAGATATAATATGAGGTTGTTCTTTCTCAACAAGACATTATTAGTCACTATATGACTAGAAGAGCCAATTAGATTTTCACTTAGGTACTCAGAATAGGAATTCATTCCCTATTTGTAATTCATTATCCTCTGTTACTAACAAAAATAAATTAAGTTACACATTTTTTATATATTGATGCTACTCCGGTAATTATAATTTTCTATTTACTTAATTATGTAAGTAGTGATTCTGTTCACAATCAATCAATGTGCAGTATTTACCAGCTTTTGCCTTTAAGTGTCTCTATTTAAGTAATCTGTTTTTTAGTTATTTATGTTAACTTTTACTTGGCAATTCCATTTTTATCCATATAAAACAATATTTATAAACTTCACAAATTATAGTTTGTGTTACAAAATTAATTTGGTACATATCTAAATTGCTTCTTATGCATGCATTGATAATAGTATTTTAAGTGGGAAAATTATCTTAGCTTAACTTTGAAAAATGTAGTTTAATAGCCTCAGTATGTAACTTATTCCATATTTTACCAGAAGGTTAAAGTCTTTTAATTTCATCTGTAAATTAAATTTTTTTTTCAGAAACCCAGACAAAGGGATCCAGTTCCTTATCTCCCGAGGCTTCATTCCAGATACCCCCATTGGAGTTGCGCACTTTTTACTCCAAAGAAAGGGGCTGAGCCGCCAGATGATCGGGGAATTTCTTGGTAACAGCAAGAAGCAGTTCAACAGGGATGTCTTGGAGTAAGTGTTATTTATTATTACTTGCTTTTCCACAGCAAATTGTGTAGAGAATGATAGCACGAATATCTGATAAAGCCTATGTCACATTACATGATTTTTCCAGTGATTTTCAGGCACTTATTAAATAAGTGCACTTAGCCTTTTTTTATATTTGTAGTGTGATTTTAGTGAGTTGGAGGAAGTTGTCTGCATACTCCCGTGAAGCCATTCATCTAATGTGAATATATCCAGTGACACACTCCAACTAGTCCACAACTCACTCTGACTCACACTGGTTTGATTTTGTCTTTAGTGGAAGGGACAGCTCTGTGTGTATGAGAGCTGACAAGTAATGGGTGCCCATCCAGAAGTACAAGTTATATAATACTGTAACAAGGAGTAAGGAACGCAGGTGTTTTGGACCACAGAAACAAAAGAAAACCCTCACTGCCTCATGTTTTACGTAACATGTAATTGTATTTAAAAAAAAAAAAAGGGCCCAAGACTGAGACTGAATTTGCCATTGCTGTTAACCCTTTGTACAGCACCGGCTCTGTCATGCAGCACGAAATTCATTATCTCAAAAAGGAGCAAGCACAATTGCGCTCATGGTCAGCACTCATTCAGTAAAAGTGATAATGGAAGCAATTTTCAGTCTTTTAAATTGACATGGTACAGTGAAGAGATCAGCAACTCTGGTCAGGAAATCTATCATACCCAATGACTACAAAACACATAAAGTGACATGCTTGATGTAGCCAAATAACTATTTTGGCATAGGGTGGCAATTGAATGCCACATTCTAAAGAAAAGGCAATTATTAGGATGTTGTGCAGATATGGAGAAATCTCTTAAGAGTACAATTGCAACAACCTTCTCTCAGTTAGCGGCTCTCTCATAGTTCATTTCAGTCCCTGATACTTTGCCAGTGTTTGCACTGGTCTGAACTATATGGTGCTACCCTCTGGGGCAGATTCTCTTAATTATTCTGCATATGGTCCTCTGTGACTTGTTGTTTTCCTAAGCCCAAGGACACAATGACTGAATAGGCTCTTAATTAGAACAATGAACCTCATTCATCATTTGTGCATAGCAAAAATTTGTGTCTTGTGTGTATAAGAATATTTTTCCGGACAACTATGCTTTCTTTATAATTGACATTTTGGTGCTAATTTTAATATGCAAATTGCAAACGACGTCTCGGGGAATGAAGCCTTATTTACCAGCTAGTTGTTGCACATTTATCTTTGACTGTATTTTTCTTTTTTGTTTCATTTAATTTTTAATTATATTGTTAATTTTATTTCATTAATGCTCTGTAAAGTTTTTCAGGATTGAAACTTCAGTCGTTCCAATTAATTTAAGCTAATAGAAGACTTTGTGAGGGGGGTCCAAAAGGGATTGTAATTGCAACAACTATTTTCTGAGTTGGACTCTATGACCCCAGGTAGTAGGTACACTGGAAAATATAGTACTGCTAGTGACTCAGTAATAAGCATGTAGCCTGCAAAAATGGTTACTCCTAGAGCACCAATGTAAGTTCAGAACAGTGAAAATGATGGGAAACATTCTAGGAGTGCCAATTTGGTTAATGCAGGAAGCCCTAATATATACAGTACCTGCATCCTATTATGATGATACCTTCATTCTGGTATGATAGTAGCCAGGCATTCCTTGGCCTTTTAACAACCTGGGGCCACTAGCACAGGCTGTCACAAAGTGACCCCAGAGTCCACTAGTCCATTCGTACGTTGGAAGTGGAAGCTGAACTATTTGAGGAAGTTAGGGTTTTAAAAGCCCTCCTGGCCAAAAGCAAGTTTAATTTGGTGTACAAAGGATGGGAGCAAAATAGATTCTAGAGAAAGAAGAGAACAGACAGGAGAAATCAGCATACAAGCTGGAATGGCCATCCTGTATAGTGAAAGTTTGGCAGAAAAAAGAATATGTCTTTACAGAATGGAGTCCACAACTGAACTAACTAGCATTAGGAAGGCTGTTCTATTTATATGTAGCAGACAGGAAGAGGTTGGAATGCATGTACTGGAACCAAAAGTGAGATCATCAGGAGTTGGGTCCTTGGGTGAGGAAGTGAAGTCATCTGTAGGCTGGACTTGTAGCAGTCTTACTGGGTCTGCAAGAGTAGAAAGGGAGAGAGGATTAGGAAACAGCTCCAACCCCTGGTCTGGCTGAGAAACAACATTATTTGAGCCTGTGCACGTGTGTAACAGTAGTGACTAAGTAGAACTGATAGCCCATGTTTTAGAATGGTGTCAAAGTGTATAGTTAGGCCAAGAGAGGCTAAAGGTTTGCAGTTTTTCTTATGCTTTTATTTCCCCATAACCTGTACCCTTATTGTGCAATACACTTCTTTACTTTTTTAGATTTTCACCTTCTCAAGAGCATCACTATTACAGGCTATAACTATGAAAGTAATAAAATAAATTTAAAAATGTTTACCATGTTATGCACTCTGTTTTAATCTGTTAACATTCATTGTTCCATTTAAACATTTTGGCTTGACTGTCTTTGAGAAAGTCTGTAATTGGTGGATTGTGGCTATTTTGCATTATTCATGGCATATCCTGTAACTCCTCTTACTTTTTGTTTTGACCAACATAGTTATATATTACTTTTAATTGCAGTGTTGCTATAATCAGTGACTAATATATGAAGTTTTACAAAAAAAGAGTTCACACTGGCGGCAATGTAAAAAAATGATTAATTTGCTTAGTTCTGTACATGGAGGTGTACAATGTTAACAAATAGTGAAAGAAACCTGTGTCATTTTTAGAGTACACATTTCTGTGATTCATAGCCTTCTTTAGAACATTAGAAAAATTGTGACAATGACAGGCCATCAGACCAATAAGCTTCTCCTTCTTATTCTGATAAATTGTCCTAAATAACATCAAGTTTAATTCTGAAAGTCCCTAAAGTCCTACTGTCTACCACACTACTTGGTATCTTATTCCACGTGTGTACAGTTTTCTGTGTGAAGCAAGTCTGCGAATGTTTTTGTGTAATTAACCCTTGACAAGTTTCCAACTGTGTCCCAGTGTTGTTGCTATAGTACTCAAAGTAGCAGCCTGGATCCACTGTACTAATTCCATTTATAAACATTGCATTATTACTTAGTAACATACCAGTAAACCCCCGACTGTGTAAAGAATCGCAAATCCGAGAATGGCAATCACTTTCTGCTCCCTCCGATCTTTGGAATGATAAAAAATCATGGAGTGTGGTAGCGTCCTGGGAAAGTTTTCATTTAATTAAATAAATATATTTGTACTAAAATTAACCCATTTATTAAAACTAAAATTGAAATTTAATTGTTATATCATTTAAGTCCAAAATGTCTTTGAGTAGGGCAGCATGGTGGCGCAGTTGTAGCGCTGCTGCCTCGCAGTTAGGAGACCCGGGTTTGCTTCCCGGGTCCTCCCTGTGTGGAGTTTGCATGTTCTCCCCGTGTCTGCGTGGGTTTCCTCCGGGTGCTCCAGTTTCCTCCCACAGTCCAAAGACATGCAAGTTAGGTGGATTGGAGATTCTAAATTGGCCCTAGTGTGTGTTCTGTGGTGGGTTGGCACCCTGCCTGGGATTGGTTCCTGCCTTGTGCCCTGGGATTGGCTCCAGCAGACCCATGTGACCCTGTGTTTGGATTCAGCGGGTTAGAAAATGGATGGATGTCTTTGAGTTGCTGCACTCATAAGTAAAAAAAATATCGGAGTGCAAAGGTTTAAATGAAGTAAATTGGAAACAAAAAATTCATAAAATGGTAAATTCAAAATAGTTAATCAAAAATTTCCTTATAAACAACATTTTTGGTAAAGATGGTTTCCTGTCCTTGAATCAGCTTTGCCTGGTATGGAGAAGTTAAAACCTTCACTTTAACATCACACAAATGCCGGACTCTTGAAAAGGCAACATAAAGTTGTCCATGTCCAAATACAGGCTCAGACAGGTAAATCCCTACTTTGTCCATGGTTTGTCCTTGGAGTTTCCTCTGATATTCTTTGTTATGAACAATTGCGCAAACCTTCCAAACGCTTCTCTCGTTGTTCTGTTGTCTTGTTTCAACGCCTACCCGATACCTGAGCTCTTTCTTTTTGGAGCTGTGCCTCTTTTGCTTCTGGTGTTTCAGAAGCGTGTTGTAGGTGCTTTCGTTCATTGTTTTTATCCATGCGGGCTCGGTTTTGTTTTTACGATCGTTGAGCTCTTTCTTTTTGGAGCCATGACTCCTTTGCTTCTGGTGTTTCAGAAGCGCGTTGTAGGCACCTTCATTCATTGTTTTTATCCATGCAAGCTCATTTTTGTATTTCTGAACGTTGAGCTCTTTCTTTTTGGAGCCGTGACTCCTTTGCTTCTGATGTTTAGAAGCGCATTGTAGGCGCCTTCGTTCATTGTTTTTATCCATGCGGTCTCGTTTTTGTTTTTCTGTGGCTGTGTCATTAGCTAGAAGTCGTTTGCTGTTAGGAATCATAATTGAACTTACTTTTAACACTGAATTACCCTAATGTGATTCAAATAAACCACACTGACAGCTGCCACACTGACTGCTGGCACAGTGGATTAGAGCACACTGACTGCTGGCACTGTGTAGTGGAGTAGCTAGTGGCACTGTGGAGTGTAGAACACTGACTGCTGGCACTGTGGAGGGGAGTACTGCTGGCACTGTGGAGTGGAGTACTGCTGGCACTGTTGAGGCACACTGACTGCTAGCACTGTGTAGTGGAGTAGCTGCTGGCACTGTGGAGTGGAGAACACTGACTGCTGGCACTGTGGAGTAGCTGACTGCTGGCACTGTCAGTAGTCACTACTACCTCAAGTGTAAATATGTCACCATGGCAACTTCTTCGCGTGCACACTTTACCTCAAGTTTACAGGTTGTGTTGTGTTGTTTGGGCGCCACCTACTGACTCTGGGAAGATGCTGAGTTTGACTCTGGGGCACTTAGGCGCTGTGCGCGTGCGCTTTTGGCGCCACCTAGTTCCATGATGGTGACGGCGGCGGATTCGCGTGCTGAAGTGACCATCGCGGCGGATCAAAGCATGGAGATCTACATTACTAAACGAAGGTTGTATATGCGGTGGTTTGTGCGTTCGCGAAAATTGTTGAGAATGCCGTTTTAGACCTGTGCACAATATGACTTTGACAGGCCATCTTCTCTTTTCTCCACTGCCTGACTATTCATCAGCAGAAGTCTGCCAGGATTGGAGAAGGCCAACACCTGAAAAAAAGACATTAATCCAGACTACCAAAGAAATGACTATCAGCCAGGAAGGGGGAACGAAATGATCTACTGAAATATGAATAAATTAGAAACCATCCAAAACAGGAAAAGCAAATGGAAGATTAAAAACAAACCAGAAAGTAAACCAGAAATCATACATCTATTCTTAACATAAATCAATAAACCGTAATGAGAAGTAATAAACTATAAATCCACAACAGTATAAAATTAATAAGATGCTATGGAAGTGGACAAATTAACAGAAAAAAACTTAAAATATATTAATATCAAGGGCCTAATTAGGTGTAGGGCTGCCCTTTCACTTCGAAACAACTTTGCTCCTCCTTGGAACGCTGCCATACAAGTCCTGAACTGTGTGCAGTGAGATACTGTACTAACTCTTCAAGTTAAAAAACCTCATTTCTTTGAGATAACAAGGAAATAGACAATGGGGATCTAGTAAACAGGGAACACCATGGAAGGGGTCTGAATAAACACAAGAAACAACAGTAAACTAGAAAATGTGCACCTGTTCTTAACATAAATCAAGTGTGAAGTTCATGAAACTACTTTTGATTTTGTTTATCAGTGTGCATGCCTATTAGCTTTCTAGAATAGGGTCACATCCTGAGAAAACAGGGTACACACCTGGTTCTGTTAAATTCCTTGGTCATTATATTACTATATAAGACCTTATGGCTGCCCATATAAGACACTCTGGGCTAAAGACATCCTTTGGCTTTCTATAAACATATACAAGTCTAGAATTAAGAAATTGAGTGAAAAATCTATATCACCTTTTCTGTTTCTCAGGTTCCAGATTTTGTGTTGTGTTTTTATGCACTAGCCTTAGCTACAAGTGGTTTCTGAATGGTAACTCTACCATAAATTCCCACTTGGTGAAGTTTAAGAACACTCTTTGTTAAAATTTTGCTGATTCAGTTCTGTAGTAATCTGGAGCTCATCTTCGCACTCTTAGTTGGTTTGCTTTACGGTTCAGGAGGTGATTCATTACTTTGTTTTAATATCCAGTTAGCTCAGTTGCATTTCACACTGGAAATTTTCAGAGGAACTAAACATGTCAATAAATATCCTGTCGTGTCATGGACCTTTTTCATTGGGCAGGAACTTTTTTCCCCAGTGGTTGAGAACAGTTATGTTTGCCATAATGGTTTATTTATCAAACACAACTCTGTGAGCAAAACACCTATTATCAAATAACAAAAAAATCATTGAAAACTATGTGCTACTAGGCATGGTACGAAAAGGACATGTTTCACATGAGCAAGTGTACAAAAGAAGGCAAGCTCTGCTGACGGCATCCACTGATGTGCTTCAGCTCTATGACAGTAGACATTTCACATGAGCTTCATTCAACTGTACGGTCTTGTGTATTTCCTCCCAAGTGGCCACCACATGAACAAAGCCTTATTTAGATTATCTCAAATCGCACGTCACCTGTAATTCCAATAGCTATTTGTTAATAATGTTCATTTTGGAATGTTTGATTAACATTTACTAATATGTCCAAGTTAGTGTATCCACATCACGCCCAAATAGTGATTGCATTGACAGGTCACCATCACTTTCGTTGTGTAATATTATGGGGTTTGATCATTGGTCTCACAGGGCACTGCTATTTTTTTCTTACCATTTCTGTGTGTGTTTTGATCGACCTGATCACAAATGAACTTATACTTTCTTTTTTTTAATTGTTTATTCTGATTGACTGGTAATTGAGCTAGTTATTTTTACAAATTTAATCACATTTGTACCTTTGTGTGCATTTATTTTTACTTTTTTATTGTTTGTAATGCTCCATGTTAATCCTTGATTCTTCTGTAAATTAAATTCCCTAATTACTGATAGGAGACTCTTAGCGTGACTGCCACAGTATGCACAATTTTGCCCCTAATGCACAATATTTCCTTTAGTTGGACTGGTCCCATGTCAGATCACATCCATACCTCATGCAATCTTCCCCAGTGTTCTTATGGTACCGCACTGAGATAACCTTTTCCGAAATGTCTCGTTTAAGTTGTTTTGGTCCACACTCACGTGCGACTGGTGTGTACATATTCACCAAAGTGGTCCAGACTGTCAAGGAAATTACACCACAGTTTAAAAAACTGACCCAAATGAACTAGGTTTGAAAAACCTCTAGAGTTTGGACTTTTATGGAATTTAGCAGTTGTCTATCCATTCTTTTGGTAAGTTTCAATTTGTAACTACTGTTTCTCTCTGCCAATGCGGCCTGTTCATTTCCACCATATGCTGCCATTATTTTTAAAACTGATCCTCTTGAAACATAAAATAATTTTGCAGTTTTTGTGACTGATGCAACAGCAATTTAGGCAGTAACTCTTCTGTCTCTTGGAACTCTTTTAGTTGCCTCATGACATTTTGAAAACTTACATGTCAAAGTGTTAATTGTCAGACCTCTTTTATAGCTGATAATTGTTAATGAACCCAACATGATTCATCTTTGCAGCTGCATTTGTGATTGTAATTTGGTTGCTTCAAATTTAAATTAATTTCTTGTGTGGTCTTTGTAATTTTAACTGGAGTTATGTACTACTTAATTCTAGAGACCTAGACCAAAATATCCTTGAAGAATTAGCAGTACTGTGACCATAAGCAAGGAAGGAAAAAAAACAACAACAAGCCCTTAACTCTTGAACTCCTGAAGGGGATGCAGGCTTGACCAAAGGAAGCTTAATGCCAGAGCAAGTGCCCTAGGCCTATAAGGTGTGTTTGCAGCATTAAGAACAGTACAACAACACCAACAGTTTATTTCTTGTATAGCCCAAAATCACACAAGAAATGCTGCAATAGACTTTGTTGAAAGCAACCAGGCCTCAACTCTCTTAGAAGACAAGAAAAAATAAACACACACACACACACACACACACACACACACACACACACACACACAGTAGAAACTAAGTAACATAAATAAAAAAAACTATATCTGTCCATTAGTTAATTGTAGAGCCACGGCCAGATTGTAGAAAAGGAGTCAGACAAGCTAGACACAGTCAGAGTCTTGGAGACCTCGACCAATAGAGTATGTATGGCTGGTTTTAGGTTAGGCTGAAAGCACAGAGTTTAGCAGACAGAAGTCCTGTACCAACAGCAAAATATTATTCTAAAATCAGAGGTCTAATACGTAATCCGATCTGTCTGATGGTAATCCTAGCCATTACCAAGGTAAACCTGTTTTTTTTGCTTTTTTAATTTTTATTTTTGTTTTAGTGACAGGCTAACACTTATGTTTAAGTTTGGACATAGAGTTGTGTGTGCCGCCATCTTTTATAATATAATGTGATCACTCATTTTTATTTACTATCTATTCAGGTGGATAGAAATGGCCTTTATCACCGACAAAACAATGATGCCGCCCATGGAAATCATTTATGAGCCAAAACTTCGTTTCAAACAAACACCAGATGATTTCTAGGGATGCTAGCAAAGAATATTTATGGACAGTTAAAGGAAAAAAAACGTAATCAGAAGCCAAAGTAAAACTTTACACTGGTAGTTCAATCTGCAGCATAAACCAAAGCCAAAATGAGAGACAAAATCGTGGTGAAAGAACTAAGCACAAGTCAAAGCCAGAAACTGCTGATGAAGAAAAGAATCCTAAATTGTCAAAAGTAAGTTTCTAAAAGGGCTTTGTTATCCTAACAATGTGGGTCACTCTCCTAATAACAGGAGAAACAAACAGGTGCTGAACATAATGAATGAAAGTGGCAAGAAAATTACAACAATGAGACTTTACATCAATACCAAAACTGATTTCAGAATTAGATTTCTAGTAAAAAAAAATACAAAACATAACAATCGTAAGAACAACCAACTTCTGCAAATTAAAGACACATGAGTTAACTGAGCAACAGATTCCTTACAGTGGTAAAGTTTAGTGTTAAATTTCAGTTGACAAAAAATATTTGTGCCCTGAGCAGCAAACATAACAAGAAAAGACCAAATAAATAGACCCAATATAACTAGCTGTGAAAGAATATTTTACAATCTCTGATTTTCTGTATTATTGCTTGTATTTCACAATATGTTCAGTCAGATCTTTTCAAGGGTTATAGTTATACATAAAGGACAGTCTGAAAGGAAACATAATGACACCACACATTGGCCCCCTTTTATTTCTTTACTATTCAATATTTTCAAATGTCCAGTTTTAAGGTGTTCTTCATCCCATTTACAGGGCTTTTTTTTTGGTAAGCTATTTGTTAGAAATCGTTTCTAATTTAAGTCTTGACCTAAGAAAGATACTTTGTTGTACCAACTCTCAGGTAAAGTTATTGGAAATACCTACTCTAGATCCCAAAAAAAATCTTCAAGGCCTCTGTTAATAAGCAACTGATGTATACTGATTAGAAACAGAAAACAAAATGCTTAATCAAACATTCCTGGAGACCACAGTTGGAGCCACATTGTCAAAATAAGGTTTGGGACAGCAGTTGATCTTTTCTGGTAAAATATAAGACATAATAGATTTGCCAAAAAGGCAATCAGGGCAAGCAAGTTCCAATACATAATCCCATAATTAAACAATAAGATCAGAAACAACAAAATCAAAAAAATCAGAAAAATAAACACTTTCAAATATTGCACTTTAGGACAAGAATTATTGAATGGCTAAAGGACCTACCTCTCATGCTCAAGTATACAGACTGTGGGCGGTCCTTCAGCTGTGACATCAGTGTGACCCCACCCCTCTGTGGGGTGGAGCAAAACAGGAACTGAGGAGAACACATAATACACAAAATAAATAAATAATCATAGTAATAGTAAAAAAAAGTTCATAAATACAGTAAACATCAGAAAAATAATACTTTACAAGAAACAAAGACACCAAAAAGGAAAATAAACATATCAAGAGAATACTGCCTGGCTGAAATGTGACAATAATAGCTCATTCATTGGTGACCATTCTACTCACATGATAGATAGATAGATAGATAGATAGATAGATAGATAGATAGATAGATAGATAGATAGATAGATAGATAGATAGATAGATAGATAGATAGATACCACTTTATTTGTCCCCAGGGGGGAATTTGGATTTTTACAGACGGTCTTTAAATAAATAAATAGATTAATAGGTAAATATACACACACACACTTTGATCTGAACACACGCTAGAATCACTAAAATGAATGAAAATTAAAAAAGAAACAAAACATCAGATTTGGCTGTGCCAGTCCCAGTGAGGTATTATGCAGACATATTGCTGTTGGAATAAAGGAGCCCCAGTTACATTTCTTGACACATTTTTGCTTAATAATTTATTGAGTGTTAGTGTGTCATAGAGACGATGTGCAGAATTTTTCATAATGGCACTCATATAAACATTGCAAAGTGTGGCTTCAGAAAAGAGTACAATTAAAGATTAAAAGTTAAATTAAAGAGTGAAAATACTATCAAGTTGAAAGTATACCTCGTATTTATAAATATCTAAGGTAGCCTGTGTCTTGATTGCGTTTTATACTATTATCTAGTACTAGCTGCGTAAGCCCGTGCTGTAAAAAGCCCGGGCTCCTACAAACTATTTAAATTATCAGAAAAAAAATTGAAATACCGAGTCAGCAGTTACGTTTTCTGGACATGCTACCCCACCTTGTCTTTCAGGGGCTAATTGAGTTTCTCTTTTGTTTGTCTTTACTCGGCGGTTTCACTTTGGCGACGGAGTCACTTACTCTTTCAGCTTCATGCTGTAGCCTCGTATGTCTTTCTTCTTTGGACTTGTTAACTTGGGGCCACCTAGACGGCTCTTTAAGCTTCAAGCTGTAGCCTCGTACTTCCGGGCTGGACAGACAGACACACTTCCACGCATAGACATGTATATGTAAGATACCTTTGTATTTGTAATGCGGGTTTATTGAGTTTGAGGATTCGGTTTTTTTTATTTTGTAATTATTAAGATGTTGTGTTTTGTTTTGCAATATCTTGGACACCATTTTAGGTCTTCAATCACCACCATTTTCAGATCCCATTGTTGGGTCTGCTTCACCACGTTTTTAGGGTCATGGTCACTGAAGTCATGACCTGTGATTAAACCAGTGGTTCTCAAACTGTGGGGCGCGCCCTCCCTGGGGGGGCTCTGAAGCTGTGCAAGGGGGGCATCAAATAAATGAACAAGACATCAAAATTAATTTTTTACATTTTTATTTCAAATTTAAATTTGCAAGCATATAATCACAACGAATGAATTATAACTAAAATTAAAATAAAACATTTCTAAGGCATAGATCTAATGACTAACTGACGAGCAGCGCCGCTGCTGCTGCTTTTATAGTCACATATTTTCAATCCAGAAAGTTCAAGACATATTGGTATATGTTGCGAACATTTGGGTAACAGTAGATCAGGTGATAATACAACACGACTGCACCACATTGGCAGCGTAGTAAATATTGGCAAATTGAGTTAAATAATTTACTGCGTATTGGGTTATTTTCATGATACAACTAACAGCGGTATAATATTTGTCGGACGAAAATACGTTCGTCTTGCGCAGATTGACTTCATCGGTGTCCTCGTTTACGAGATTTTTAAAAATTAAAACATATTTAATTGTTTCTTTACATAAAAAATAATTAAATAAGAATAAACCATTTATTCTTTGTTTTTGGGATTAGAATTACTACCAAAAACCACACAAGGCATTTAAAAGTTATTAAAGCACTTTAAAAAAAATAAATTGCAAATATTTCATTGAAGTTAGACAAACACATGCAAATCTTATGGAAGTGAAAATGATACTGCGACATCGCACGAGTATCATACATTTGTTAGTTGTATCATGGGTTATTCTCATCTGTCTTATATTATGCAGGGGGTGCGGAATTATTCCAGGTAGAAAAGGGAGGGCAGGAAATACGAAAGTTTGAGAACTGCTGGATTAAACAAAGTGATGAGATAAAAGGACAGGTGGAACACCATTTCCTTGTCTGATATGCAGATACCAAAACTCTTCAAAAGGCTTGTAAAAAACTTCTCACGTATTACTTTTGCTTTCTCTTTTTTTTCATTTTGGCTTGAGTTTCCTTTTGCTATCATGCCCATTAATTTTTCTATGCACATCTTCTTGTTGTGCTCAAAAGTTTATTTGTCGGCACTCTGAAGAACAGCATCAACCAGCAGAAGGTTAATTCAAAGGTGCAGCTTCATAACTTGCCATTGAATAACCAGAAATATTGTGTTGTGGATTAAGAGATTAGAAATGAGTCTCCATTTCAGAAGGTCTTCCTCATTTCAATTCTAAAGCTCAATCTAATTTGAACACCCTCCTCAGCCATTCACAAGAAGATTTTCTGGAGGTGGTTTTATTTAACAATATTGTAGCAAAATTACATGCATTTGGGATATTGTGAACACATGACTAGATATCTAAGATAAGATTTTTTCATTCATACTTTCGTATTGTTTTCTGTTTGTTCAGTGTTGCTTTCCATTGGGCCTACTGTGTTAATAACTTTGGTATTTCCATTCTCCATAAATGTATGAGATTAAAATATTTTCTTGGTCATTACTACAAACCACACAGGGCAAGTAACAGAAAATTAAAATGATCATTTTTGAGTTGAAAATATCTTTAATAAATTAAAACTTTTAACAGGGAAGCAAGAAGCTTCACTGTGTCCTCAGAATTTATTTATAGTGAATGCTCAATTGTGACCTCCTACAGAAAGAAGTCTGCTACAACACAATACATGTAAAGGAAAATGAAGAGCATTTTTCCCTGTGACATGTTTTCTATGAAGAGGTTGGTTATAATGTGATTTATATTCTTATCCCCATAATAAATGTTAGACTTTCCTTGCTTTTGAATCCAAACTATAAAATTGCATTTTAAGTTACTAGTAAAGCAGCGCAGCAGATTGGTAGCTCTTTCTATTGATGTTATCTTCTGGTTCTCATTAGAGACCTAAAGACTTAAATATATAAAGACTGACAGCAATAAATGTGTACTGATAATTAAGGGCTAATATTGTTGAAGCATATACTGTGTATATATTTAACAACAGTCATCTGGAACAATAAGCCAGGACCCTAGACAGTCGGTATTTAGCCAAATTGGAAGAAAGCTAATGGCATGGAGTTTTTTTAATAGAATGTTGGCATTTTAATGAACAGTGCAGCCAACTACATAATAGGAATTATGAATTCTCGTTCTACACTTCAGCAAGTTCTGCAGTATCAGAACAAGGCAGATGCTGTTCATTCACAGAAACATTGACATGGTATAATTTTTTTAACCATCATACAGTTATCCTCTTTATGTTAAATTTAACTAAGCTGACATTTCAAGAACTCAATTTCCCTAGTCTTCTTCCGGATATTTTAAAACAAACCTCCCATCAAATTGGCTAATGCTTCTTACATGTGCATATGCAATTTATTAACATGTTTTTAAAAAGCATGTAAAGTCATCTTAAATTGGACTATAAAATGATTCAGAAGAAAAGATCATTTTGATTTTAAAGTGTGAAAAGATTAATTTGTTGTCACAAAGTATAAATGTCAAGGCATCATAATATAAATAAAATTATAAAAATGGGGTATTTCTACAGCAGGGAAAAGAAGCACATTAAGAAAGCCTAAAGCACAAAGATAAAAATAGCACAACAAAGACCGCCATCCTTTTGACAGCTGAGCACTGCGAATAGCTGAAGCAGCCGAGTACAAGCACACCAAGCCCGAGCAACACATGCATCGGGTTGATATCAGTATACATGTACAGCATACAAATGTGAAAAAAAAATCTTATTTTTAATGTGCACTACTGTCAGAGTCAGGTGTTCTATACAAATAAAACTGCACTGCCAAAGTAGACACTTCATGGCTTTCTTTTCAAGCAGTGCCATATGAATATTCTATAATCTGTTTGGATCCTCTTGCATTTACAGAGTCGTAGATATGGCATTGTCGAACAGAATGTTGTGGTCTTCCTCTTTTTTTATTCTATAATAGCAACTCTATAAATTATTTTTAATAAGTTGAAGTACATTAATGGCTGAAGGTACTAATAGATACAATTGTATGGAGGTCTCAGATATATCATACTTACAACACGTGATATTAATGGTAAAATGTAAAGCGAGGCTACCCAATACATTAGTGACCTTTATTTAGTTAGGAGAAAAGCATGGCAGTGTCACTACCAGAGCCTGATGTGTATTTCAGGATGCTCAAACTTTGCTGCTCTCTGGCACGATAATAAGGAAATATATGGAAGCACACATAATTTAATTTTAAAAAATCCAAAATAATATGCCCATGGGAGGAAAAACACCAAAAAGGAAGCTCATAAATGTCCCGTGAAAAACAGTTTTCCCTCAGGGATTAATACAGTTTACCAAAAAAAAAACAACTGCCTACTCATATGTGTCGTCAACATTTACATACATAAAGCCTGCAGTGTAAGTGTACCTAATTTACGATAGTGCTGCATAACCCTAAAACCACATTTAATTAGAGTCATTTTAATACACAAGTGATATACAGTGTTCATATTTCACAGAATTTGAGCTTTATCTGTCACTGGTTGATTGTATATGTACTGTGGCCACTTCACTAGGGGGTGCTCTTGAGCTGACCCTGAATCCAGAATGAAATTCAATGACACACAAGTCAGTAGGTTCATTGGGTTAATATAGTCACATGCAGAGAGTCAATGCAGTTCTTACTTGCATGTGCTAATCAACATGCAACACATTGTCACTCTACGGAGCCATGATGAGTGAACAGAACTTCCTCACCCTAAAACTTCTTTGTTCCTTGCTTGTAATAACTAAATTATCTCAAAGCAACAGAAAGATATTTTGAGTGTGCATGAAGAAGCTGTGTAAATGACAAATTAAAATTAATCATTCATACAACACTCACTCCAAATTACTTGGTGGTTTTAAATGCACAGACTTACTTTGTTTGACCACGTCCATTCCACCATCCATCCATTTTCTTGTGCCTGTGCCATTCAAAATTTAATTTATTCTTTCTATTGTCCTAAAAGTCAAACACTATTCTAATACGTCCCTGTAAATAAGGCACAAGATTATATTTGCTTCTGTCTTAAGTTACAGGGAAATTTCACATATCAGTGTTAAGGGAGTTAAGCCTATTCAGTCCTGGTAATAATTCACCCCCATCTCCATATTATTTTTTACTAATTTGGATAACACCTTTACCAAAGGTGACTTACGACACATTAGATACAACTGGTTCCATTACCTTTGTTTTTTTTTTTTCAATGCTCATGGTCACACAGTAGTGGGATCTGAACCCACATTTTCAGAATTTGATGTCCAAAATCCAAAGCCTTAAATGTTATGCCACACATATTTATTAGCTAATGACACACTTTTTATTAATGGTCACTTTTTAATCTGGATTATCAGAATTAACTGCATCCGCTTAATTTATTTCAGCATCCTTAGAATTTTGAGTTGGTCATCTTTATTTTAGAAAGAATCAGTGTTAGCAGCAGTTATATCACTGGAACTGCTGAGCTACAATATTTTCTCTGTGTGCCAGTCACAATTTTCATCTATATGTCTGTGCACTTGGTTCATGTAGAACTTTGACTATGTTGTCTTTGTCTCTACTGCACCTTTCATTTGGTAGTCAATTTTCGCTGACAGTATGACATCCAGTACTGCTCAATGAACACCCACAGTGTGACATGTCAGAAGATCCAGGACTCATAACTGGTGACTGACCCGAGACAGTGCGATTCTAAGCAACATTTGTTTTTGAATAATTCCATCTGAATTACCCTACTTAATTTGGCGGAGACTATGAAATTTATAACAGGATGAGTTAGCTTGTTTGATTGCACAGCTTTGTACGTCTGCTGTTCTTGGTTCTCATTCTCAATCTTGGGGACTCCACTGTGGCTGTAGGTTTTTGTTCCAACCAACTCCTTTGTTTAATTGGACTCCTAGCTTAATTAAACAAGCTGTTATTTCCTAGGTTTGTTGTTTTGGGGTGAATATCGAAATTATAATGCTACCTTTGGTCAGTTATTATTAGAATGTTCAAAGCATTTAAGTATGTTACATGGAGATTGTGTTTTTTTTTTACTTTTCATCATCAAGATTTTCATTACACTTTCCCAGATCTTCATTTTATTTAAAGCATTATTTTCTAATGGGCAAGGTAGTGAGATTGACGTAAATGTAGTTGCAGCCTTTTGTAAGTCAGTGTCTGTTTTGCTAATTGTTAATGGTCATTATTAGCATACAGTTAGGGGAGCAGACTACACAGAAAATTGGCAAATTAATAGTAAAATGATAAAACAGAGTTAAGCATTTAAAGCAATAGCAAAAATTCAAACATTTGTTTGTGTCTTATACTGCAAAAGTAAAATTCACAATGCAGATAAAAAAACAAAATAATTAAATGGGTTAATTTATCATCTAAAACAACTCACGGATTGTTGAACTGGTTAGAATAACAACCTGCAGCCAAACGGAGTCCACACAACTGACTTTGCAAACCACTGTGCTTTTTAAGTGCATTTTTGGCTTCAATTCTATGCACATACTGGGGGCTTTTTCATATTGGGATACTGGGTTCTACACTATTTTATATCATATATTTTACTGTCTGTTTTCTTTCTGTAAGTTTTAGATTCAGTCCTGTTCTTGCACGTACTTCATCTGGACGATCATGAATGGCCTTAGACTCCACGGACACAAGTTGCCATCTGTTGGAGTCCACCAAAATAGGGTGTAATGGTGGCTCTGTTGCTAAGGATCTGCACTGAAATCTGGAAGGTTGTCGGTTCAAATCCTGTTGATGCAAGAAGGTATCCTACTTTGTTGGGCCCTTGAGCAAGGCCCTGAAAATGAAAATTAGTCCTAGGGTGCTGTATAATGGCTGGCCCTGTGCTCTGACAACCAAAGGTCATGCAAAAAGAGAATTTCCTCTCTAGGATTAACAAAGTATATCAAATTCAAAATAAAAAAAATCAGTGACTTTACTTTTGTAAAGTTTATGTTCAACACATGCCAACTAATTAACGCCTCTTCCGGTTGGGACAATATAAATCTGAGGGCTCCCGGAAGATGGCATGTCAGTCTGAGGAACACAGTCCTGTATGACAGAGCTCCCCAACCCAGACCTGCTAAAGAGAGCCAAACGTTTTGAGAAGTCACAAAGGCTAGGAAGGCATGCCCATTTTTGTTCTATTACTTGGACTTCAGCAGTAAATGGAATATCTGGGTTAGCACCCCAACTTTTCTTTGGTTCTCCTTTCCCCCTTTTGCCCTTCACAACCTATTATTAAGTCTAACTGGGAATTGTAATTTGATCCAGTGTTCATGACTGGTGGTGTGTCCGTGTTTATACACTGTGGCGGACTGGCAGTCTGTGTAGGTATGTTCCTTGTATTATTTTTACTAGAAAAAAAAATCCCCTTTCCACCAGTAAGTACCTGTACTGTAAAAATGGTTCACACAACTTGTTGTACATGATTTAGAAAGAGATATCCCCATCTCCCTTAGTCAGCAAAATATCACCTTTGTTGTACTGTAAGAGAAGAGACAAGAAGCTTATCTGCTTTGCTTGATTCACATTTGGTGCATTTAAATTAGGAGAATGGGAATGGGAATACAACCAATAATTATTATTACTTCAGCATGATTGAGGTAAATTGTTGAATTAGTGTGAGAAAACAGATTATAACATGTAATTTTGTTAATGTAATATCTGGGTCTTTGAACAATGGGACTTGCTTTACAAGACAGCACAGCAGGGCACACTGCTCAACATGCACACCCCTGTCAGTGGTAGCCTTTTGAAGAGATGTGACTTGCAGATCATGTATTATTTAATTTGATAATCATCAATAATATGTGTAACTTTTATTTGATTGTGGCAGCAGTCATGCCATGTGTAAACTAATTTGCTTGAAGCAGACCTTGATCATTACCAAAGATTCAAGGGGCGCACAAGATGCATGCTGAGTTGAGACTAGCTGGCAGTCAAAGCAAAGCAGAATTGCTTAATTTCCTTTTGTACTACGTCTTACTGTAAGACTATACACAGAGGAGCCTGCTAAGTATAGTAAAGCATGTTGTTTTCACAGCCCTATGTGGAGAGGCACAACTAAACAAATCAATAAAAAAAACAGATGGAAGACAGGCTTCTCTGTGAACTAGAGCAGCTTTACAAGTCAAAGGCAAATGTTTTTTTCGTAAATTCTGTTGTCCCAAAGTTAGACGGTCACATCTATTTCTCAACTGAAGATTAAAATTTCATACTTAAAGAGAAATCTTAGATATCAAATTTGCAGTGTGTCTTCACAAAGTACTATTGTCAGACTTCCTCAGGAACCTTCAATAAATGAATAAATAAATTCTTTCTGAATAATTGTTTAAATTTCTTTTGCTATTATTTGGACTTTATAAACTTTTTAAAGGGCATTTTTAAAAATTTTGAACTATGGTAAATTATTTGTTTATTTCATAAGACAAGACAAAAGGGTCAGAATGTATTAATCTTGAGTTAAGGAGAGGGAAGCGAGAGTAGATGCTCTGTTTGAGAGTTTTCAAGAGACGTGGATTGGTGTAGGATGAATGCCTTCCTTGAGCAGCCTTATTCACATTCATCTTCTTTACCTTGCACAGAAAATATTGTCCTGAAATAGACATTAAGAAGTCAAATCAGATAGTTAACTCTTTCATCTAAGATGTGAGTTTATAATGGTGTGTTCCCAATGTAACATTTAAGTTTAACCTATCCAGGTTGTACACTCTAGTAGCTAAAGGGGACACTCTGGTCCCCATATCCAAACAGATTTCAAAAAGGCAAACAGGTGTATAGACAGGTGTGATTATAAAAATAAAAAGGAAAACTACAAAATACAATACAAACCCTGACTTTGGTGAAGTGAGCTTGCCCACTACAAGGTAACTATTTTTAATACTATTTGCCCTTCTAAAGCAGGTGTGTTACACGTCTGGAAGAGAACAGAGCTGAGTGCCATGAATATTCTATGCCAACGTCTCCCTCCTACGTAGTAATCTGCAGTCCTAATCAGGTGTTGTGAAAGGAAGCAAAGCAGCCAGTGAATATGGTCTCCATATAGTGTATGCTGCTGTAGTGAGCACAGGTAGAGACATCTGACCTTTTCTCTGACATCTGAAGAACTGAAAGTACTGGAGAACCTCCTTGGCAATAGATGGAATTTGTTGCACTCCTTAAAGACCTTAAATGATACTGACTCCAGGAAAGTTTAAAAATGGTAAATGTCTCTGCAGAATTCTATATGATGTGCAGTAGAGAGTGTGGTCTGCCTTCTGCTGGAGGTCATTCCAATGGTGGTGGAGTCATCAGCTAGTTTATTGGTGAATATGGAATAGTTCTGAGCCATGTAGTATTTTGTGAGCAAGAAATATAACAGTGAACCAGGGATTCTACCTTGTGAGGTGCCTATGTTGAGGATCAGTGTGGAGAAAGTGGTGTTGATTTACAAAGTCCAAAATGTAATTGCAGAGTATGCCCCAAGTAAAGAAGATAGTGTCCAGTCTTGACAAAATCACAGTGTTAAATGCTGAACTATAAACAGTACACTGGCAGAGCAGTTTTTATTATCCAGATGTACAAAGGATATGGCATCCTCAGTGGACCTGTTATAGTGATAAGCAAACTGGAGGAGGTCCAACATATCTGGAATGTTACATCTAATATAATGCTTCTTTAATTTAAAAGTGGTAGCTCCCAGATGGTCTGTCCTCCATAATATGCTGCCAGGGCACTGGTATATTAGGCTGTATTACTAACTGTCAGTTATCGGCAAGTCAATCTGTTTTCACCTGCCTCCCTTTGCCATTCCTTTAATTTCATAACTATGGGTTATTTATTACTGGACACACTGTCTGTAAATAACACATACTGGTCTCAGCAGCGTCTACCTTTCTGCAATGGCATGAAGGAGTCTGTTTCTGCCAGTGCTGGGTTCTCCGTGTTTTCTCAGGTTTTACATAACCCTGTCCTTCCTTGTATAATGGTCTGCTGCTTGCAGTTATCCTAACCTCAAGTGTCCAAACTAAAAAAAATGTTAATCTGTTCTAGTTAAAATAAATGTGATGTCTGTTTACAAAATGATAGTAGTTATGCATCTGTTAGATTGCATCCACAGTTTGTTTTGTGTGCGTCTGTGCATTGCAGTAAGAGATGTGGTGTTACTCTGAACTGAGCTTTTGGTACTCCTGTGGCTGCTATTGAGCCTTTCAAAACTGCAACTTGCAGAATTTATTATGCGGATTAGTTTTGAATCCCTCTATGATCTTCAGACACTCAAGACAAAAACCTACTAATGCTTTATTTTCACTTGTGTATTAATAATATCGACCACTGTGCCAACAGGGACTTATCTTTCTGTCCATTAAACACTGTGTTAGTACTTTGCTTAAACACATGCAAGGAGTTGACTGTGTATTTTTTTCTGATCCTTAAATATTAATGGCATTTGAAAACTTGAAATACAGGAATAAATCAAGATCAATGAGCAGCTGTCTCAAGAAGTGTGAAGTAGGTTATAGAGAGCTTTAGATTACTTTTGAGTACATGGCTGTGCTTAAGTGTTAAGTGTCAGCCAACATCTTATATCAGCAATACAGTAGATGTGAGAAGTTGCTTGGGGTATGTTGTCTTAAACAGGAAAGCTAAACAATGTGAGTTACGCTCATGGCACGTTACATTTAAGCACAAAAAGCAGAATTACAGAAGTGGTCTTATGCCATAATGGCCAGTGTGCCAACTGCTAAAACACAGATTGATTTTTTTTACTCTGTGGCCTGATTGTACTCGTAAAATTTGTACTCGTACTTGTAAAATTTGTAATAATTTATGTTGTTACTCTACGTTAGTCATTTTGCACGTCTTTGGTTCAAATAAAAACATACACAATGTATGCAGTGTTAATTATGTAAAGCTCCAACAGGTCTATCATGAAATTGTTATGATCTCGTAGTAAGTAACACATAAGTCCTGAACACTTTCAGCAATGCCCACTGGAGAGGGGAAATCCTACCGAAAATCCCCAGCTAGATACAAAAATGGCCACATTGAAAATACATATTTATTTTAGAAAGATTCTAAGGCTCTGTGAAGCTACATAGAACACAAAAAGACAAATAGGTGTTGCCAGTATGGTAATCTGAGGCAAATAAAAGTCCCAATATGAAATTCAAAGAATACAGGAAATATAGAATGAAAGGTCAAAAATCTAGAAATTCACAAAAATATTAACCACAGCAGAAGACACAAGAATTTACCAACTCCAGAGAGCATTCACAGTGAACTGCCAGGATCTGTGGGAGAGCTTCCAGATATATAGGACAAAGGACAATTCCTGGCAGCAATTGGTGGGTTGCCCTGCCTCTTGGGGGACCACCTACAAAACATATGAAACATAATACAGGCAGCTTACACACATAGGAAAAATCAAAAACAAGGAACAATGAACATAATCAACAAAAGAAAAATCAATATAAATAAAAGAATCAAGATTGAACAAAACAGACATAAATCATGGAGGGAATCTTGGCTGAAATATAACAGAAATGTGCTACATCAGATAATGATTTACAGATTTTCCTGGTAGTCACATTCAGCGTGTAGATGGAATGATCCAACATCCCAAAGAATTGAATGTTAGTTTCATTAGTAAAACCTTAGAACAGCAGCTACCTAGGTTCATCTGTTGTATTAATCAGTTACTCCGTGACGAGACTTTAGGAAAGGCTTGGTTTGTGTTGGTCAAGACACAGACTTCAAATGTGGCACACTGGACTTTTTATCTTAAGTCAGTTGTGTGACATCTAACCTTTAGCCTTGTTTCCCCCGGGGACAGCAGAAAGCAGCTTAGAGTGAGTGGGAAGAAATATCATTGCTAAATTGACTGCACCATGTGTGGTGTAATGGTTAGCATGCTTGCCATTAAACCAAAAATCTGGATTTAATTCCTGTCTATTATATTTAATCAAGCCTATTTTTCTTATAGCCCCAAGCAACCTTGTCTCCAGAGTTCCATCCATCCATCCATCCATTTTCTGTCTTGAGGGTAGCAGACTAACCAAAGATGCCCAGATGTTTCTTTTTCCCACCACCTCCTCCAACTTCTCCGGCATTCCCAGGCCAGTTGGAAGATATAATCTCTCCACTGTATCCTGAGGTCTCCTCCTGGTTAGACATGACTGAAACACATTCCCCAGGGAGGCATCCAAGAAGCAGCGTAATCAGAAGCCTGAACCACCTTAACTGGCTTCTTTCAATACAGAGGAGCAGTGACTCTACTTTCAGCTTCTCCTGAAATGTCTGTTATCCTCACCCTATCTATTTGGCTGAGCCAAGACACCCCGCAAAGGAAGCCTCATTTCTGCCACTTCTGTTCACAATCTAGTTGTTCAGTCACTACTCAAAGCTCATGGCCATAAGTGACAGTAGGCATATAGATTGACCAGAAAATCTAGAGCTTTGCTTTTCAGCTCAGCCCTCTCTTGAGCTCTCTCCAGAGTTATTTATTGCAATTTATAATCTTTCACCATTACACTGTCATCACAACCTGCCCAGCACTGTTTTTCTGTCATATCAGAAGCTGCATGAGTCAAGTTTTTGGCCTTTGGGGAGCAGCTTGGAGTCGGATCAAGTTATCATAACCCAAAACCTGACACAAATCTTATAAAAAAGTAGGATTACCAATGGCATTTTAATCTTAACACAGTCTTTCCTTCTTTAAATTTGCAGTGAAGTTTCGAAATAATACTTGGGCAAAGTGAGCCCACAGTTTCAATATGATATACACAGTGTGATCTATTGTATCAACAAAGAAACAGCACCATATGTCAATTCAATCAATAAATCTTAATTTGGTTCCTGCCCATTTCTTTAATTAAGCATTTCCCTCAAATTTTTTTGTCATGGGTCCAAGCCACCCTGGATCGGGTTATTTTTTATCCAGAATTACTTATTGCAGTTCGGGGTAATACACTAAAAAAAAATCAAGAACATTACAGTATACAGTATATAAAGTAAGCTTTCCAATACTAACAATAGCTACACTAAGTATTAAATGCAACAAGTTTAATAAACAATAAAGTTTAGTAACATAATTTGTAATTACTTTTTACCTTTACTCCCTTACACTTTCTCTTTTAGGTAATGCCAAGTAAGTTCACTAGTAAGACATATACACCATTAATGACTAGTTTTACAAAGGATAGTGTATGGGTTGTGCACATATTCATCAGTTTCTGCTACAAAGCCTTGTCGTAGGCTTTGTTTATATTACATTAGGGGGGCAAGCCACCCCGGCGCCTTTGGCGCCCAACCCCCAGTTGCGGCCAGTCTGCTGCTCCCGTTGTGAAGAGGGGGGCTGAACACACCTCAAGGAGATGCGGTCACTCCTCTGAAACCCCCTCTTAAACGGTGATACAATGGGAAACAAATACAGTTTTTTTTTTTACCTCCTCTTTGCTCGATCAGCTGCTGACTTGCTGCTGCTGTCGTGCCGCATGATCTGCATCTTGCGCAGCACTTTGTATATTTAAAATCCTGTACAGCGGCTGTCCTACTCTTTGTGTTTTATTTCCAGCCCCGGGTGAGGTTAAATCTCTTGGCACTCTTGGTTAAGTCTTGTCTCGTGGGACGTGAGGTCTTGATATTTTTAAGTTTATAATTTAAAAACAGAATAAAAATCTGAAAATCTAACAACATCACATTAAAGTTTGATAAATTCTTAAAAGAATGATACCAAACATATATATGAAGGTTTTAAAATAGGCCCGATTTAAAGTGTGACAAAAAACATGACATAAAAATGTCACATAAAATTGTTGCACAAAATCGTTGCACTTTTAGGCTTCGGATTTATATATATAGAATAGATATAAAGTGACTGTTGGTGCACTACTGCAAGCATTTAAACCTCCTACTGTAATGGACTACCAATTTATTTCATTTACACCCATAAATTGGTCTATTTCATGAATTAAATTAATTTGCTCCATGAGCGTCTTGAGTCCTGTTCTTGATTGGTTTTGTCTTTGTTCTCAATGCTGCCTGAATAAACTCTGACTTTCTACAAAATTATAATGGAAAAAAATGTTCCTAAAAATGAATAGAGGGAGAAAACGATGGCTGACTGGTCATGAATTATCAACCATAACTTGATCTTTGTGTAAGAATGTGACTTTTATGTCTGAATCTGATAAAAGAATAAGTCAGTCATTATCCAACCCACTACATCCTAACACAGGGTGCAAGGCAGGAACAAATCCCTGGGCAAGGTGCCAGACCACTGCAGGGCACACGCTAGGGACAATTTAGAATCACCAATGCACCAATCCTGCATCTCTTTGGACTGTGGGAGGAAACCGGAGCACCTGGATGAAACTCATGCAGACACAGTGAGAACATGCAAACTCCACGCAGGGATGACCCGGGAAACGAACCTGGGTCTCCTTACTGCAAGTCAGCAGCACTACCACTGCACCACCATGCCTCCCTGATAAAGGAGTAGAAATTCAAAATAAAGCCAATATAAATTTAGTTAATTAGAGTACTTTTCGTAAATAATTGCTTTGTGCTTTAAATTACGGTGTTGGTTGGATTTGCAAGTAAGAATTTCTCTGTACTCTGTACACATAACAATGTTACTATTATTACAAATAATAATAATAATGATTTGTGCCACTTTAGTTACTTTTTGTCTTCATTAGCTATCAGAAACTGACTATTTCTAGAATTCTGTTGATCAAACATTAACTGCAAATGGCAAAATTGACAGGGCAGTATGGAGATGTAATGGTTACTTTTGTTGTATGCTTTCCACATTCTGCCCTAAAACACACAGGAAATTGGAGTATCAGAAAATGTATGCATATCTACCAGGATGCATTTTCCAGTTTTACAGAGCTATTGAAATTTTAGTCCTTTTTTTAAAGCATCCTTAATTAGGATGTGTGTTGGTAACGATAGCTCCCAATTTATTTTGACAGATATGACATATTTCAGTCAGTTGACCTTTGCTTGAATTTTCTTTGCTGAAGCAATGCAAAGTTTCATTATCAAGTTTGAACTGAATGAGATATTTAATATAAAATGTGTATCTACTGTAGACATCTTGAGAAACATTATGTATCTCAGATCATTCCAAAAGCTGACAGACATGTCCTGAAATTTGCATGGCCCCTAAGCTAAAATAGCAACATCCAATATAAGGATACTGTCTCACTGACAATTATTCTTTTTATAATTTTAACAGCCTTCCAAAGCTTTCTAATGAGCTTATTAGTGATAGCTTAAAAAACCAAGACATAGCTAACTGGCATGGATGGTAAAAGAAAAAAAAATAGGGGAAAAAAAAACCAAAACAAATTATGCTACCAATAGAGTGTCACGTTCATGCATGGCATGCTTCTAATAACGTAATGACCAGTTCTGCATCAGGCACAGTTTAAAGACCTATTATTTACAATATGTAAACTGGAGCAGGCAAATGATAGTACTTTACCACATAAAACAACGTGTGACAGGCACAGAAAACACCCATGCATGTGACAGCAGATCCTCTCCCTGGACAGTTCTGTTATCTGAAGTCTGCTCCTGAGGTCCAGCTGCTGAATTAAATACAATGCCCCCATATCAGTTCTGGCCCTGATCCAGCACTTCTAAAGCAAACAATAGCCTAATAAATACTTTACTATAGTGGCATAACCCTCAATGAATTTTAATCATTAAATGAATAGATTAGAACATGTTAGCGTAACATTTTTTTTCTTAAGGAAATCTCCCAAAGGGTTTGGTAGCTGAAAAAACCCAATGATTGATTGTAAAGGAATTACCAATAATTTCTTTTGGCAGAGAAATCCTGAAGCATGCAATAAATTTAAGTGAAATCCCTTATTTAGATGGGCTGTTCATTTAAGCCTTTTAAACATCTTAGAGTTTTTTGGAACATTTTTTAAGTTAAACAGGAATACAGCAGCTATGAAAGTCAAAGGCAAAAATTACTAATCAGTATAAATAGTAAAACAAGTCAGTAAAAGAAGTCAGTAGAAGATCAAAATGCATTGGTGAAGAGTGGGGAGACACACTTACAACAGACATAGCAAGCCCAAAAGCAGAGCCAATGGCATAATGGAGAAATTAAGAATGGGAATGCAGCATCCACCCCTGGTCAATCAGCTCCCAACCAAACACAGAACGGCCTGCCTCTTCTCAATATTGGAATCAGATGATCCATGCCACTGTAAGATCAAACAAGACTACGTTAAAGAAAAAGTATTTTCAGGGAGACAAGGTCTTTTTTTAATGTTACCTCAGGTTTTGATGCACAGTATAACCATATCCTCCTATTTAAAATGCTTTCTATGTATAGTTATTAAAAATAAAAACAAAAATATAAAAGCCTTACACGTGAAGAAAAAAGATAATATGTTAGCACATTTCTTCTTGTTCACGGCTTCTGGGACCTGGATTTTAATCTGTTAAATATGCATGTTTGGTTTGTATCTCTGTGTTCGTGTTTCCCCAGGTATCCCAAAGGCTGATTGTCAACTGCATATTGACTCTGAAAGTATGTAGTAAGATAGACTGACATATCATCCAATGGTGGTTCACTGCTTTGCATCCAGTTCTACTGCGATAGTTTCCAGTTGTTCACAACAATTTTAGTCTTCAAACAAAAGAAATACAACAGTGTGACTTGGCAGCTCAGGAGCTGATGCTGGCAACATGAGATTCAAACGCTTTCCCTTTGCACTAATTATGAGAAAGTCAGTCTTTTGTTACTAGGTGAAGAAGTAGATCATGGAAGGCACTTCTCAATCTAAATTTAATGTAGACAGTTTAAAAACTGTAAACTCCCAAAATGTTAAATGCATCTTGCTGAAGACACTGAGAAGACTCTATGTAGCATCTTTTCAGGTTTGTTGTAAGGATATTCATGTTTCAATCTGCTTTGTAGGCTGCTGTCTGCTTACATACTTTACATTTGCATTTATTTGCTTAGCAGGCACTTTTATTCAAAGTAACTTACAAAAGGGATCAAACTAATCAAGTAAATATCAGTCATGGGGACTTTGTTTTTTGGTAAACAAATTCTTATTATGCAAGCATATTCAGTTCTCTTGCCAAGAAAACAGATACGACAAACTTGTTACTACACAATCTGCTTCAGTACAATATACAATGTTTTCACAAAATTTCAAATGCGAAAAGTGCATAGAAAACAAACACACACACCCCCCAACCCTTCTAGGGGACTGCTTGGGAACCATTGTTACAGGACAAAGTTACAAAGATGATCATTAAAAGTGAAGAGCTCAGAACAAAAAAGTAGTCACTTACAATTGATAGGTTACAAAATCTAACATCAGTTAGACAGACATTCACTGAACAGGCCAGTCTTCAAACGCTTCCTAGAGACATTGAGAAAGTTAGCATTTCGAATTGAGATGGCCAGCTTGTTCCACCAGCGAGGAGTTACACATAAAAAGAGTCTGGAATGTGATTTGGAACTGCAATTCTCTCACACAGAGGTGGCATCTTCATATGCTGTTCAGTAGCAATAGCTGAGTGGACAAGAAGCATAGGACCTCATAAGTGTCTCCATTTAAATAGGTGCTGACTTATTGACTACTCTGCAGGCAAGTATCCAGGATTTGAACTTAATATATGATGCTACAGAAAGCAAAGGTATTGACTTGAAAAGAGGGAGTGATATGTGCCCATCTGAGTTGCTTGAATGCCGGATGTGCCATTAAGTCCACATGTGACAAGACCATAGCCTGGACTAGGAGTTGTGCTGCATACTCTGTCAGATATGATCTGATCTTGTGGATATTATATAAGGTGAATCGGCAAGACCTACAGACTGTAGCAACATGGTCCCTGAAGAACAACTGTTTATTGATCATCACCCCAAGGTTGTGTCCTAACTTGGTGAGTGAAAATGAGCCAAGCTTAGTCAAATTGTGGTGTTGAATAGATTAATGAACCAGTATAACAAGAAAGTTCATCTTTGCCAGGTTCAGACATGCAGAGATTCTAGCTCATAACCTGTGGTTCTCTGGAGGGGATGATACGTACAGCTTCATATCATCAGCATAGCACTACTGTAGAGGGAAGAGGAGAGGGCATAGCACTGATCCTTGGGGCATCTTTGTGCTTACCTGATGCACCCTTGACATATCTCCATAGTAGCATCTGCCCAAGACATAAAACCCAAACCACCTGAGAAAAGTCCCAGTGATGCTAATGTCAGAGAGAGTGGCTAGCAGGATCTGGTGGTTGACCATGTCGAAAGCAGAGGAGAGTTCTGTATGCAGTATGCAGCTAGAAGACATCTTGGTAGCTCTAGCCTGTTGAGGAGAACAGTTGTTAAGGTCTGTTTGAATAATGTGGGAAAAGTATCTGTGCTGAGTGAGGTGCTAATCACATGTGTAACTGCCGAAATGAGTGAGGGAGTGAGAACCTGGAGGAGACTGGTTCAAGTGGACAAGTAGTGGAGCAACTAGAGAGGAGGCTGGAAAATCACTATTTTAGAAAAAGAGTGTGTTCAGAAAAGAGCAGGCATCATCTTCTCGATGATGACAATTGACTGATGATGACAGACACCTTTTCGTGATAAAGGGTGCAAAGTCATCAACAGCCAAGGAGGTTGAGGGTGGAGGTGGTGGAAGTTTTGAGGAGAGAGTATCAGAAGTTTTGCTAATGTTTTTTCAAAGAAACTTATCTAAGTGTTTGTATTAGCAGAAAAAACAACAAAGAAAGTACAGATTGATAACTATCTAGGTCAGCCTGGACCTTTGATTCCTCTGGGAGGCTTCAGATTTGTGCGGGGTTGAAGAAGGAATAAACATAATGAGGTGCTACTTTTAAGATGCCAAAAATATCTGTGATCATCTATGTTCCTTTGTTATAATGCTTCACCAAAACTGGATTACAAATGTTGTAAATCAATCAGATTACAGATTCCCTGGATTTATGTTGTTTTCCTGTGTCTGCTTGTACGAGTGGTTTCGTCTGGATTGGAAAATATCTTTCATCTGGGGAGTGCTCCCAATTACCGCAAATCTTAACTTACATCGGCATCCCAGTAGGACAATACTTTAAATTTAATTTCGGAGGCTGTTCATGGGTCGGGGTTTTGGATGGGGGTTCATTCCATTCACAATTATCATATGTATTTGTTGTTTTTAACTGTGTTTAGATTTCTGTGATTTTTATTGTTGATCATTTTATGTACACTGTTTTGTCAGATTTATTTAGTATTTGTATTGGGTGGGCTTATTTGTGCATATTGCTTGTTTAATAATTGTTTTTTACACTATTTACTTGTTCAATATATTATTTATTGTCAATTCATTTGTGCCACTGTGTTATGGGTCCCTAATCATGAGTTTGCAAGCCAGGACCAGGCTGGGTGCATTCCTGGAGTTCCCAAGATAAACTAAGCCAATTACTGTTTTAGGATTGTGTGAATCTGAGCATTTTGACCATAATAATGAGACAAATTAGATGTATTGCTAGGTATATAGAACTACCTAGTGATTGAAAAATAGGCATTCATTCAATTTATTGCATATTGGATATTTACTGTACTTGTTTCCTTGGAATCATCTCTACTCTCTGAATTTTTTCAAGATTTTAGAGTGCTCGTTGGATAATTTTTCCCAGGTGAAATACAGCAACATATACTGTATGTTAATTCATTCATTTTATGAGGTGGAAACCAAGCAGCAGCGGGATCCACCCTTGGATAGGATGCTAGCCATTTACAGGACACAATTCCTTATATAGATATGGCCCACTTAGAGCCCATTGCACACATATTTGGATTGTGAGTGGAAACCTAAATACACAGAGGACTCCACATGGTCCTTTGGAAAATATACAGATTCCTCACTGAAAGTGTGCAATTAGCCCATATATATGTTTGATATTTTGTTAGTATCAGTATTCACAAGACCACATAATCCAATTCAGAATTACAGGGCCTCTAGCCTATCATTGATGCAACAGAGAGCATGGCAGGAAAGAGTCCTGGACAAGGCACTAGTCTGGGGCAGAACCCACTTATGAACAAACCAACATCTGGATGTAGTAAAAACAAAGATGATGAATTTAGAATAGGAAAATAGCAGAGTAAGTATGAAGAATAAGTATTTTATTGGTCATTGCAAATTTAGTCGTTTGCTGAGTTAATGGAAATGTGAAATGTGTCTGCTAGGCCGGTTAAACATAAGACATGACAACAATAAGACTTATCCATGCTAAAAAAAATCAGAAATCATTTAGAATGCAACTGTGGCAATATAGGGCTGTTGTCAAGTATCACCTCTACTTTTTAGCAGACTGTGGCATAGCAGGCCTTAAGGCATTAAACTCTGAGCATCTCATTCAAACTGGAATGAAATGTATGGAGGGAGCACTTCACATTCAAGCTTATTTGGTTTTAGATTACCAGAGCAATCAAGGCTAAACTTACCTTTGATATAACCTGACATGTTTCCCAGACCCTTTAAAAATACTGATTTGAAAATATCTTATGCTTTCAAAATATATCCAGCAGTCACTCATTCTTTTTTTCCATGAGAATTCAGATCAGTGGTGCAGTGCCATTTTTTTCATGTTAAGTGTTGAAGCATATCATTCTGAAATAACATAAGCTCCACTTTAAATGTCAGCATTTACTTGCTATTTTGCATTATCTTATCTGTAGCCTAATTAATTTGCAGCATTGACACTGACCTCTGGATTCAGGGACAGTTTCCACCCTCAGGTCATGAATCTAGTCAACAGCTGCTTATTAGCACTCCAATCATACCGACGTCAGCCTGAGTTTAGCTATCATGATGTTTTTTGCTTTTAGATTTCATCTTATATTGCATTTAATGTGTGTGTTTTTTTCATTCTGTTGGTACCATGCTACCGTCTTTGAGAAACATGCAGGTATAAATCTCTTTGTACTATGTTCATATATGACAGGAACTTGAATTTATTTTGCATTACTGAATTTTGAATGGTTAAAATGATACACACAAGTAGACTATAGTAGGTTACAATCATTATAACACTAGCCTCTTTAGAAATACCAGACAAAAACCTAGTTCTAATGTCCTCTACGAATCAAAAAACATCTTAACCCAGGGTTCAACATGTATTCATCTTTGAGGCTCCTAATCTATGGAATTCCTTTCCTTAATCTGTCAAGCACTGTCAAGGATAACTCTCAAATCAGACTCGAATACAAAAATTCCTCTGCATACATTTTGTCCATCAGTGTTTATCTTAAATGTGTTGCAGTTATGTGCTTAGACCTGCCTAAGCAACCTCTAGTGATGGCCGAATCCTCCTCTGAGTCCCCTGATGCTGCTTTCTCAAAGGAAGGCATGTTAGTTGGAATTTGAAGGTCCACAATGTCCTCCTTCCACCTCCAGACTGTATCCTCAGGTGAGGTCAGCAGCACCAAAACTCCTTGGTGGTAAGGAACTGGGGGCAGATGATATTTGCCCTGAGTTCCTGAAGGCTCTGGTTGTTGTTGGGCTGTTATGGTAGACACTCCTCTTCAACATTGTGTGGAGGTCTGGGACTATGACACTACACTAGTAAACTGGGGAGGTGGTTCCCATCTTTAACCTCTTTAGTGTTGCATTTTATTCCAAAAAAACATTTAAAAAGCATTGTATTTTTTTGGCATAAAAAATTACATTTTTATTAAATCTCAAAAGTATAATAATGATACAAATAATAATAGTACTGATGAATAAAAATAATTATATGAAGTGAATAATAATAACCTGCGGTGGGCTGGTGCCCTGCCCAGGTTTTGTTTCCTGCCTTGTGCCCTGTGTTGGCTGGGATTGGCTCCAGTAGACCCCCGTGACCCTGTAGTTAGGAAATAGCAGGTTGGATAATGGATGGATGGATAGATGGATGGATGGAATAATAATAACAAAAATAATAATAACAGTAATAATGATACTACTAATGATGCCAAAATAGTATATAATCTTAAAATTAGTCCTTTGTGTGGTAAATCTTAAAGCACGGTGAAAGACAGAATCCAGCGTCACAGTTTGGACAATAACACCATGTTTCTTTTTGGATTTTCTTTCTAGATTTATCAGTTTTTGATCAGCACACTGCACAGGTACGAGTGGGATTCTGTTTTTTTCTGTTGGAGCCTTTCCAGCAGCTCCATGTACAACTTTATCTTTCTAACTTTCTACCTTCTACCTACCTTTCTACGGGCACTCCTGTCAATCATACAGAATCCACTGCATCTACTAAACAGGATCATCTCCAGACAAAGGAGCAGCTTCAGCGACAGACTGCTGTCACTGTCCTGCTCCACTGACAGACTGAGGAGATCGTTCCTCCCCCACACTATGCGACTCTTCAATTCCACCCAGGGGGGGTAAACGTTAACATTATACAAAGTTATTGTCTGTATTACCTGCATTTTTATCCCTCATTAATTTAATATTGTTTTTTATCAGTATGCTGCTGCTGGAGTATGTGAATTTCCCCTTGGGATTAATAAAGTATCTATCTATCTATCTATCTATCTATCTATCTATCTATCTATCTATCTATCTATCTATCTGGAGGTATATAATCAATAAAATGTTTACCAATAAGACACTCTGGTTTGATCCGCGATATGCTGGGTCAGCCATGTCACTTTAGTGTGGACGGTGGATGTGCGGTAATGATTTGTTCTACAAGTTGGCATGTAAAGTTTGCATGAGATACAGATTTTCCAGATGTTTGTTTGTATAAGATGAATGCATTCCAAATGCACTGTTCCACCAGATGATGAAATATCTTTATGTAGTATTTCTTTTGTTGCCTCTGCATAACAAGATAGAAAGTCAATTCTTAATCTGCATGATCTTTGCCGTCCATTGTACTATTGCAGCTGACCACGGCACAAGGCTTCGTTACCTGCTTGTTGCCTTTTGCCTGTACAGTGACAGTAGCTGCATTATGTACAGAGCTAAGAAGATAAACATCTTTCTTGTCTTTCCATTTCAGCACAAGCACTTTACTCTTTTGCCAAGCTACTAGCGCACCTTGCTGTAATTAAGCTCTGCCAAAGTCTTTAGGCATGTCACAACAGTTAGGACACACTGTTCCATATGCATCAGTCTTTCTTTAAAGCAAGATCTCAAATAGCCCTGGCAAAGTATAAAAATTGTCCATGGGAACACAGTAACCTTGATCCAGCAGAGCATCTATCAAAGTCATCACCGATGATGTAGCAATGCCACATTGATTGTATTTCGAATTAAACATTGTCCCTTTCCCTGTGTACATAACCTAATTCCAAAGATTTACAAAGCTTATTAAACTTTATGTCAAATCTTGCTCTTTTTGACGCAATGTACTATATCCATGACAGTCTGTCCTTATAGCCATGAGACCTTCATCGATGCTGACATCGCAGTCCAGAATGTTAACGCGCTGAAATTTTGCTACAAGGGCTTGGTATATCTCCCAAATTTTCTTTATTTTGGTTGCTGGATGGGTATTCTCATCAAAGTCTTCATTGTTGGTAAAGTACAGATATTTCGTAATCAGTGAAAACCTGCACTCAGACATAATTTTTCCAAAGAACGGCAGCATTGACAGCACTTTTACAGCCCAGGTGGTTCTCGGTTCTAACATTTACACATCTGTACAGTTGCCCGAGTGACACTCGGGACTAATGCTTTTAGCATAGTTTTTCGCAGTCCAAGTAACACTCGGGTCTAATGCTAAGGAGGTTAAGAAAGTGGACTGCAGTGTTTCAACTTTAGTGGTATCACACTCCTCAGCCTCCCTAGGAAGACATATTCCAGGGTTCTGTTGGCCGAACCTCAGTCCCAGGAGGAACAAGCAGATTTCATACTGGTTGTGGAACACTGGACATTTTTTTACCAACACAAAAATTCTGGAGGGTTCACGGGAGTATGTCCAACACGTCGACGTGTGTTTTGCAGACTTGGAAAAGTCATATGACCACAGGGTGTCCTGTGGGGGGTGCTTTGGGAGTATAGGGTACCAGGTCAGGTGTTGTGAGCTATTTTGCCCCTGTACAACCGGAGTGAAAGCTTGGTTGAAAAGCAGGACTGTCCTTTGTCACCAATCCTGTTCATAAATTTTATGGACAGAATTTCTAGATGTGATAAACAAGTGGTGGGTGTTCAATTTTTGCTGATGATGTTGGATTCATTGGGCTGGGATCACAGACGTGCACTAGGGCGGTTTGTGGCTGAGTGTAATGCAACAAGTAAGAGGTCATGGTCTTCACCCAGAAAAGGGTGGAGTGTCCTCTTCGGGTTAAATATAAGGTGTTGCCTCAAGAGGAGCAGTTTAAGTAACTTGGGGTGTTGTTTGCAAGTTAGGGAAGAAGGGAGCAGGAGATAGACAGGTAGATTGGAGCAGCATTTACAGTTATAGAGACATTGCACAGGCAAGTCGGGGTGAAGAGAGAACTGAGCCAAAAGGCAAAGCTCTCGATTTACAAGTCAATCTATGTCTATGTCCCTACCTTTGGTCAACAGCATTGGGCAGTGACCAAAAGATTAAGATCACAAATGTTAGCGACAGACATTAGTTCCTTCTCAGGGAGTCTGGGTTCAACATTAGAGATTAGGATACCACCTGGATGCCGCCCTAGGGAGGTGTTTTGGGCATGTCCAATCGGAAAGAGACTTTAAGGCAGAACAAGGACATTCTCTTTTTCTTCTTTTGGTTTGCTTCTGTTAGTGGTCGCCACAATGGATTATCTGTTTCCATATCTTCCTGTTTTCTGCATCTTTCTCTGTCACTTCCACCACCTGCATGTCCTCTATTACCCCATCCATAAACCTCTTCTTAGTCCTTCTTCTTCTCTTCTTTCCTTGCAGCTCCATTTCTAGCACTTCTCCCAATATACCCAGCATCTCTCCTCTGCATATGTCCAAATTAACACAATTTCACCTCTCTGGCTTTGTCTCCAAACCATCCAGCCTGAGCTGACTCTCTTAACATCTTTAACTCCACCTCCAACTCTGTCTCTTGTGTTTTTGTCACCGGCACCATCTCCAACCCATATAACATAGCTGGTCTCACTACTGTCTTGTTGACCTTCCCTTTCACACTTGCTGGTACCTGTCTGTCACAAATCACTCCTGACACTCTTTTCCACCCACTCCAATCTGTCTGAACTCTCTTCTTCAACTCTCTTCCACACTCCCAGTTGCTCTGTACTGTTGATCTGAAGTATTTAAACTCCAACTTCGCCGACTCTACTCCCTACATCCTCAGTATTCCTCTGACCTCCCTCCCATTCACACACATATTCTGTCTTGGTCTTACAGTCTTTCATTCCTCTTCTCTCTAGAGCATAATGTATTTCCACCTCTCCAGGTTCTCCTCAACCTGCTCCCTACTCTTGTTACAGATCACAAAATCCTGGGCTTTATTCCAGGTACACAGGTTTTTTTCTGACAAAGATGTGCAGATTAGGTTAACCAACAATGATAAACTGGCCTCATGTGAAAGAAGTGTTTCCTGTGATCATCTGGCTCTACAGCCATGGTTGGTTCTAATTTTGTGCACAATGCTGCTGCTGCTAAAGGCTCCAGCTAGTTGTGACTTTGATATGTGGGTTCACTAAATGGATGAATGAATTTATACTGACTGTATGAAGAAAAAATAGCTTCAGTACAGAAGAGTAGATCACAGGCCAAAACAAAGAAATTGGTGGTACGGGTATAATTAATACTATAATGCAGGTGGGTGTAACTACAGACAAAAAATAAATCAATTGTAATTTCAAAAGTTTCATGCTGTAATCTTCAAAGTTTTAAAAACATTTATCCACACTTTTATAGTGCTGTTTGTAACTGATTAACAACGAGCTTGTTCCGACTAAAATTATTCACAGAGTGAAGCTCTGGTAGTACTACATCCTTGGCCGATCAGTACACATGGTTGTCATTGTCCATGTTATCTAAATAGAAATGAATGACCACATTATTTTTTCTTTCTCAGACAAGCAGGTTAAGAAAAAAGATTGCAAGTTGCTCTGATCAGTATGAACAGAAACAAAATGTCATGGCAACTTCTTTCCCAAGAGATAAAAGCAAACACTATAGCAGCAGCATAGTACAGAAGCTTTCAGCGGATTGTGACTTTCCAGTCCATTAGTAACTGGCATCCTGTTATTAAATACGGATCGGGATGTTGAGCAGCTGAGGCTAATCAGCCCTGAAATGGGCCAACCGTGGCTCTGAGAATGATTCATGAGGGCCCTTAACCGTCAGTAAAGCAGCAGCTGTTAGCTTTAATTTTTTTTTTGGTTTTGCGAAGGCTTCTGCTTTGGGCAACTGTGGAGTCAAGTTTTAAAGCTAAGTTCTGGATAGTCCACACCAGTAAGATCCAATGATGCAACAGCCTCATATACTTTAGGTTGAAACTAAGCACTAAAAGAACTTCTTGTTGTTACTTATGGGGTCCACTGATTCTGCTTTCTTATGTTTTAATTATTTTTGAAAGGTAAAAATGTGAACTATCTCCATGAGTAGCTTTCCCCATCATTCAAAGTTATTTTTGGAATGCCATCTCGTTAGAACAATAAGCCAAGTCAACTCAGTGTGGCATAAAAAGGAGTCAGACTGCTTGGTTTGGCTACTTGGAAGATGGGAGTCGCTATGTTAATTTCATTTTCATGCTCTCCAGTGCTGGTTGATGGATTTTATTTTCCTTGATATCTTGGGTAAGATGACTGTGAGTGGAGCAGGCATTGGTTCAATTGGAACAATTATTTATAGGTATTTGAAAAAGACACCGAACTTTAAACAAAATTTATTATATTGTACAGTATATGAAATAAGTGTACCATGGATATGAGTGTATCTTATAATAAACTGCTTCACATTTCTGGTTTGCTTTCAGCCTCTCCCCTATGATATCATCATATTGTGGGGTTTCCTGTGGCCCTGTAATCAAAACATAAGAATAAGAAAATATATAATTAGATGATTGGAAGGTTTTCAAAAAATTATAATGAGATGAATGGTAGGTATTTAAAATTTGTGTATGTAGTTAAATTTACAGCAAGTGTATCAAAGTTTGCAATTACATATACTGTGTTTGTTAGAGATTCCACAGCACAGAACGTTAGACTTTTGTTTGCCTCTTTCACTTTTCATTTCTTTAGGTGCTAAATTATATTATGTTTTTTTCACTTTTTTCTTTCTCTCTGCGATTTTTCTGTCTTGTGGCAGGCATTTAGTGTTTGAGCTGACACTAGTGCAAGAAATATTATTACAATGGGAAACTCCAACTTTTATTTTTCTATTTGAGCAGTATGTGCTATGTTACATCAATTCCTATCTGCATGTTGTTCTACTGAGGTTCTTGTTGATTGTTATGTCTAATACTGTAGTTATCATCTTACAAAATTAGAACTTTAACACTGCATTTAACATGGTTTTAGTACAGAAAACTACTGTATTTATTGTGTAGCTTGTTTTTTATAAAAGCAGAAGATCCCTTGCTTTAGTAGTGCTAAGTTGAATTGTCCCAATAAAACCTCATCAAGTTGGTCAAGTGATCTTTACACCTAAACTTACAGTAAATATGTAAAAGCATGTTTCTGCCATCTGAAATTAGGTGTTCTAGAAGTTGGTATTACATTTTAAGAGCATCAACATAATGATAACAGGATAATCAATGTCATACATCTTGGTAAAATATGTAAAATAATTTGAGACTTGCAAACTATTGAGAATTGAAACAGTGGAAAACTAGTTTGATTCCCCCTCTCTACAATCACTTGAATGAGAATGAGAACCATAAAGGTTAGGGTGATCTTACCTGAGGATGCAGTCCTCGACCCAGAGATCTTTAGACAGTGGGGGCAGGAGTTTCCATCTGTGAGTGGCTTTCAAAAAAAATTTTTTTTCTCCTCCCTCTCCTTTCATGGCCATCTTTTGTCTGCCTCATCAGAGAAATCATCAATAACAAAATGAAGACTGATGAATCTTGTGGTGTCATAGGGATATTCCTTGCCTAGTATCTACCAGCTAGTAATGTTGATTTGTTCTTTTGAAATGTGCCTTACAGGTGTTTTGAAACCAGCCACCCTAGGATCTCTGACTTCATCTCAGATGGACGTAGAGAATTTGCCTTGAAAGGGAATGGAATCAGTTCCACAGGACTAGGGTTTTATTGATGGATATGTTTGTCTCAGTGAGGACACAGGAATTTGTGCAAAATTCTTCCCAGTTGTTACAAAGAATCCTTTGGCACCAGTTGTGAAGGCAATTCTCATGTGCTTTAAATGACTACCATACAATAGATTAGTGATGCATCTGCCTTGTAGACATTCAACTTGTCTATAACATACAGTTTATCACTGAACAAATCATTGCAATTATTGGTGTGCAATCAAATGCTGTTGAAATCAATACTTAGAATGAGCAAAAAAACATTCATTACTTTAAGGCTGACTTGCAAGATTAGCCATTGTATATATGTACCTTAATGGAGCCAACAAATGAACCAATCAACAGTAGTGTCTAAAGAAAACCTTTGCTTGAACCTTTCAGAGCTTTTACAGGCTTTTGAAGGGACTCCTTATTATTATCAGTATTGTAAGTAAAGCACAAATGATCCAGCAGGCATGCCTGAGTAAAAGTAGAGTGCCCAGGAGCAAACTACTCAAGGAGAAGTTTTAAAGCATCTTATATTAAGTGTCCTTAAATATCAAAAGCACAAGCAAATGTAGGATATTTCCCTGTTTTATATGTACTGTATATAGACGAAGAAAGTTCTTGCAAACTTAAAATAATTCAGGACAAGTTTTGCTTGCATCATGGTCTTATTACCATTACAAATGTATGAGTCAAGTAACTCCAGCATGAAGCTATGACATTCAGCACGAGTGGACATCTTGATTGTTTTACCCTAATTGTGGGGGGAATACTAATGAAAGAGGCATAAAGGCTTCCCCCACTTAAATAAGAAGTTAATCTGTTGCTGAAAACCCCTTTTTTGAAGTGAATTTTCATAAAACAAACACCTAATTAAAATTAATTTGAAAGGAAAATATCTTTAAGCATTCCCTGACTCCGAAAATGACCCATATTTTCATTCAAATAACACTGTAAAAAAACTATGTAAAAAATCAACAGAACTAAAAAGTCATAAAAGCATACATACATATTTATTAAAGTGCTTTACGTAGATGTTGTCACTTCATATTTCACATTTAATTAATGGCCTTCATATTTTTTTGGGCTATGGACCCATGATGTCCAGGAAAATATGATAAGGCATGTGATGATCACAGGTGGCAAAGTTAGTTGACCACAACACGTGAAAACACAACTCCACTTCCCTGCAGCTTGTGGATCAGCCTTGCTCTATTGGGCTGGCATGAAGACAGTGTGTGAACACTTCAGCATCAGCTGCTGAAATAACTGAGACTGGGAGTTTGAATCATTAACATCCAGCCATGTCATGTGCCTTCTGCTTGCACTGTGGGAAAGTACACCTGGAATGACTACAGTGAAGATTAGGTGTTAGAGTCAGCAGCATGAGTTTGAAAATTGTACCAGATTTTTCTCTTCCTAAAGCAGGGCAAGCTCATATTTTAAAAAATTTACTCATTCAAACATTGAATGTATTAATTCTTGTTTAGTATCACAGTAATGAATGTGTCTAAAAAAATGTATACAGTACAGTAGCTATGTGTATTAGAAAATGCAGTGAAGCAAAAATGAAAGCCGATAAAAAAATGTTATACTCAAGTAAAGTAGAAGTATTCTCAAAACATACTCAACTACAGTAACAAAGTATTTCTACTTTATTCTGTTCAACACTGGCCATTTTTATTTTTGCATAAATCTGTTTTTTAATGTATAGGTGAAGATTTATACAGTAGGTGGAACAATCATAAAAGCAAAATCCAAAATATGAATATATAATAAATTATTCTTTAAATGTTACTCTTAACATGTTATGTAATGTTATATGTCAGTTTGACAACATCTACCCTTTGTTAGCCGTATCATTTTATTAAATACCACTCTAAATTGACCCCATATAAGTGTGTGTATGAAAGTGTCCAGCAATGGACTGGAAACGTGTCCATGGCTGAGTCTTCGGTTGCACCTCGTATGTAGCTTCTTGAAGTTTATAACTGGGAGTTGTTTTAATTTGTTCTGTGGAAGTAAACATTTTGCCAAGATAGACCTCATATCTGTCATTTTCCCATTAAGGTTAGGACCTAATATGTTAAAAAAGCTTAGTTTAATGGGAAAGTCAGCAATAATCAGGCACAACTGACTAACAAAACGGAATCCAACATTCAGGGTCATAAAACAGCTAAGGATTCAAAAATATTAAGAGATAAATATCAGAACATTTTTCAGGTGAGAACAACAATAACACATAAAATTAATCTTTAGCTTGTACAGTACATAGTTACAACACACATCGCTAAAATGATTTTTTCAGGCAATGTTTATTTTATCAAAAATGATGGATTATAATTACTGTATTAGAAGAACCAAGTACAATTAGAAGTAGAAGACAATAAGAGGAAATTATAGTCTCCAATTGACTTTTGTATTAGGTGGAATTGAATGGGGTTCGTTATCCTCTGAAAGGTATAAGAAGACCTGAAGAATGCAAGTAGTATAGCACTTATTTAGCATTTGCTTATACATTACAAGGACAGCATAAAACAATTTCAGGTATTATATGATTTAAACAGGATACAGAACATCTGGTTACTTTGGAGTGCATAAACACAAATCTTTGTAAGTCAGCAGGAGACTATGATACAGAACAGCATACAAAACATTATAGGCTTCATATTAATAAGATAAACAATAATCCATCCAACTCTTCTTTTATTTATACAACTCAGGATCACAAGGATACAGAGAATAATCAGGAATAATGGAGCATTAGACAGAAGCCAATTTTAGACTGGGTACCAGTCTATCACAGGGTACACTTACACAGAGGTCCAAAAACTCTAATTCTGGACCAATTTACAATCAAAAATTAACCTAACATTAAAATTTTTGGAATGAGAGATGAACATAGGATACCTAGGTATCATAGGTCAATGCAAGTTACACAGTCAGATTTTTGTCTTGTTTTGCTTAGTCAGAAGAATGCCCACTACCTTTTATACGACTTATATAGTATTTTAATCCAGTAGTGTAATACTTGTAATTAGATTAAACATATTCAATGGTGAGGAGCTGAGAAACTCTTAGTTATGTACCAACTCTTTTATCAACAATGTTGTTAAGCAGCACTCCTTAAAATAATGGTCACTCTAATTCAAATGCTGTAAACAGTTTAGCCGTTTTTTTGGTCTTTAATTGTATACTTATTACAAGTAGACTGTTTTCTTATTACACTTAGATTAGGGCCGCTTTGTTAGGTGAATGTATTATTGTAAATTAAACTCAAAAATTGATAACTGAAATTTCCTCAATATAATAATATATTTTGTTGCAGTTATTGGCGTATATAGTATACTTTTGATAAAGAAATGATCCTCTAACTGGTACTTTTTAATTTATCCATCCATCCATCTATCCATCATCCAACCCGCTATATCCTAACTACAGGGTCACGGGGGTCTGCGGGAGCCAATCCTAGCCAACACAGGGCACAAGGCAGGAAACAAACCCCGGGCAGGGTGCACACACACACACACCCACACTAGGGACCATTTAGAATCGCCAATGCACCTAACCTGCATGTCTTTGGACTGTGGGGGGAAACCGGAGTACCCGGAGGATACCCACGCAGACACAGGGAGAACATGCAAAGTGAACCCGGGTCTCCTAAGTGCGAGGCAGCAGCGCTACCAGGCCACCCACTATTGTAAAATGTTTTAAAATAATCTTTAAATGATCAAATAAACATTTTATTGGTTATATTACCTTAAGAGTGAAGTTCTATAGCTTCTAAATTATAAAATGCTCTACATGAAGAGTACAAATAAATTGCTAATTGTTAAAAGATGGATATGTTATGCCTTCTAGCTCTGGGAATAAGTCACCTTTGTAAGCCAGTGAAAATAAGTGTATTCTGAATCAGGTCTGAATTAAACATTTTAAATTTAAATATTCTTTTAATCTGAACTTGTAGATCACAATTAAAGGAAATAATTAGGAGTAATCATGAAAAAACTGGGTCATATGATTATCATTCTCTGGCCTGCCTTTGTACATCCCAGTTATAAAATTTTGTAGACATTAGATGTTATTACTTGTTCTGAGAAGTATAAAAAATCTTGGATATGTGTATGGCAAAATGGCTCTTTCGTGCTTTCTTTCTTGTAATAATGAAAGCCTTTCAGTGCCAAGCACAAGACTGCATAGAATAGATGCTCTCCATTCACTGTGTAGCCTTATTTTTAGCTTACAGACCTGAATAATTTTAATGCATGTAACAGTGTTATATTCATTTTTAGCTTTCCCCAAGAAAAAAGTACACTCTCAAAGTCTAAATGAGCAGCCATTGTCATTTCCAGCTTCAATTCTTGTCCAGAGGTTGTATTTTATAGAAATTTCTCTAAATGGATGTCCCTAGACTCTTGTTTAAATAGGGTTGCAAACAAAAACAAATCAAAATACTCTGTAGAAAACAACATTAAACTAATGAATCTCCTTTAAGGCATTTTTGTAAACAAGAATAGAACATCAAAAATGGTGTTTGAACCTACAAAATAATATAGATGAATCTGAATTTAGCATTGTTTTTTAATCCTAATATAAACTTTGTTCAATTGCTATCAATTACATTGAATTGTAATATGCAGGCTTGAAAATGAATGGATGGGAGGAATTGATGGATGGATAGATGATGAAATTTAGTAAATCTTGCTTCTTAGTGTATCTGTCTAGCAAAAATTTCTTATATAAGGTACATTGTCATATAATGTCAACATCAATTTATTTATAGGGCACATTTAAAACAACATAGTAATGCTGTGGCCAAAGTGCTTTACAATAATAGAATAAAAGAAAACATACAAATAACATAAATAGTAATAAAATATATAAACATAAATAAAATAAATAATAAATAGAAGTAATGTTACATAATCACAATGAGGAAACCATCAGTACTACTGAAGATCACGGAATGCAAGTGAATAGAAATGAGTCTTTAATCTTGTTTTGAACAGTTCAATTGTAGGTGAATGAGGTAAAGAGTTCCACAGGCGAGGAGCAGCAGCTGCAAACGCCCTGTCCCCCTTAATTTTACACTTAGTATGAAGGACAAGAGACAACAGGCCAGAAAATCTAAGCACTCTAGATGTCTGGTGTAAAGCACACAATTCGGATAAATAGGCAGAAGCAAGCCCATATAAAGATTTAAAAACTAGCAGCAAGATTTTAAAATCAATTTGAAAACTGATGGGCAGCCAGTGTAAACAAGCTAATATTGGAGAAACAGAGTCATACTTTCTTGCCCCAACCAGGAAGCGAGCGACAGCATTCTGGACCAACTGTAACCTGCATATCAGGGATTTGCTAATCCCAGAATACAGTGAGTTGCAGTAATCAAGGCGAAAAAAGATAAAAGCATGAATAGCTTTTTCAAGATCCCTAGAAGATAAAAAAGGCTTGATCTTACTTAATAGATGAAGCTGGAAAAAGCAACTCGACTACAGAATTAATCCGTTTCTCAAAACAGAGGTTACTGTCAAAGATAACACCAAGATTGTGGACTTGCGGTTTGCAAAAGACAGGGAAAGAGCCGAGAAATCCAAGACCAATTTGAACTTTAGCTGATGGACCCACTATAAGCACCTCCGTTTTATTTTGATGATTCAGATCAAGAAAATTATTATCCATCCAGGATCTTACTTCAGAAAGACAGTTGTGCAGTTGATTTATTGCAGAGTTGCAGACAGGAATATAAACCTGAGTATCATCAGCAGTGAAAAGAAATGTTAAATTTCCTAAAAATAGCTCCAATAGGGTGAAGGTATATAAAGAATAAAATAGGACCCAAAATGGATCCCTGAGGAACACCATATTTAAGAGGAGCAGTAGACGACAATGAGGAATTTAAAGTCACTGAAAAGTGTCTACCAGTTAAATATGACCTGAATTAGTTAAGAGCAGCCCCATTAAGCCCAACAAGATGTTCAAGCCGCAACAGCAATATCTCATGATCAATAGTGTCAAAGGCAGCAGACAGGTCAAGGAGGACAAGGATTGCAGCACCACCTGAGTCAGTAATAATAGAGATGTCATTGAATACTCTTAGGAGGGCCGTCTCAACACCATGATAACGCCTAAAGCCAGATTGGTAGATCTCAAATAAATTATTGGAGATAAGGTGATCAACCAATTGATTATAAATAATTCTTTCTAAAATTTTAGCCAGAAATGGCAGTTGGGAAATCAGGCGAAAATTGGCTAAAACTCCAGGATCTAATTCTGCCTTTTTTAAACAGGGACGCACCGCAGTATGTTTAAAAAATAAGGACACAGATCCCTCACAAATCATTGATAATAAAGATGGATGCTAGTAAAGATGGACACAAAACATCAAAGGCTTCCACTACGAGGCGTGGTGGTACACTATCAAGAGGACAGAGAGCTGGTTTAAGGGTGTCAATTGTTCTTTTTAACTGTGAAAGTGAGACAAGATCAAAAGATTCCAAGACAATGCCCTGTTTTACAGTAGGAAGTTCATAGCCAGTTTGAACAATGCCACAGTGGATAGTATCAATTTTGCTGACAAAGAATGAAAGAAACTGCTCACATGAATGAACAGTGCTATTTAATCCCATCACAGAATAAGGGTGAATGGCCACATTACCTGAATTAAATAAGACCCTAGGATTCTTAGAATGACGGGATACTAAACCAGCAAAGAAATCTTGTTTAATTTTCTTAACTGCAGCCTGGAAGTTGAATAGAGAAGTCCTAAAAATCTGTTTAGAAACAATCAGACCATCTTTTTTCCAACGCTGTTCCGCAGTTCGACAGGCACGACGCAGCGATCGCATAGTTTCATTTAGCCAGGGAGCAGGTCTTCCCTTATTATAGCGTATTTTGAGCGGAGCAATTGAGTCTAAAACCGTTTTACAAGAAAAATTACATTTTAAGACAAAATCATTGATACCATCATTTTGGACATGCATATCAAGACTAGAGAATATGGTTTTAAAATAAGGTCTAATGTTTACAGCTGGGCATCCCAAAAATTTGATAGATGATGGTTCCTGGATTTGTAATATTTTACTTTAGGGATAAATCATTATGATTATAAGATGAAGGCAATTCCAGGTTTATTCCCAAGATGTCTCTATGATTTTCTATGTTGGATCACTCTTAAGGGCTGCTTATGAGTGAAACTTTGAACCGAGAAGTAGTGATGGGTTCATTTGTTTCCAAATAGTCAAGACAAACCAAGGTAATGATCCTTTCACTGCTTCACCTACAGAAACCTTGTTACAACTTTTACTTTCTCTATAGTCTAGGTGCTCCTTCATTGGCCGTGAGTGACTGTGGGTGGGTCTATCTGAGGACCTCACTAAATCATCCAATCAATAGTAGGAATAGACAGTGAGTACAAAGGCAGAGACTTAATCAATGCTAGCTCATGACCCACATTTCCTTGTTCATGGGGAACAAGCCCCATCATGAATGCAGTTCAGTGGCTTACCCACACCTCTGGGCACTGGATTGACTCACATGCACTTGATTGACTCACATTGATCCTTTCAGTGTAGTGCATACACAAATCCTAATATCTAAGGGCATCACAGACCTATTATTTCTCAATCTCACGTGTCATTTATGCATGATAGACCTCTCGAAATTTCTTTTTTTGCTGTGCATAGCCACGAATACAGCCCCTGATGTCTATCCCTGTCCCATACCACAACGTGCAGCTAGGACTTTATCTACAGATAGGTGCAATTAGACCATGGGTGTCACAAAACAGGTTACACTTCTATAATAGTGCATAAGTGAATCTGCACAAAAATAATCTATGGATAGTAAGAATTTATTGTACTTACTTATTTATTGATAGTGATGATAAAGTTTAGCGCAAATAAGCTATGCATGGCCATGCATGCATGCGCTCTATAGGGAAAGGGACATTAAACAGTAGGCTACTGGGAATAGCTGTATTTTTACTTAATTTAAAAAAAATAGAAACAATACATTTTCAATTAGTTTTTAGGTGCATTTACATAAAATACGAAAAGCACCTACTGTGGTTGCCATGTCTGTTTGCCTTTCAGTCTATACATCCGCCATGAAACAACTTTGCTCCCAGTGAACTGAACCTGTTGAAAGTTTCCACATTTACACTTCAAAAATATTTGTCAGAAAAGTTCCATTTTTGTTGAGATATCCCACATAAGTTTTTGAAATTTCAAATTCTCCTACTTAAAAACATTGGTGAAATTAAACTACAATTAGTCACAACCCTTCCTATCCAAGAACTCACAGTAGAACATCAACTGATGCCTTTTTTCCATCAGTTGAATTGGAATCTGCAATCTGTGAAAGCTACTGAGTCACGGCAAGCCTAGTTGGGCAACATGTTTTAACTACATGACATTGTAAAGTGCTGTTAAAAAAGCATGTATTTGATGCCTAATAATGCATGTAAGCATTCAATTCCTACTGTTATTTTTTAATTATGAAACTAATAACTTAAAATGTGATAACTTGACTCTAATGAAGTAATTAAACTAATTAACTAATTTAAAGAATTATCATTTCATATCAGTTAACTACAGTAAGTCCCATAAATGCACATGAATGTTATGTTTTCTGAACATTTTCTAACTTCTTGAGTATATTTATTAAGGTTAGGTTTCATTTTTATTTTGATTACCTAACATTTTAGTCAATTTGCTTACAGTTTTTGTTAAATTTAGGTTTACAGTTCCCAGATGTTCTTAGTTTAAATGATCAATAGGATTTCAACATACCACTACAGTATATCCTTAATACACTTTCGTAGTTTGGCCAACATTTATGGTATTATATTTTATTCAATTTTTTATTTTATTAGGACACACATTTTATGACATTCTGTATCATTTTTGTTGATATATCTGAGGCAGTGTGCTTTAAACCACTTAGTGTTTCTGACTGAAAGATAATTAATTTCCACTAGATGAACTCAGAAAATTGCCATTAAATTGGCAGAGAGAGTTAGATAGAGAGGGGTGATAAAGACAATCTGTCACTAACTTTCCCATTTATTTTTTCTAGCAAACCTGTTAATCTTGTTAGTTTTTTCCATTTTAAAAAACTGGCTTTCATCTCCATAACAATTCTCTGTCCTGGCTTTATGGTTGCAGATTCCTGTGTATTTATATACTGACTACACGTTTGTCTAGTGATTTGGCTTTGGTGAACGATTGGTCTGACTTTAGGTTACAAAACCTTGCCTGTTTATGACTACACTTCTTTTTCCGATCAATTTAGTTTCTGTCCACCATTTTTCATTTGTCAGAACACAAACTCTCGGTTTCCAGTTTGTCCAGCAGAACTATCAAACGTTAACGTTTTTTATGATAACGTTTTTTTTAAGGCTTTGAATTTTGCCAGTTCAATCTCTGATTTGAATTCATTTTTAGGCCATACTTTAGCTAGTGAGCCAAGGTGGCTTCTTTTCTTGACACTCAATGTGTGACAAAAAAAAACCCAAAAAACTTCACTCTCAAAAAAGAATCAACTTCAATTAACAAAAACACTGTGAAGTTGATAAACATAATGGTAAATGTAACCATGGACATTTGTCAAAAGAATCAAAATGAACATTACAATAATAGTATATTTAATAACAAGAATAAACTACTGAACACACATAATTCAGATAGATAGATAGATAGATAGTACTTTATTTGTCCTAGAAAAATACAAATTCAGTACACTATAGCTTCTTTATATAGCAGGTACTTCAAAGCATTTTATGGGTTCTGGCAGTTTAAGAAATTTGATTAAAATCACATAGTGTGCCAGTAGTGGGGAATCAGCAAAAAATTGTGATTTACCATGTACTACTATAGACACTAGCCCAAATTGTGTTTTTAGTATGTTGTTTGAAAGCTCAATTTCATTGTTTTTGAGACCTATGTTACTTCATCACTGAAATCTATGTGTTTCTCACAGCAGTTACACCAATTTTGATCTAATCCACAAGGTGACATTAGCATTAGTAATTACTTCCTCCCAGTGCTTACCGTAGGTCTGCACTGGAAATGACAATTGAGCTTTTGCAAAACTTTTACACTGTGGTATCCCTGTGGAATCCATTTCTTATCTTCCGGCACCAGAGCTTGTGGTCCAAAAATGAAAAACAACTTGCTACTCTACATTCTTAGTAAGGGTTGTCAGGTTTTGGCTGCGTGATCCTCCCACACAGTTTATGCGTCAACCAGTAATAATAATAATTATTATTATTATGATACAGTGATGCAATTCTTATTTTAGTTTTAAAGCAGTCATACTAATCTACTGCTTACATGACAGATTGTCATACACTCTAAGAGTATTAAAGCCAAAAGCAGAAGAGAATTTTTCTTGCTGCTAAAAATATCTTTCATTTCTTTTCCTCATGTAATCTATCCCCTAGCAACACAAATATGGAGCTCTGTTGCATCTACAGTACTCATATTAAGAGGATTGCCGAGCACCAAAATAGTATAATCATTATACATGTTTTTCTGCTTTTCTTTAACACAGATATATGTGTACATATAATAGAATTCTGATTTACAGTATGTATACTATATATATTTATTTCAGTCATTTGTAAATTTCTGCTTGAAATTTTCCGAGAGGCTAACCCAAACAATTATACTTTTGCATGGTAATATTTAGGGCAGATGGATAGACCAGGATAGACTATGGTTGTGAACTGGATTGAGCAGGTTCATTAATAAATGGATGGTTATATGGTAAAGGTTATAGAAGCCCTAATAAACATAATATAACCGATTGTACTGTATATTTGGCTGTAGGTGTAGCCGGGGGATGTAATTGCTAGTTTGAACCCCCCTGAATATAATTTACAGCATTTCTGACTGATTGATCACAGACACAATGAAGATTTGTGTACTTTTTCATTACCCTTGAAATGAATTCCCCTGTATTTGGCTGACAGCTTTACCTAAGGCACAAGTACTTACAAGTACTTACAAACTAGGGGTGAGGAAGGTACTACCGTTAGTTCATGGGCATATGGTTAAAGCTCCCTCTTGCCTCACGGCAGCCATGAGCCACTCAATTAGCCTTAAGTCTCCAAGGCAACAGTTACTTTATGCTGCCTGCTGCACTGTCCCATGCATTTTCATACTGGGGCATCGGCCTCCCTTTCTCCATTATTCAAGTTATATTGTTCCATGTTATACCAATGCTGAAAAGCCCAGTTTTCAAAAGGTACAGTACCAGCATTTCTATATTTTCAGAACCAAAAGTGAACATTGGTCCACACCCCACATTTTTCAACGTGCTTTAAGCTATACAATGGAAATCTTGGACACAGTGAAGGTTTCAGAGGGGAGAACATGTTTTAACACAATGTGGATTCCATGGCACTAACCCCACGCATTTCAATATGTTGGAGACTTCACGTGAGAAACACTCCCTCACCTGACTTCACACTCTGAAGACTACATGATCTCTTTTGATTGCCTGATAAAATAATTGCAAAGTTCACTTCACTTTGCAAGTACTGTATTGCCTGACTGAAAACAAACATTAAAGAATTTCAATAAAATGATTAGGAAACGACACTGAAAATAAGAAATAGGCCAGATCAAGGAACTGAGATGTCAAACCAAATTACTGGACTAGAATTATAGTGACAAGGCACAAGCAGTAAATTTGGGAACCTGCAGAAGGGAGATCAATAACGGCAGAGACTCCACAAATTTGGATGAAGTGACGACTGAGCTAAAAAGGGTTGCTTATGTGACATCACAAGGCACAACCTCTGAGGACATGCCCTTAGCAACTATCCAATGCTTTCCTAATGACAGAACCACAGATTGGCAGCAACAACAAACTGATGCAGCGAAATGAGCAAATCATAATGTCAATGCAACTTAAAATAGCTTAAAATCTCCAAAGAGAAAAAAAATAAATAAATTTAAAATCTACAGTACATTATATTTTACTCCATAAGAAGTACCTCACAATGTAACAATTTGTATAACCTTCTGTGTCGTAACAAGTAAGAATTGGTTTCCTTACTCATACTCACTTTGAAAGACACTGGGTGTGTACAAATCAATTAATAATGTTTGACATAGCAATGCATTTTCTGTATCTTAATTTCAGTTTATTCTGATTAACTGTACTTTCACATAAGAGCCAGTCAGGCCAAAGATACATTATATAACACAAAACGCATTCCACATAACAGTGGAATGCAAACAGAAATGTCATGAAATTTATGCAAAAATATACACATACATAAGTACAGAATGGTCTAGAATACATTCTAGTAGTAAGCAGGGGTTTCCATTTTATTTCTACTTTATTTGTGATCTTCACAGAAATTTTTAGAAGGTTCTGGTAAAGACCTTTACCTACATAAAGTGGTGAAAACTTCACAACTGACAAGTTGTTATATATACAACAGCCAGCAACACAGGACTTCATAAAGCAGCATGCATTGGAATTGAACAAGTACATACTGTAGTGTCTATTATGTCATGGAAGTAGTGCTATTTAAAGTTTTCTCATCTTTACAGTTGCTACTGTCACCAGACATTTTTCAATGTCTTAAGCGGACAGTTGAATCTGAACAGTTGAAGTTGAAGGATCTGGTAACTGAAAGAACAACAAGAAAAAGGCAAAGAAAGGTCTTGGTCATTTTTCAATAATTCACCAAAACATTGGACAGATGATCTAATCTTCAATGAGTTTATTGAACCATGTGGCTGAAGGAGGAATAAGGCTAATTGAAAAGTACAATGACATAATGACAAAGGACAAGGAACAGAAGCAGTTTAATCTTTTTCCAACTTCATCTAAAATGCAGTGCTAATGTTGTAGACCTACAAGTGTGAAACAGTTGTCTGCTGTTCAGCTTAGATGACATTAAAACTGCCAAATGGAGTGACCTCTAAATGTTGTTTATTTTCATTAAAATGTGTGTTTGTTAAAAAGATAATAAAGAATAAAACTAGTCTTGTGGAAATCTTGAATCTGTTTAACCACCTTAACACACACATTTCTTATGTGGTGGCTTTTACAGGGTACATTTTAACAGATGTGTGCACTACCCCTGTATTTGGCAGATCAATTGCCATTGTTATTTTAAAGTGATTATGCAGGCTGCTCATGATTTGGAATAATGATGCTCCAATGCACTCAGTGTGTTGGGTATTGCATGATCACAGGCTTACAAGCTGTGATGACCAGTTAAATTGATAATGGTCCCTGTTTCATAATCAAAGCCAAGCAGATGAATATAAAACACTTATTCTGTGAAGATTCAATCTGTCTATTACATGCAGGCCAGCGTTAACGCCTGACTAAAACTCTAGGATTAATGGTTAATTGGAGAAGATTTAAACAATCTCTATCTATATCAGGAAATGCAGTTAAAAATGTGGATTATTATGAGCAGTAAGGTTTTACTTCTGGCATGCATGTACAGTGAGAGTGATCAAAATATTGTAAAGCTGTTGCATATATACTGGAAGATGTACCGAAAAAAAAAAACCTCAGACTTAGTCAGGCACACAAGTTTTTAATCTTTAACATGCCCAAGGGTTTATAATATTACTGCAGCTATTAAAATGAACTTCTCATGACACCATGTATCAGAAGAACAGTCTTTTGCATGAGACGCATATACATTTTTTTATTGGTGCAGATGAATGACAGACACCAGCTATAGATATTGTTCTCCATTGCCTTTTTTCAGTTGTGATAAATTCTTCATAAAGGCTAAATTTAATTGAATGTTTGTGAAAAGAAGCAGAAACTGAAATATAATGTAAAAATGTGCTTGTCCAGGCATAGTAATGAAACCCACAAATGGGCCAAACATCTTCAGCTGTTTTTATTCCAGCACGTTTGCCCAGCATCCCAAGTCTCTTTATAGGCTCTGAATTTTGCTTAACACCTGCTGTCTGGTGCTTGCCGTCTTACAGAGATGTCACTAACTTGCTGAGCAGCACTGTAGGTGTAGTGTGGGTGATAACTCTGTGGTTTTGGGAAATATTCTCTTTCAAAAACTTTGTGAGCTTAAATTGTTGCTTACTTTTAACAATGTACTTGAAACATATCTAATTATGATATCCAATATAGGGTTCATATGGGCAGCATTGGCTGTGGCATTAGTAAATCAAAGAACATACTTCAACAGCCAGGAAATTTTACGGTTGCCAATCACATGTATATTTTGGATATGCAAGGCAAGTAGGGAAAAACTCACCCAGTTATGGTGTTCGATCTCCACATACTGTATACAATATCCAGGCTGAGATTCAAACCCAGTTTCCTGAAGCTAAAAGGTTGCAAGGATAACCACTGTCGAAATAACAACAGCATAATAGCAAAATGTTGCATAAATGATGACTCCACCAATGAAGCAAATTACTGCATAGAGAACGCTTCTTTTTCAAATCCGATTGCATATACAGTAAATCAACATATGAAATACTCACCATCAGTCAAATCGTAGCATGCTTGAAGTTGATTAAGTCATGTGGGCCTTGATAATTTCTTGTGAGATGCTTGTCCATGCATATTCAAATGTAGCTGGGTGAGTAGCAAACCTATCAGCAAAGTCACATAAAATTTTTATAGACCTGGCATTCCAGTCAGTAATTGTGAGGTTTACAAACAGCTTCCCTAGTGATGGCAGCGATGTGTGGCCATGGATTGTTATGCTGGAAACACTGTAATTAAATGGTGCAAATCAAGAGGAATATAAGAGTAGACACACACTTTCCCAGCTCTGCAAGTGTTGTGATCAATTGGGGTTGCTCGTGTAAACCCTGAAGCAGAAAAAACATCGGAGGGCCTTAGGTAAAATGAAAATCAGATAATTTATTAGAGAAAACAAACAAACAAGGGTAGGTGAATAAACAAAGTAACAAAACATGATAATGAATCTGAAATCCTGTGCCACCCTGGGCCTTAGTATGCAACTAAAGGACCCTAAGTAACCTGCTTGTTGGATGATCCACTTTTCACCAATAAACAACCACAACTCTCTCTTTCTTGCCTCCCTTTTCAGATATCTCTAGCCTCTTCTTCTCCTTGCAGGTAAGCCTTTGTCACACTACATGCTCAAACCCAGGCAAGACATACTGAGAACTGGAGAGAGTGTTTAAGTTTCCTCTTGAGACAGCTTCTGGAATGATTCATCAAATTCCTGGTATTTTACATGGCAAGCTCTTTCTAGATGTTGTGGGGGCCCCAGTAGTCCTAAGCCCCATCATTTAAATAAGGGTGAGGTACAAGATAAATTAAAGTAGGCAGCTAGCCCTAAGGCGATATTCCTACATACTGCTATTATCTTTAAAGTAATTAATTACATGGATCCTTCATTATCCTAAAGCATTAACTATTCTCCTGAGTCACATTAACATACGTGTTGTATCTGGGAGATTAAATAATCTACTATAATAACAGTTCTACAATTTTAATGTCCCATTAGCTACCAACAATCGAGACATTCTACCGAATTTGCTATGTAACATCTCAGAGAGATGTGCCATTATCCCACATACCAATTCTTGAATCTCGCAAAAAGTCCAGCATCTGTTGAAACAATTCTGTTGTATATTGTCTAGGCATGATCCCTTGAGGATGAATAAGTACAATATTAATTACACAACAAATTTCAATTAAAGATTAGAACAATCTTGAGACTTCCCACCTAACTTACATAGTGACTTAATGCTACAGATACATTATCTATACTGACTCAAAGAAACAGAGGAATTTTAATGAGGCAAGACATGGTCAGATTTTGTGCAGAGTTTGTTGTCAATCTGTCACCCAAATCTAAAACGCCAATTAAAAATCAATATTCCATATTAATTTGTCAGGATCTAGTACACAAAAGATTTACACACAAACACGTCATGCATCACACTTTCGCAGAGCGTTGTGGGTGTGATTGTCATGTAAAACAAATATGCTACTGCTAGAAAATGGCGACACCCCTGACAAAACAAAATGGCATTGTGGAATTAACCAAAATAAGATCAATCTTCTCATAAACCTCTTTTTCAGAGAGACAAATACTGAAATAATTTTTCTCTGGGCAATAAACTCCAGAATAGATGCATATTTTCTCTTAATTACACAAAAATAATAAGAGGAAAACCTATTATATAAAATTGAACTGAACCCTCTCATTTATGATGGTACCTGTAATTGTTATGAATGCCATGGAATTATTTAACACCATCTACAAAGGTTTCCAATTTCAACAGTGTATTATTATTATTAGGGCGGCACAGTGGCAGCGCTGCTGCCTCGCAGTAAGGAGACCTGGGTTCGCTTCCTGGGTCCTTCCTGCATGGAGTTTGCATGTTCTCCTCGTGTATGTGTATGTTTCCTCCGGGTACTCCCGTTTTCTCCCACAGTCCAAAAACATGAAGGTTAGGTGCATTGGCGATTTTAAATTGTCCTTAGTGTGTGCTTGGTGTGTGTGTGTGTGTTTTTGCCCTGTGGTGGGCTGGCGCCCTGCTTGGGGTTTGTTTCTGCCTTGCGCCCTGTGTTGGCTGGGATTGGCTCCAGCGGACCCCTGTGACCCTGTGTTAGGATATAGCGAGTTAGATAATGACTGACTGATTATTATTATTAGCAACTACAGTAGTATTAATAGTAGTAGTAGTAATACCAACAGCTTCATAGTTTGACTAAGGGTAATGAATGCTGGTCTCTCCTCTGCTCTTTCTCAATGTTCCACACTTTCAATTTCTGGTCAGGATTCTGTACTTCCAGTTGCTGTTTAAAGTCTTGCCGATTGTGAGCAATTCTCACCATTAGCATCTTCTGATGTTTACAATGAGTAGTTTTGTTTTTTAGAGGAAATTTGTTATTTTAACTCAAATGTTGACACATGTGACCCCATTCCATAGTGAAATTTTATCATTGTCATTGACCAAACAAATTACTGTGGTCCATCCATCCATCCATCCTCTTCGGCTTATCCGGGATCGGGTCGTAAGGGTAGCAGCTTAAGCAGAGAGGCCCAGACTTCCTTCTCCCCGGCCACTTCTTCCAGCTCTTCCGAGAGAATCCCAAGGCGTTCCCAGGCCAGCCGGGAGACATAGTCCTTCCAGCGTGTCCTGGGTCTTCCCCGGGGCCTCCTCCCGGTTGGACGTGCCCGGAACACCTCACCAGGGAGGCGTCCAGGAGGCATCCTGATCAGATGCCCGAGCCACCTCATCTGACTCCTCTTGATGCGGAGGAGCAGCGGCTCTACTCTGAGCCCCTCCCGGATGACTGAGCTTCTCACCCTATCTTTAAGGGAAAGCCCAGACACCCTGCGGAGGAAACTCATTTCAGCCGTTTGTATTCGCGATGTCGTTCTTTCGGTCACTACCCATAGCTCATGACCATAGTTGAGGGTAGGAACGTAGATCGACTGATAAATTGAGAACTTTGCCTTACGGCTCAGCTCTTTTTTCACCACGACAGACTGATGCAGAGCCCGCATCACTGCGGATGCCGCACCGATCCGCCTGTCAATCTCAATTCTTCCCTCACTCGTGAACAAGACCGCGAGATACTTGAACTCCTCCACTTGGGGCAGGATCTCATCCCCAACCCTGAGAGGGCACTCCACCCTTTTCCGGCTGAGGACCATTGTCTTGAATTTGCAGGTGCTGATTCTCATCCCAGCCGCTTCACACTCAGCTGCGAACCGCTCCAGAGAGAGCTGAAGATCACGGCCTGATGAAGCAAACAGGACAACATCATCTGCAAAAAGCAGTGACCCAATCCTGTGTCCACCAAACCGGACCCCTTCAACACCCTGGCTGCGCCTAGAAATTCTGTCCATAAAAGTTATGAACAGAATCGGTGACAAAGGGCAGCCCTGGTGGAGTCCAACTCTCACTAGAAACGGGCTCGACTTACTGCCGGCAATGCGGACCAAGCTCTGACACCGGTTGTACAGGGACCGAACAGCCCTTATCAGGGGGTCCGGTACCCCATACTTCCAGAGCACCCCCCACAGGATTCCCCGAAGGACACGGTCGAACGCCTTTTCCAAGTCCACAAAACACATGTAGACTGGTTGGGCAAACTCCCATGCACCCTCCAGGATTCTGCTAAGGGTGTAGAGCTGGTCCACTGTTCCGCGACCAGGACGAAAACCACACTGTTCCTCCTGAATCCGAGGTTCGACTATCCGACGGACCCTCCTCTCCAGAACCCCCGAATAGACTTTTCCAGGGAGGCTGAGGAGTGTGATCCCTCTGTAGTTGGAACACACCCTCCGGTCACCCTTTTTAAAGAGGGGGACCACCACCCTGGTCTGCCAATCCAGAGGCACTGTCCCCGAATTCCATGCGATGTTGCAGAGACGTGTCAACCAAGACAGTCCTACAACATCCAGAGCCTTAAGGAACTCCGGGCGTATCTCATCCAACCCCGGGGCCCTGCCACCAAGGAGTTTTTTGACCACCTCGGTGACTTCAGTCCCAGAGATGGCAGAGCCCACCTCAGAGTCCCCAGGCTCTGCTTCCTCATTGGAAGGCATGTTAGTGGGATTTTGGAGGTCTTCGAAGTACTCCCCCCACCGACCCACAATGTCCCGAGTCGAGGTCAGCAGCGCACCATCCCCACCATATACAGTGTTGACACTGCACTGCTTCCCCCTCCTGAGACGCCGGACGGTGGACCAGAATCTCCTCGAAGCCGTCCGAAAGTCGTTCTCCATGGCCTCTCCAAACTCCTCCCATGCCCGAGTTTTTGTCAGCAACATCCGAAGTCGCATTCCGCTTGGCCTGCCGGTACCTATCAGCTGCTTCCAGAGACCCACAGGAGAAAAAGGTCCTATAGTACTCCTTCTTCAGCTCGACGGCATCCCTCACCGCTGGTGTCCACCAACGGGTTCGGGGATTGCCGCCACGACAGGCACCGACCACCTTGCGGCCACAGCTCCGGTCAGCCGCCTCAACAATAGAGGCACGGAACATGGCCCATTCGGACTCAATGTCCCCCACCTCCCTCGGGACGTGGTTGAAGTTCTGCCGGAGGTGGGAGTTGAAGCCACTTCTGACAGGGGACTCTGCCAGCTGTTCCCAGCAGACCCTCACAACACGTTTGGGCCTACCAGGTCATCTTCCCCCACCATCGAAGCCAACTCACCACCAGGTGGTGATCAGTTGACAGCTCCGCCCCTCTCTTCACCTGAGTGTCCAAGACATATGGCCGCAAGTCCGATGACACGACCACAAAGTCGATCATCGAACTGAGGCCTAGGGTGTCCTGGTGCCAAGTGCACATATGAACACCCTTATGCTTGAACATGGTGTTCGTTATGGACAATCCGTGACGAGCACAGAAGTCCAATAACAAAACACAGCTTGGGTTCAGATCGGGGGGGGCCATTCCTCCCAATCACGCCCTTCCAGGTCTCACTGTCATTGCCCACGTGAGCATTGAAGTCTCCCAGCAAAACAAGGGAATCCTCAGAAGGTATGCCCTCTAGCACCCCCTCCAGAGACTCCAAAAAGGGTGGATACTCCAAACTGCTGTTCGGCGCATACGTGCAAACAACAGTCAGGACCCTTCCCCCCACCCGAAGGCAGAGGGAGGCCACCCTCTCGTCCACCGGGGTAAACCCCAATGCACAGGCTCCAAGTTGGGGGGCAATAAGTATGCCCACACCTGTTCGGCGCCTCTCACCGGGGGCAACTCCAGAGTGGTAGAGAGTCCAGCCCCTCTCAAGGAGATTGGTTCCAGAGTCCAAGCTGTGCGTCGAGGTGAGTCCGACTATATCTAGCCGGAACCTCTCGACCTCGCGCACTAGCTCAGGCTCCTTCCCCTTCAGAGAGGTGACATTCCACGTCCCAAGAGCCAGTTTCTGTAGCCAAGGATCAGACCGACAAGGTCCCCGCCTTCGGCCACCACCCAACTCACACTGCACCCAACCTCCTTGGCCCCTCCCATAGGTGGTGAGACCATGGGAAGGAGGACCCACGTTACCTCTTCGGGCTGTGCCCGGCCAAGCCCCATGGGTGCAGGCCCAGTCACCAGGCGCTCGCCATCGAGCCCCACATCCAGGCCTGGCTCCAGAGGGGGGCCCTGGTGACCCGCGTCCAGGCAAGGAAAAACGTCGTCCAAGGTTTTTGTTCTTCATCGTTGGTTTGTTGAACCGCTCTTTGTCTCATCCCTCACCTAGGACAAGTTTGCCTTGGGTGTCCCTACCAGGGGCATAAAGCCCCGGACAACATAGCTCCTAGGATCATTGGGACGCGCAAACCCCTCCACCATGATAAGGTGACGGTTCAAGGAGGGGAATTACTGTGGTGTCACCAGAAAATGTGAGTATGTTGGTGTTGTTTTTGGCTTTATTGTTAGGTGTGACATAAGTACAGTCCAGGTTGAGGCAGAAATCTTTACTAGCCATTCCCAGAACTCCTTAGCCACAGACGTTGGTCTCAGTGGGCTTTACTTGTTCAGATTAACTTGGTTTTCATATGCAGTGGCTAAATGGTGGCTTTCAAGTACAGTGGGTGGTACTTGTACATTATGTTCACCTAATAATAGAAGAACCTTAATCCATATGGAAAGCACAGTGTTCTGAATAGAGAAAAGAGTGGATTCAGCTCATTTTAGTATGGAGTGTTAGATGCGGTGATTAAACCATATCCTTTTTTATTCTTACATTTACATTTATCATACTTAGACTTTATCTGTACATTATTATGTAAACTGAGTTCAATACAGCATTCTGTTTTTGTGGTTAATTGGAATGTCATTGTTGAAGGTTTTGATCTAGCATTTGTCCTTACAGTATTTAATACACAGCATAATTGATTCCTTGTACTAACAACAATTAAGTGCTCTTTGGAGGTCCTCCAGCTATTCCTTTTTAAAACTATCAGCAAGCTATGTAATATCTAACCATCACTCTTTCTTAACAATACTATCTATCTATCTATCTATCTATCTATCTATCTATCTATCTATCTAATCATCTGCTTGTAAAGACAAGTGTGGTAGTATGGCCAGCCTTATGTGTTATACACCACTTTAATGAAAGTAAGAATGACCCAGAATATTATTTCCTCTAGCATGAAAAGTACTCAGCTGGCAATATTTTACAACTAAAATATAAGTTATTGAACCACTAAACATCCACATACAGTACATAAACATACAAATGATGTTACGTGTGAAGTAATAATAACATCATAAGTGAGATATTGGCTAACTGATGTTGTAGGCAAGGAAAAAAGTCTGTTGGCAGTTTGGTTTCAATCAAGTCTCTGAAAAACATGGGATCCAAATTTTTTGTTGTATTATGAAACTGAGCCAGAAATTTAGTTTGCTAGACTTGATATCCAGCTATTGCAAATTTGCCAGCAGCAGAGTGAACAGCGTCAGTGAGACCATGTCTGTTTTGCAGCTTGCACAGATAACAAAGTCTTAATAAGCCCCATATGTTCTCTGTAATCAGGTCCAACATCCCTTGTCTCAACTGTGATTCAATAGCACAAGTATTTTCAGGCAGAAAATGATGGATGAATGTGTTTTCAAAGTTAGGATCGCTCTTTAAAGAGACCAGTAGCACATTCTTTCTGATTTTGCAAAAGTGATACAATGAAAGAAAAAGTACAGCAATTTCTTCTTGATACTACTTCTTTTCTTTCTTAAAAGAGCAAAGCTTTACAGCTTTATAAAATTAATTCTCTTTTCAGTGAACCAGCCTTTGGCAGCTCTGCTGAAGTTTGCTCTCTGAATTCAATAAAAGACCAAATGAAAAGCACAAGGCCAGATTCACACTTCAGTGCTCAACTTAAGGAGAGAATGGAAAAAGATAAGAAATTTTATTGTCTCAGCTTTTTAAAGATTAACACTTTTTTCATGCCAAAACCCCCCCGATCACCCCCCCTCCCATCAATATGCCTTCTATCTCAATGGTGTTCTACTGGTTGTATTGAAGATGAATGATTTCTTACACCTTTTTGCTGTCATTTATTTTATTTTCCAAGACACTCTTACAGATACCTTAAACACATGGTTTACTCTTCTAACAACCATTGCATCATAAACACGATTGTTACAGTAAAACAAACCAGCGCTATTAATCTGCTAATTCTTGAGGTTTCCCAGATCTAATGCACTCTCTTTGATTTAACCCATTCGTGCTAAATGAATACAAGAGGAGAGATGCATGTGACCGTGATGAGTTTGTTATTTGATTGCTGATGCATTAAGTCATGGAGGAAGCTGGGGTTAGGATTACAGATTTTGTGCACAGTTTTATTGTAAGTGTGTATGTAGGTCCTTGTGCAAAACTTACTAAGATTTGATATAAAATGTTCAAACTGCTTGCTTTAATGCATAAAATACATCATGTCAGTAAATCTCAGTCTCCATTCTAGAAAGACACTGAAACACATTTGAATGGTACTGCATGCAGGCTTTTTTAAATAATAAGTACAAAGTTAGACTTTTATTTCTTCAAATTTGAAACAGCCTTCATTGAATAACAATACCATTTTTTAAAGTTAATTTAATCAAAGTCTCAAATTTTATAGAATTTGATAAGTTTTTCTCTATCCTCTATTATAAAATAAGTGGGAACCAACTAGGCTTGAAATTTTAGAATTTGTTTTTAAAGAATCAATTTGTTAATTTTTCCAAAACTTAGCTTATTTTTGTAGCCTTGCTTTGAAAACATTTATTTCCCTGTGTATTTGCTTTATGAAGTGAAACTAAATATTGGAATTTGATAAAATGATTGGAATGAGGTTATGGCCAACAGGTCACCAGACCAAAACCTTAAAACTTACTATTACGATGACTTCCAAAACAACCATGATCCTCCATACTGAGGTACTCTTCAGATTAACCACATATTACGTAACTGCGTATTGAAATAATTTTTTAACTTCATTACTGTTCACACTTTTGTGCTACTCCACCATTTTTGGTAGAAGTCCAGCATTGCATATTGGCTACCACTTGTCACTTCTCAAGATTAGTAACCAAAGTGCACTAAAAACACTCCCTGTGTACAGAAAGCTCTAAATCTCATCTCTACAGCCTATTTGTATCCCAATGGTTTGACACAACATTACCTATTTGGCACCACTTAAAGCTATTCAGATGGTTATTTATGAAGTAAAAAACAAGGGACTGTTTGATTTTTTATTTTTTTTTTTGCCCATGATGATATCTGGCATATGAGTCTATTTAGACTTTCAAGAGTCATTCTATTGGAGCTACAGTATGTATTGAATTGATTCCAGCATTGGAAAGCCAGTCTGCCCAAAACTGGGCTACACCTGTTTATATGCAGATTTAAACGGTTGGCTTTCTGGCAACAGGCCCATACTAGAGAAAAGTGACCAACAAATCAGGAATATCTTGGCCAAGATTCAGCTTTGTCATGCCTGCTGTGATGGAAGCCATAAATGACTGATGAGACACTACATTCATTTGTCAAATATTTTGGGTGTCTGTGGTAACCTATGAAGAAAATTTGCAGTACTATCCAGTTTTCCTAACGTAATCGTGGCAATTGACAGCACTCATACTGTGATAAGTGCACCTAGTGAGAATGACACTGTTTTTATTAACTGTACATTGTAACATTCCGTCAACACAAAAGTCAACTGAGATGCTAAGATGAAGTTGACAAAAGCTGGTTAGCTGGGTCAAACCATAAATCATTTAGGCAAAGTACATAGCCTGTAATATTCATTGTAAAAATAATTACTTGTGTCAGAGGATAGGTCCTTAAATCTTTCCCAGACCTCCAGACCATAGAAGAGTGGTACTTCAATGCAGTGCAGAGGGCAAAGAACTGTTCAAATGCAACAGGCAGTGGTGTCAAGTTGGGAGGCTCCTCCACCAACCAAGGAATATCTGCAGCATTGTGATTCCTTATGAATGAGATTCATTAACATAGTCCATGTATGGTTGTTCTAGGATGGCAACCAACCGCAGTTTGAGGCACGTTCAGCTACACACATTTATAAGATGATTATGATTTATAAAGGTAAATTGTATAGAAATGTGCATACATCAATGTTTATAAATCTGATTTTTTTTTTTTTTTTGCCATATACATTTTCATGTTTTATGGCATGCTGGAATCCATGTAAAGTTTTATCAATGAGACCCCTAGTCCTTATACTGTCTGTTGCAATTCAAAAATCCCTTTGGTCATTTACCTGAAACTCCTAGCAGCCCCAGGAGTCTTTGCCGTCCTTAATCCCAGCACTCATCTTACCCAACACCTCTCTGATAAAGCACACTAGTCACACTGGCCATTGCTCCAGTCCCTCCTGGGTCCTCTGTTACAAAGTATTTTGGCAAATGTAAGGATGCTTATTCCCATCTCTGTAAAATAAATATAAACATGTAAAAATAATGGCCAGCACGGTGGCGCAGCGGTAGTGCTGCTGCCTCTCAGTTAGGAGACACCCAGGTTCGCTTCCTGGGTCCTCCCTGCGTGGAGTTTGTATGTTCTCCCCATGTCTGCGTGGGTTTCCTCCCACAGCCCAAAGACATGCAGGTTAGGTGGATTGGCAATTCTAAATTGGCCCTAGTGTGTGGGTGTGTTTGTGTGTGTCCTGCGGTGGGTTGGCACCCTGCCTGGAATTGATTCCTGCCTTGTGTCCTGTGTTGGCTGGGATTGGCTCCAGCAGACCTCCGTGACCCAGTGTTTGGATTCAGCGGGTTGGAAAATGGATGGAAGGATGGATGTAAAAATAATAAGACTTGTGCTCTTTCACAAAGTTTTACTTGCCTAAATGTAGCTGTTTGCACTGGAAATGTGTGCATGTCTGCTCCGTGGGAGGGTTGATGAAGAAACAGATTCAGTACATGTAAATGTATATGATGCAAAATAAATTATGATTGTGCATCTACACACTGTGTGTGTGTGCGTGTGTGTCTTTGTGTGTATATATATATATATACATATTATGAGGGGCCATTCAGGAAATTGGATTGGTTCGTAAATATATACATTGGTTCAGATATATATATCAGTTCAGATACATTGGTTTGAATATATACATTGGTTTTAATACATCCGTTCAGATATATATTTCGGTTCAGATATATACATTGGTTGGGATATATTGGTTGAGATATATACATTGGTTTGAATACATCCGGTCAGATATATACATTGGTTTAGATATATTGGTTGAGATATATATAAATTGGTTTGCATAGATCCGTTCTGATATATATACATTGGCTGAGATACATCCGTTCAGATATATACATTGGTTTGAATACATCCGTTCAAATATATACATTGGTTGAGATATATATATTGGTTGATATACATTGGTTTAAATATATATATTGGTTAAAATAGATTGGTTTAGATATATACATCGGTTCAGATACATCCGTTCTGATATATATATATATATATATTGGTTCAGATAGATCCGTTCAGATATATACATTGGTTGGGATTTATGGGCAGGCACAACGAAGCCACCAATGTTTAGCATCTCCCTTTCGCTTTATCATTGCTTCAACACTGTTGTAATTATTGTGCACATTTTATACAAGTAGCATATGCCTGTCTGTCGCGTATGGTTTCATAAGCCTTCTTGGTTGGGGATCCTCGATTTCAAAGCACATTTTTTTCCTTTCATTATTTAAAACACTCGCACAGATACCCACCTCTTCGCCTCGCTCCGTCCCGCCCCGGCTCATTTTACCCGCCTCACTCACTCCCTCTTTTCCCACCCATGACAGATTCTTCTCAAAAGCAGAGTTACCAGAAAGCATTAATCGCAACCACAGTACCTCCCATTTTTTCACTTTATGAGACGCTGGTTTATCATTGGTGGAAAGCCGTCCAGTGATATCTGTTATTCCGTATTGGCAGCATTTCATTAAAGGGCGATCTGTTTCAGCAAGGAAGTTTGTCCTGTTTGCTGAAAGGATGTTATGGAGGAAAACACTGGAGTTGCTCTGTTTCTTTAAATGTTGATCAGGGATCAAAATGGCCAGAATATTCCCGCTTCACAAATAACTGATGTTTAACTGTTTTTATAGTAAAACTAACAAAACCACAAACAAGCACGTACACGCTCACACACACACACTCAAACTCACAAATCGTGGGTCGCACGTACTACTGATTAAGCGTATCTGTCAAGCGTGATTATTTTTTCACCCCATTAAACAGATTCTTCTCAAAAGCTGAGTTACCAGGAAGCATTGATAGCAACCGCAGTACCTCCCATGTTTTCACCTCAACAGACGCTGGTTTATCATTGACCGAAAGCCGCCCGGTGATTTCTGTTATTCCTATTGGCAGCATTTCATTAAAGCACAATCTGTTTCAGCAAGGAACTTAGTCCTTTTTGCTGAAAGGATGTCATGGAGGAAAACACTGGAATAGCGCTGTTTCTTCTGAATGTTTATCAGTGATCAGGGACCAGAATTATCAGAATATTCCTGCTTCACAAATAACTGATGTCTGCTTTTATTGTAAAACTGAGAAAACCACACACACGCGTGTACACAACACAAACACTCAAACTCACAAATCGTGGGTCTCACACACTACTAATTAAGTGTATCTGTCATGGACGATCATTTTTTTCACCCAATAAAACTTTAGTTCGTCAAAGTTAGAAAGCAGCGCGGTGATTTCTATTATTCCTTATTGGCAGCATTTAATTTAAAGATGATTCACGTCAACAAGGTGAAAGAGTCTTTTATTTTGACAGGACGATCTTTTTTTAGGCTGAAAAGAAAACAGTTATTACTTACCCTCTTTGCTTCAAATTGGCTTTTTAAAAAACATTTTTGATATAATTTGTTTATGACAGTATAAAATAACAAAAGTAGTGCTCAAAATTATAATGCGCCTATCTAACAGGAAGAGGTGGTGGTAAGAGTGAGATTGCTGACTCACAGTTAAATGATCACTGGTTTGTGTCCGGGGGGCTTCCTTTCTGTTATTTTATTTATTTATTTTTACAAATTGCTTTGAGTAGTAAGAAAGGCGCTATAAAAACGTAATGAATTAATAACATTATTATTATTATTATTATTATTATTTATTTATTATACGTGTGAATGCGTGATCAAATTCAGCTGCTGCGTAGTGGGGTATGAATAGGGAGACTATGTGCTCGAGAATACCATGAATTCATTGAAATAATACACAACAAGGTGCACACGCAATGCAAACATAATGTGTATATTGTTGAAGTAAAGGTTCATATAAATTAATTATATACAACTTTTTAACAAGTTGAGAGATGTCAACTGGTTAAAATGCACGAAATTATACATGTATTGTTTTATAGTCCACACATAGTATATGTATATTATTAAAATAATGATATAAAAATCATATAAAATGGTATAGAATCTGCGTCGTAGACTTATTTTGTGTCAAATTTCTTCAAAGAAGTTTTTAATTAGTTTGCTTTAAAAAATCTTACGGCAAACATGTGAATCGTTGAAAATCGCTGATCTTAATCAATTTGTTTTAACGCATGCTCCGTGCAAAATGCTGTCATCTCTGTTAGTAAACATGCACGCGCAGCGATGTCCTGATGTCTGCGTTCTAAGGCTGCAGAAATATTAAACGCTATTGATGTTTTACCGGGGTGCTCTGTGATTGAGGGCGGACAGTAAACTTTGTTAAAATGATATCGAAAAATACCAGTTGTCAGTTGTGTTTTCAGTCGTTTTGGCGTGTTTACTGTTCTGTTACCAAAAAATTCTTCAATGGGGCTCATCAACAAAGAAACGTGGATAGTTAGATTTAGTAAAATATCAGTAATAATAATACATTGCTCGACACCCAGTAACACTTTACAAAGATATTTAAAAGACAGCTCGTTAAAATAAATGTAGCAATCCATTGTCATGCTATAAGTGACAGCTTGCTCTTAACCATTTACACAGGTGGTTTTTCCTGGGAATAAAAAAGGGGAAAAAATCCACGGGAAATGTTTTGTTGTTGAACTCAAATTTCACCTCCGCCATGTGAGTCATTAAAACTATTGGAATGACGACGCATGTCTCATCCACTGGTTGGGACGCTCGTTTTCCATGGCTGCTGTAGAGCTGTAAAATGTGTGCCCTCTGACTGCTGATTACAAAATGAACACCGGAGAGGTAAAAATATGTAAAATTGATATTAAAAGGTTGTACACTGTAAAAAAAAAAATGTAAAATTTACGGTAAAAAACTGGCAGCTGCAGTCGCCAGGATTTTACCGTAAAAAAGAAGTTAACAATGTTTTTTGGTTTACGGTACACTTTAAAAAATAATGTTAAATTTACGGTAAAAAACTGGCAGCTGGGTTGCCAAAATTTTACCGTAATAAATAAGGTGACAATATTAGGTTTACAGTATAATTTTGTAATAAAAACTATTTGGTCTTTGCAATAAACTCCAACAGAAGGAAATGTTTAACCATAACTAGAAGCTCATGTTGTATAATAAATATGACAATTAATAAAAAATATTTATTGGCAGGGTCCAACCCCAGTACATAGTTTGCATCAGTTAGTTAATAACAACCAATAGCAAGCATGTGCCGATTAATTATACACATTGAAAACAATACGATGTTTAAAGAAATTACGGCACTTGCCTGGTAGGGAAGTAAAGTTTTCTCTGTTGTGGTGTATGGTGTCATACTTATCGAATATAACCAACCATAAATCAGCTTCCATAACCTCAAAAACCCTTCGGCACATGGGGAAAAATAAGTCTCTTAACTTAGGTTACGTTTTTTTCCCTACTATTCAAAGGTATGCGGTTCACCAGGAACAATATTTTAAAAAGGGGCGTGTCCTTATGCAAATATCGTAGCCGGTTTTACTGAAACAGTGATTTACCGTTTTACATTTTACGGTTGTTTACCTTCATTATTTAACAGTTTTACACTGTAAAATTAACAGATTTTTTCAGTATAACTGTAATGCATCAATAAACGGTATTTAGCATATTTTTTAAGGTAGAAAAATATTGATTTTACAGAACTTGGCTGTAAAAAATAATGAAATTTATTGTTTAAGATATACAGGTAATTTTCAGTAGAACATAAGGTAACTTTCCTTTTTTTCAGAAAAGGTCTTTTACCTTCACCATTTACAGTATTTGTACCGTTAAATTTACTGACATTTTTTACAGTGTACGTATAGTTTTCTATATAATCTTCTCCACTATGTGTCTGCATCCTATCCCCTACAGGGAACACTCATTTCCATGGCTGGAGCAGATCCATGGGCTTGTGTGCACCCTGTCTGCTGCTTTCAAAATGAACCCTGGATAACTAATATTATCTGAAATCCATGGTAAAAGATTGATGAAAGTCTTCTACATCACTTTCAAGTCTACTGTGTCCCATTGTTCTCTCCACTCAAAGGGACACTCACTTCTACAGCTGAGCTGTAAAAAACACCTGTGTAAATGTTTAAGAGCAAGCTGTCACTTATAGCATGACAATGGAATGCTACATTTATTTTAACGAGCTGTCTTTTAAATGTCTTTGTAAAGTGTTACTGGGTGTCGAGCAATGTATTATTATTACTGATATTTTACTAAATCTTATTATCCACGTTTCTTTGTTGATGAGCCCCGTTGAAGAATTTTTTGGTAACAGAACAGTAAACACGCCAAAACAACTGAAAATACAACTGACGACTGGTATTTTTCGATATCATTTTAACAAAGTTTACTGTCCGCCCTCAATCACAGAGCACCCCAGTAAAACGTCAATAGCGTTAAATATTCCTGCAGCCTTAGAACGCAGACATCAGGACATCGCTGCGCGTGCATGTTTACTAACAGATATGACAGCATTTTGCAGGGAACATACGTTAAAACAAATTGATTAAAATCAACGATTTTCAACGGTTACATGTTTGCCGTAAGATTTTTTAAAGCAAACTAATTAAAAACTTCTTTGAAGAAATATGACACAAAATACGTCTACAACGCAGATTCTATATCATTTTATATGATTTTTATATCATTATTTTAATAATATGCATACACTATATGTGGACTATAAAGCAATACATGTATAATTTCGTGCATTTTAACCAGCTGACATCTCTCAACTTGTTAAAAATTTGTATATAATCAATTTATATGAGCCTTTACTTCAATAATATACACATTATGTTTGTATTGTGTGTGCACCTTGCTGTGTAATTATTTCAATGAACTTGTGGTATTGCCGAGCACATAGTGTCCCTATTCATATCCCACTACGCAGCGGTTGAATTTGATCACGCATTCACACGTATAATAATAATAATAATAATATTATTAATTCCTTATGTTTTTATAGCGCCTTTCTTACTACTCAAAGCAATTTGTAAAAATAAATAAATAAAATAACAGAAAGGACGCCCCCCCGACACAAACCAGTGATCATTTAACTGCGAATCAGCAATCTCACTCTTACCACCACTTCTTCCTGTTAGATAGGCGCATTATAATTTTGAGCACTACTTTTGTTATTTTATACTGTCATAAACAAGTGTGTGTGGTTTTCTCAGTTTTACAATAAAAACAGACATCAGTTATTTGTGAAGCAGGAATATTCTGATTATTCTGGTCCCTGATCACTGATAAACATTCAAAAGAAACAGTGCTATTCCAGTGTTTTCCTCCATAACATCCTTTCAGCAAACAGGACCAAGTTCCTTGCTGAAACAGATCGCCCTTTAATGAAATGCTGCAAATACGGAATAATAGAAATCACCGGGCGGCTTTCAGTCAATGATAAACCAGTGTCTGTTGAGGTGAAAAAATGGGAGCTACTGCGGTTGCTATCAATGCTTCCTGGTAACTCAGGTTTTGAGAAGAATCTGTTTTGTGGGGTGACAAAATAATCGCCCTTGACAGATTCGCTTAATCAGTAGTACGTGCGACCCACGATTTGTGAGTTTGAGTGTGTGTGTGAGTGTGTACGTACTTGTGTGTGGTTGTGTTAGTTTTACTATAAAAACGTTAAACATCAGTTATTTGTGAAGCGGGAATATTCTGGTCATTTTGATTCCTGATCAACATTTAAAGAAACAGAGCAACTCCAGTGTTTTCCTCCATAACATCCTTTCAGCAAACAGGACTAAGTTCCTTGCTGAAGCAGATCGCTCTTTAATGAAATGCTGCCAATACGGAATAACAGATATCACCGGGCGGCTTTCCACCAATGATAAACCAGCGTCTCATGAGGTGAAAAAATGGGAGGTACTGTGGTTGCGATTAATGCTTTCTGGTAACTCTGCTTTTGAGAAGAATCTGTCATGGTTGGGAAAAGAGGGAGTGAGTGAGGCGGGTACAATGAGCCGGGGCGGGATGGAGCGAGGCGAAGAGGCGGGTATCTGTGCGAGGACCCCCAACCAAGAAGGCTTACGAAACAAAACGCGACAGACAGGCATATGCTATTTGTATAAAATGTGCACAATAATTACAACAGTGTTGAAGCAATGATGAAGCGAAAGGGAGATGCTAAACATGGGTGGCCACGTTGTGCCTGCCCATAAATCCCAACCAATGTATATATCTGAACGGATCTATCTGAACCAATATATATATCAGAATGGATGTATCTGAACCGATGTATATATCTAAACCAATCTATTTTAACCAATATATATATATTTAAACCAATGTATATCAACCAATATATATATCTCAACCAATGTATATATTTGAACGGATGTATTCAAACCAATGTATATATCTGAACGGATGTATCTCAACCAATGTATATATATCAGAACGGATCTATGCAAACCAATTTATATTTATCACAACCAATGTATATATCTGACCGGATATATTTAAACCGATGTATATATCTTAACCAATATATCCCAACCAATGTATATATCTGAAGCGAAATATATATCTGAACGGATGTATTAAAACCAATGTATATATTCAAACCAATGTATCTGAACCGATATATATATCTGAAACAATGTATATATTTACGAACCAATCTTTTTTTCCTGAACGGCCCCTCATAATATATACTGTATATATATATACACAAAGACACACACACACACACACACACACAGTGTGTAGATGCACAATCATAATTTATTTTGCATCATATACATTTACATGTACTGAATCTGTTTCTTCATCAACCCTCCCACAGAGCATACATGCACACATTCCCAGTGCAAACAGCTACATTTAGGCAAGTAAAACTTTGTGAAAGAGCACAAGTCTTATTATTTTTACATCCACCCATCCATTTTCCAACCCGCTGAATCCAAACACTGGGTCATGGGGGTCTGCTGGAGCCAATCCCAGCCAACACAGGGCACAAGGCAGCAACCAATTCCAGGCAGGGTTATTATATATAAAAAAGGAATATCTTCATTATGTATTAGATGATATGATTCATTCTTAAAAGTGCATATATTCTAAAGTGAAACTCATGCATAATGAAATGCTTCTGCTATATGCAGAAGCTGGCAGTTGCGTCATAGCCTCCCTGTGACACTAAACTGAACAAATAGGTCATATCTGTCTTGTGGTTGAAAGCTTTTTTACTTACTGTACCAGGTATTTGCAATTACATGCCAACTGGAAAGCCAAGGAAGATGTAACTTTGTTTGTAATGTTCTGTAACATTTCCCAAGCAACATATCTATAATATGTACTGGTCCTAAGCCACTCTGGTTAAACCCATAAACTATCTATCTAACATCTCTAAAAACATCTTCACATGCATTATTTAAAATGATGTTTATCTACCTTAATTTATGGAATTTATATTTTACAGGGGGGGTTTACAAAATAAGCCATTTGAAATTCTGAATTATTTGATTATAGTCTGCATAAATTTGATCAACTGTTCAGTAACAAAATTGCATTATTGACAGTGCTGACACCAGGCCCAGAGCCCATTGTGGACGGAGTGCCAGTGCATGAAAGGGTATAGTGTGGCAAACATCCACGCACATTCACACTGACAACATTCATGGTTGTAAGTCAATCCAGCTTTATCAGAATCAGAAACATATTTATTGGCCAAGAATGTTCATATACAAGGAATTTGACTCCATTTTTTTTTTGTTTTTTTTTGTTTTTGACTCGCAACATATAGTTGTATGGCAAAAATACACTGAATTGTAAGTGCACACCTGAAGAAAAAAAAAAACACTGTAAATATCATGCAAGGCAGTTTAGGAATTACTGAATACAATACAATACAGTTTATTTTTGTATAGCCCAAAATCACACAGGAAGTGCCGCAATGGGCTTTAACAGGCCCTGCCTCTTGACAGACCCCCAGCCTTGACTCTCTAAGAAGACAAGGAAAAACTCCCAAAAAAAACCTTGTAGGGGGAAATGGAAGAAACCTTGGGAAAGGCAGTTCAAAGAGAGACCCCTTTCCAGGTAGGTTGGGTGTGCAGTGGGTGTCAAAAGAAGGGGGTCAATACAATACACAGAACAGAACAAATCCTCAATACAGCATAAAAATAAAAACTTTAGAAGTACAGAGCAGAATTTAACAGTAGATGATATCACATAATAAGATTTGGATATTTTTAGAGTCCTGGAGACCTCATCCATCAAGCTGCCTCCCCCATTTGGCCATTCAACGGCTGAAACAGTGCTAGGCCAGCCAATACGATGAAAGGATCCCTCTTTCCCATGATTCCTGTGATCCTCCATCAGGGATGACTTTACCATAGGAAGGCAAACAATTTGGCAGGTGGGCCGTGGCACCAATTGCCACATTTGAGTACCGAGAAGAGAAACAGAATAGGTGAGGGTTAGTATTCAATTATAACTATCATGTTACTTATGTTTTAGTGCTAATGACAACAGAGATGCAGTATGTACAGTTAATCAGCAGCTCTAGTCAGGATATGCTAAACTGAAGTAGTGAGTCTTCAGCCGGGATTTAAAGGCTGAGACCGAAGGGGCATCTCTTATAGAAGCAGGCAGACCATTCCACAGTTTAGGGGCCCTGTAACTAAAAGCTCGACCTCCCACTGTTATTTTATTAATCCTTGGAATCATAAGCAGACCGGCATCTTGAGATCTTAATGTGCGCTCTGGTTTGTAAGTCATGATAAGTTCAGACAAGTAAGTCGGAGCTTGGCCATTTAATGCTTTATATGTTAAAAGGAGGATTTTGAAATCTGCCCTAAACTTAACCGGGAGCCAGTGTAAGGATTTAAGAACTGGAGTTATGTGTTCATATTTTCTTGTTCTTGTAATAATTATTGCAGCCGCATTTTGGATTAACTGGAGGCTTTATAAAGAACAGTTTGAACAGCCAGTGAACACCGCATTGCAGTAGTCAATCCTACTAGAGATAAATGCATGAATTAATTTCTCGGAATCCTGTTTATTTAGAAAGCGCCTTAATTTCCTAACATTTTTAAGATGGAAGAAACATGTTTTGGATAACTTTGTAATATGTGCTTTAAATGACATGCTAGAATCAAAGATAACTACTTGATTGCGGGCTGATTCAGTAAAATTAATTGGGATTCCAACTGAGTTAAATGATGACAAAATATTGCTGTGATCAGCATCATTCCCTCCAACAATTAACATCTCTGTTTTATTTGTATTTAAAGACAAGTAGTTATCATTCATCCACTCCTTTAATTCGCTAACACAACTAATTAAAGACAACATCTGATAAACTTCATTTGATTTAAATGAAAGGTATAACTGGGTGTCAGCTGCATACGAGTGAAAATTAACATTATGTTTCCTAATGAGAGATCCCAGTGGAAGCATGTAAAGTGAAAACAGTAAAGGTCCCAGTATTGAGCCCTGCAGGACACCATATTGAACTTCTGTGTGTAATGATGGAGTACTGTCAGCACATTTCTGTACATATTGGAATCGATTTGATAAATAAGAACTAAACCAAGCGAGCACGGGGCCTGTAAGCCCAACATCGTTTTCTAGCCTGTGCAGTAAAATAGAATGGTCAATGGTGTCAAATGCTGTACTTAAGTCTAACAACATAATTACAGTGGAGTTTCCTTCATCATAGGATATCAGAATGTCATTTACAACCTGTGTTAGTGCTGTTTCTGTACTATGACCAGTGCGAAACCAGACTGGAATTTCTCAAATAAATTGTAATGTGTAAGGTGTGACTGAAGCTGACTGGCGACTACTTTTTCTAGTATTTTAGAGAGAAATGGTAAGTTTGAAATAGGCCTATAATTATTTAGTATGTGTGGGTCTAGGTCTGACTTTTTAAGTAAAGGTTTAATGACTGACACTTTTAATGCATCAGGTACGGTGCCATGCAGTAATGAACTATTGATAATGTTTAGAATAGGCACTGCAAGAACATCCATTGCACTTTTTACTAGTTTTGTTGGCACTGGATCTAGGGAACAAGTAGTGGGCTTTATTTTAGAAATTAAAGTTAAGACTTCCTGCTCAGTTACAGGATTAAAATTATTAAAGTGCTGAATGCAATGTGAGACAGGGTCTGCTAAGCTAGTATTTGGTTTGTACTGTGATGCTGAGATCTGGGATCTTATATTTTTAATTTTCTCATTGAAGAAGTTCATAAAGTCTGTATTGCTAATATCTGTTGGTATTTTTCACTGTTGATCTGAATTCCCATTTGTTAATTTAGCCACTGTTCTAAACAGTACCCAAGGATGTTTATTATTGCTATCTATTAATGTAGAATAGTATTCTGAGCGAGCTTTAAAGAGGGCTTTTTTATATTTATTAACACTCTCTGTCCATGCAATTTGAAAGACATGTAGCTTTGTTGTTTTCCATCTGCACTCCAGTTTTCGACACTCTAATTTAAGAGCTCGAGTGTTTTCATTAAACCAGGGAAAGTTTCTATGTGCTTTGATCACTTTTGTTTTAAGGGGAGCCACTGTGTCCAGAGCGTCTCACAAGGTCACATTATAATGTGATGTTAGCTGATCGAAATTGTATTCCATGTTTACATTTGATGTTAACTGATCTAAATGGTTTTCCACAATTACACTTGACTTACTCAAGGTATCTATACATTTTTAAGCAGAATTACAATCTAGATGTCGCACTGTCTTTGTTTTAATCTGTGAGTGCGTTGGCAAGGGCAGGACTAAATCAAATGTAATTAAGAAGTGGTCGGAAATAACTTCATTTAATGGAGTAATATTTAAATTTTGAATTTCAACTTTGAAAGTTAGAATTAAATCTAATGTGTGGTTATGATTATGAGTTGGACCTTTGACAATCTGATAAAATCCTCCAGAATTTAACAAATAAGTAAAACATTTGCTAAAAGTGTCAGTTTCCACATCAATGTGTACATTAAAATCCCCCATCAGTACTACGTGATCATAATTTATAGCCAAATCAGATAGAAGGTTGCTAAATTCAGTCATGAACAATGAATATGGCCCTGGTGGTCTGTAGACTAGCACTATAATTGTGTTGGAATCTGTTTTAATATTTAAAATGAATGCCTCAAAGGATGTAAAGTTGCCTACATTTTTAGAAGTGATTTGTATTTTGTTAAAATGAATTATTCCAAGGCCTCCTCCTCAACCAGAATCTCTAGACTTATGAAGGAATGAGTATCCATCTGGTGACGCCTCAGCTAGGGGAAAAGTGTCATATTTACTAAGCCAGGTTTCAGTGAGAAGACACAGATCAGATTTTGTACTTAATATAATATCATTTACCAAAACAGCTTCAGTGCCAAGAGAGCGAATGTTCAATAAACAGCATTTAAAACTGCATGGTCCTTTCTGAACTGGTAATATATTTTTTGTTTTAATTTGAAGTAAATTTCTATTACAGATGCCCCTGGTGGAGGGTCTGGTTTTATCCCTTGGTCTAATTATACAGCTTATTTTTTGGTTATCAATTAATTTAAAGTTTGTTTCAAGACTAAATTTACTGGATGCCCCACGACAAGGGCTTTGGTTAACAGCTTCAGGAAGATAACAGGTGGGATAAACAACAGCCTGTGATTTAAGATCACATGACTGCGGGTTGGATGGTGCTCTAATCAGTCAACCAGGCAGTTTTGCTGCCATATTTTGGGATAATACATAAGATCCCCTCCAGTTAGGATGAAGACCATCTCTTCTGAAAAATCCAGGCCTTTCCCAAAAATCATCCCAATTGTTCACAAACGCTATGCTTTTATTTGCACACCAGGTTTCTAGCCACCAGTGAAGGGAATGCAATCTGCTATAAATCACATCCTCTCTATATAATCTTGGTAAGGGACCAGATACAATTAAATTCCAACATTTTCTTTTAGCTTTGGTGCATAGAGAGATAAAATTCCGCTTTAATACCTCAGATTGCTGTAAATAAATATCATTAGTGCCGACATGCAGCAATAAGGTAGATACTTCATCGTTGGCGACACGGTCCAGATGCCAGAAATCTTGGCCCCTGCGAGGCACTTAACATTAACTGCTGGTTTAACATAGTTTGGAATTGTAACATTCCGCACTATGGAATCACCAATTATGAGCACTTTATTATTCTCAGTTTCCACAGGCGCGCTGCGGAGTGCTGAGAATCTGTTCTGGGTCCGAATTGGTGACCTGGGTGCCGGGGGACTACATTTTGGATTCTTAGACCCCCGTCTTACTGTTACCCACTCGCCCTGTAGCTGAATTGGTGCTTCTGATTTCGGCCGCACACTGACTACAGTGGGACCTGGAGAGACTGAAGCCGAATCAGAAGTAGCCGAATTGTCTAAACAAACCAAGTCGATCCAATTTTCGGTTTGCCTAATCGCTATCAGATTCTTAACGCGGTCCTCCAATTCGCGTATTTTCCCGACCAACTCTAAATTAACTAAACACTTTTGGCAGGTGAAGCTATCTACACTGTCGGCCGGAAAACCTGACTTGTACATACTGCAGGACACACAACATATAAACATGCCCTCAACGGGCAGAGAGCAGATAGAACTTACGTTAAGTGCTGAAGTCATCTTTGCCATTTTTATAGGTGCTTCGGCGCTTTCCGTGTTCAGCTGAATCACTAAGAGACCATCGGCTTTAAGTTTCCACCACCCGCTGAGCAATCGACTTTAATTTCTCACTGCCGGTTATTTCTACTGGTCAGCTGCCGGCTTTACCTCAGGTGAACTTGCTCGGGTGCTTGCGAAGGGCTACGTGCCTGTTGGAGACGCCGCTGCTCTCTGCTTCCGCTCGCTCGCTATGAACGAATACATAGTGAAGTAATATCTATATGAAACAAAATATTGCAAAATATTGGGGGAGCAGCCTGGGCAGGGTCAGCTGATTATATTTTTGAGATTAATGGCTTGTGGAAAGAAACTACACTTACTGTAGATGTACTTGTTCTGGCATAGTTTAATCTATAGTGCCTGGCATATGGGAGTTTAAGGAGATTGTGGCCTGGATGTGAGGTCTTGGTGATGTTTTTCCATACTTGTTTCATGACTCTGGAATAGTACAGATCCTGTAAGGTGGGAAGACTAATGCTAATGATCTTCTCAGCAGACCTGACTATTCTTTGTAGCCTGTTCTTGTCATCTTTAGTTGCTGATGCAAACCACTCTGTAATGGACGAGCTGAGAACAAACTTAATAATGGCTGTGTAGAGCTGAATCTGCCACCCTAGTGATAGATTGAAGTCAATGTTGGCTGTCACAGGAAGTACATCCATTGCTGTACATTTTTTATAATGGAATATACTTTATATTGGTCTTCCATTTCAAGTTCCATAAGAGTATGGACCTCAGAAATATGAAGGTTTCCACAAGTGAAACACTATTATTATTATTAAGTATGGTAAGAAGAGATAATATTGGGGGAGCCCTCCTAAAGTCCTTATGGTGGGTTCAGCATAGGAACCAACTTTGGATAGTAGATAAGCCCATCATAGTCAGCACCTACACACATGTACCAATCAACCAACATGACATGGACAGAACATGCACCCTTGTGCTGTCACACTATCCACTCCATCACCTTGTGGCCCCATTTTCTGCAGTAAAACAATTAAAACTCGTTTTAAGACAAAAAGTTTATACCGTACATGTCAACGGTACTTTATGCATGCAAGCGATACTCTCTTTTATAACACAACAACAATATTTAAGAAATAATTTGTTTCCATAATGAATATTGGATTTCTTCCAGCTCATGCTCTGTTCATGTACCCTCTCTCATACTTTATCAACTTTTAACTGTAATGTAACGTAAGAAACATAAACCAATTTGATTAATACAACAGTTAATAAAGGTTATATAACAATGGTGCTTTAGATAATTAAGGCACATCTTCTCCATCATAATAAATAGGAATTAATGTAGTGACTAATTCCGTGTTCATGTGCTCTAGGAATTTTAAGAACTACTGTGGGTGACATCTCACCTGTATTCACATGATTTTCACTGCGGGAGAAATGGAATTCACTGCTGATTTGCTACTTAGTAAGCACAAAAAGCAATTAGTGGTAAGCTAAAATTATCATATTAAAAATAAAAGGCCAACTAAACCCATTAAGTGTGTATTGAATCAATCCAAATACAAATGTTGCCATAAAAATGCAATTTCTGGATGACCTACTGTACTTATTACTTTTTTATTTTACATTATTGAAAGAGGTGAGAATTTAGTTGTAATTAATAGTTGTTATGAAGAACTATGCAATATTACAGGTAATTACTCTCATGACTGCTGTTAATTATTGACCGGTTAATAGAGAGGGCTGCCTTGGCAATTTACACTTCAAGGAGATTTTCATCACGGAGTTCAACATCTGGTCTCTTATTCATTGAGTGTGTGAACCCTATAATTTTAAATATTGCTCTACAGGAGGCTATTTTTCTATTAGGCAGCAAACATTTTCTTCAGAACATTGCACTTCAAACATCCTTAATCCAATTCAGGTTTGCAAACCCAACACCTATTTTGGCAGGGTCAAGTGTAAGGCAGGAACTAGCCCAAATGGGTCCTCAATAAATAGCAGGGTCTAGTCAAACACAAATACTCATGGGGTCAATTTAGAATCACCCATGAGGAACCGATAGCCCTTGATTCACTTTTTAATCCCATTTCTATTGGTAATTTTGAGCCTACTTCTGCAGCATTGGGAACAATGTATGAACCAGTCTAAGAAAAGGCACTAGTGCATTACACACACACACACACACACATGCACACATGCTCACACTCAAACAGTGGTAATTAAGAATTTTGTGAAAGCCACTACTTGGTCACCATTGAACATACATAATTTAGTTTGTTTAGATACTGAAAATTAAGAATAATTGTTAATGTCATGCTTCAAAAAGCTGAAAAGACTTATCAAATCTTCACCTTTTTCTTTCATTCATATGCTTCACTTTTCATTAAAGCTCAAATTATTCATGAATAAAAAATTGTGGAAACATACTGAGCTTTCATGTTGCAGAAGAACAAATGTGTAAGAGACAAGGAAATTCATGGATTGATAAAACAAGGCTATAAAAATATCTGGAATATGATCAATGATTGAAAGGAACAGACAACCACAAATACAAAAAGCAGAGATTAAGTCAAAATTATTTTGAAATATTTGATTTACTGAGATTCAGGAATGAGGAATTAAGCATCAAAACCAATTACCTGTAGTCCCTAATTTAATAATTGGTGCAGCCAGTGGAGAAAACATTTTTGGTCTGAATTGCTCTGTTGCCACTTATTATCAGGAGGAGAAAGTAGCAAGGCCTAGAGAGAAAATGTGCAGTTTGGCAAGTAAACATCACAGAAAGTCATTCTTCTAAATATCATTGACATAAATATTATTATTTAAAAATTAGACTCTAGGCTATAATAAGTTTTTTTTTTCCTTAATGCTACTATTTGCAAAAGAGAAGATCTATAAAAAGAAAAAGTTACAGAAGTAGTTTTGAAAATAACAGGTTTTAATCTATCTGGTTATTAAGTGATATATGTCCCCTTTCATGCCCATAGGCTCAATTCTACAGTTACTCAATATAGACTGGATTACAGTAGATGGAGTCTGGAGTGCTGATGCAATGCATTTGCTAGATTACTTGCATTACTGACTGTTCAACTGAAAGCCCAAAAGTGATCTCACTCTTTTTCTGTAAAATCACTGTTTATGTGAGAGATAAAAATGATTTAGACATTCAACCATATATCAACATCTTAATTTCCACAGGTATTTAATTACAAAAGCTATAGCTTTTATGGATGCATATGGAATAGAATAAATGGTGCAATTAAAACTGAGTTCTTTTTTATTGCTTCTTTTCTTACTTTAAAACCGACAGCCTTTAAATGTTTATATTTAACCCATAGTCCTTCATCATTAATTTTTAGATGTATTTTTCTTATAACTAAGTTATGTTTTTATGTTTCTATTTCTTCTCAAAGCTGTCACAGCCAGCACTTTGATGTTTAACTTTAGTATTACCATATGAAGGATGGCTTGAGGGCATACAGACCAGAGCCTGTATTTATCAAGTGTGTCACAGTTACTCCAAGGAATTGCACTAACAGTCTGACTAGATTATGTCCTACTATGAGAAGTAGTTACAAAGCATCCTACTCCCAGTCCCAAGGAGGAGTAGGAGGTCATGTTTGAGAATGAATGATGTTACGTTTTTATGGCATCCCTTGCTATTTATGATGATGTTTTGTACTTTTCTGATACTACTACTACTACTACTACTACTACTACTACTACTACTACTACTA
>JANRMT010062793.1:2200885-2238285 GCA_026402145.1 Polypterus bichir lapradei
TACTACTACTACTACTACTACTACTACTACTACTACTACTACTACTACTAATAATAATAATAATAATAATAATAATCCAAGTAGAAGGAGAAGAAGAAGCACTTTGCAACAAACAGTAAATAATACGGTAACAAGCCCCGAGATGGGGAGATCGAGACACACAGTAAATAAGAGTTAAGTCCGATAACGGGTATGCTTATTTAACAATGAATGATCCAAAGCCAGAATTTCATTAAAAACACCTTCCTGCTGTTTTGGTCATGGTAAGTGCCTTGTAAAGTAGCAGTAGCCACGGCTCTAAGTCTCGTTCACTCTTCTGGTGTTCCCAGTAGCCTTTCAGAGTCGCTTGACTTATCCCTCTGCATGATCCCCTCTTATCTGCAAAGCTGCATATATCTAACACCCTGAGGATCTCTGACTGCCTTCCTGAACCTTCCCGGGCCTGTAAAGTATAACATAAATGTTCCAGTTTTGTGGAATGCAAAGATTAGCATATCACTGTTGCATAGCTGCATTTTCTCAGTTTCCAAAAAAGTAACATTACCAACACTTTCATTTCAGTTGGCAGTACATGGCTTCTCCATGTAGATGGACCAATTGTGTGGTGTACAATAGAAAAAAAGAAAAAGGACAACAAAGTTACCAACTATATGATCATTTGCATAGACAAATTAAGACAAAAAAGCAAAATTATTAAACAAAAATAAAAAAGTAAACACGAATTCTAGGTACTGTAGACTCAAAAGCTAATGATAAAAGTTCTGTTGTGAGTCTACATTTAAAACAATAATGCAAGGAGCAGCTGTACTACTGAGTGGTTCCACAACCTCAGGATAGCTACTGCAATGGCACAATCACCCTTATGTTTTAACCGTGATCCAGCCCTGTTTTTTGAAACAAAAAGTAGTAGTTTAATGTGAATCCTAAAATGAACAGGAAACCAGTGAATTGGAGCTAAAACTGGAATGATGTAATGACTTTTGTTAGTGACAGTCAATAATCTTGCCACAGTATTCTATACAAGTTGTAGACATCAAAAAGAGGACTGACTGATACCCATATGCAAAGACTTTCAATAATCCAAACAGGAAGATATATATGCATGGATCACTTTCTTTAAATCAGTAAATGACAATATTGTCTTTGCCTTAGAGATCATTCCAGGCTGAAAAAAGTTACCCTTGGTGACCAAGATGAGTTGATTTTCAAATTTGACATTCCGATCAAAAATCATACTCAGATTTGTATTTCAATTGACAAGTGCTCTAGGCTTTTAGAGAGTCATGAAATAGTTTTAGGCAGATCAAATGGGATCACCTCAGATTTATTTTCATTCGGCTGGAGAAAATAAACTGAGAGCCAGCCATTAATCTTTCTCAAGGAGTCCAAAAAGGTCTTCAAAGAGCAGGCATTTTTAGGTTTCACAGACAAGTAAAGCTGAATATCATCCACATAGCAGTGAAAGGAAATATTGTGTTTTCCTAATGATTTGCCCTAATGGTAGCATATACATTGAAAATAGAATAGGCCCTAACATGGGACCCTGAGAGACTCCACATGATACAGCAGATGAGGAGAACTGATTTCTAATATTGACTGAAAAATTTCTGTGACTAAGGACGGAGACAAACCAGTCCAGTTCTGCATCCTGGATGCCAAACTCATTTTTAGGGCAGTGAGGAAGTATATTATGATTTACTGTATCAAAGGCAGGAGGTAAATCCAGTAAAATCAAAATGTCACAATTTCTAGAAACAACAACAAGCAGCAAGTTTGTAACCTTCAAAGAACAGACTCAGTACTATGAAAGGCTGTAAACCCTGAGTGGAATGATTCCAGAATATAATTATTACCAAGGAAATAAAGCAGCTGACAAAAAGATTGGTTGCAGATATTATTTCATCTCTGTCAAATCTGTGGACCAATCTCTTCTGAAAGCTATCTTCTGTCAGCTCTTAGTGAGTTAGGACATCACTCCTAAATTCTGGTGAAGTTAGGAGTAGCTTCTAAAATGAAAAAAACTGATAAAATGCTTTTACTCCTACTCATACTCTTAAGATAAGGACACAATTTGCGTCATAGTGAAAATTTTCAGCCACTTAGTACCATTTTCCCAATCTGAGATGCTAAATAAATACGGGCATTGGTTCAATTCTTTCACATTTTCTGTGCTTCAACATATGTTTCCCTTCAGTGCTTTAGGTAGAAAAAAATTTAGGAGGCTCACCAAATAAGATGATTCTTTGAGCTGTTACAATTGGTTTTAATCATATTGCAAGACCACGTTTTAGAGGCTATGAGAACAAATCAGTTACATATAGTATATGTCCCAGATGACTGGGAACCCTACCCAGCCTAGATGGTCCCAGAGATGGACGATACCTCCCCTGGGCCATGAGAGGGCAGCCGCCCGGGTCTGCTTGGGGGCCGCGGGAATAGACCTGGGACGCTCACCCCTACGGGAGGACGTGGCCACTGCCAGGGGGCACCCGGACAGTTAGGGAATCCTGGATGGCAGCACTTCCACCACACCTGGAAGTGCTGCCGGAAGCAATCCCAGGGGCACCCGGAGTGCTTCCAGGTGCTCTCCTGACACTTCTGACACACCAGGAAGTGTTGTCAGGTGGAGCACCTGGGACTCATCCGGATCATGATAAAAGGGGCCACCTCCCTCCAGTTGACGAGCCAGAGTTGGAAGGAAGGAGACGGATCTTGTGAGGAGGGGATTGGAGGTCAGAAGAAGAAGAAGAGAAAGATAAAGAGAAAAAGAAAGAAAGAGACTTGTTGGAGAAAGGCATTGTGGTGCTCAAAAGAAATAAAGGAGTGTGTTTTGGACATTCTGCTGTCTGTCTGTCTGTGTCCGGGGTATGCTTTCCACATATGTTAGGATAGTTGTTTGGATTTTTTTTTTTATTCAGGCAGGATTCTATACATTCTACATATCTATTCACAACAAAGTAATTTACCAAACCATCAACTACCGCATTATACATAAAGTTATTTTCACCATAGCAAAACATAGTGATTGCTAAAACATCTGTAAAAAGATTACATTCATAAACCAATGTAACATGTCAAAACTTAAACTAATGAAATTCTAGTAAACAGCAACTCAATCAAATCAAAGCACCAACTGCCACAAAAGATTATGTTCAGGGACTACAGTAACACCCCAAACAATGAACTAACTGACATTAAATAACTGATGTAACTTTACAGAAACCAGCAAAGCAAACTTTGAATGCAGCAGTTGGTGTACATTTTGAAAATTTGATATTAATAGCATTCTTAGTGATCATACCATGAGGGAAGAATGTCTTTTAATTCATGTGTGGATATCCTGGAAAGAGAATCCTTCTATTTTCATGTATATTAAATAAAAAAAAAGTTAGAGGTTTTTTCTTAATTGGGTGAAATGATAACATGAGTTATACATTCTGTGCAGAGCTCATTTATAGTTGTTGTGTCACCATTCCATAAAATCACACTTGATATAAAGATGGAGAGAACCTTAATTACTGCCATTATTACAAAGCCTGATGACCTTTGCTGACTGACCTAAGTTATGTTAAAAAGCAATGTATTTGGGTTTTTTAACTTCTTAAAATCGGTTTAGAAGAGTTGAAGCATTTAGAAGTTGTTGAAGCATTTTAGAAATTCATAAAATGGACATCGAGTTAATAGGTTACTTCCTCTTTTTCTAATTAGAACAACTTAGCTAATGTCTTAATGTAGCTGGAAACTTTTTAAAAAAGAATGATGCAAGTCTTTTCCAGGGTTTTGCCAAGTGTTGCACTTACAGTATACAATTAAGTGACTAGCTATCATATTTTCAGAAGAGCATCTGAGACACTACCATGACCTTTTAGGAATTTGCCTTTCTGCAATAATGCTATCATACAGATTAACTCCGATTTAGTTCCAGTTCTTTAAGAAGACAGTTTTGCCTTGATGGTACCACAGGTTAAAGGTGCATAACTCCATCATTAGAAAAAGGACAGACATTTTAAGTGGGGCTCTCACTGTTACAATATAGATCAGCGAAGAAAAATTTTAGAAATGATTATGCAATTGACCCTTTGCCTTGACCTCATATGCCTAAGCCTTGTTGATGTTCTCTTTCTGCTTTATACTAATAAATAAAGCCATGGAACTACCAAAATGATTCATGAGAACTTCCAGAACTCCTGTGAAAACAGTCTGTTTTTCAGGTTTGTATCTGTTATAGACATGAAATAAAATCACTGAAATAAAAAGAGTCTTATATGCACCTATATTTGCAACTTACATTTGGTAGTGTGACTAAAAATCCTGTTTAAACAATTCCATAATAGCTATCATATGGATTCATTAACACATTTCCCTATAGTTTTTTGTTAGTAATTTCTTTTGACATTTTTGGAACTTATATTTTCCACTGTGTATGGATACAGTCAAGACAGTGGACAGTGACACAATTTTCAAATTTTGGCTCTGTACACCACCACAATGGGTTTGAAATGAAGCAATCAAGATGTGATTGAAGTATGGACTTTCCTCTTTAATTCAAGGGGTTTTATAAAAAAAATTGTATGAGCTGCTTAGAAAATACATTTTTGTACATGGTCCCCCTATTTTCAGGGGCTCAAATTATTTGGACAAACATAGATATCATTTTTATTGTTTGGTTGAAAATCCTTTACAGTCAATGACTGCCAGAAGTCCGGAACCCATGGCCATCTTTAAGTGCTGGGTTTCCACACTACTGATACTTTGCCAGGCCTTTACCGTAGCTGTCTTCAAAGCTGTCGCTTCAGTTGCTGCTTGTTCGTTGGCCTTTCTGCCATCTATGTTTTCTTCAGCAAGTGAGATGCATGTCTAATTGGGTTGAGGTTAGTTGACTGACTCAGCCATTGAAGTATATCCCACTACTATGCCTTGAAAAGCACTTGGTTGGCTTTCACAGTTTGATTTGGCTCATTGTCCTTCTGTGCTGTGAAGTGTCATTCTACCAGTTTTGTAGCATTTGCAGTATAGGCCTGTATACTTCAGAATTCATCCGGCTACTTCTGCCAGCAGTCACATTATCAATAAACACTACTGACTGGCTTCTATTCACAGCCATGCATGATCATGCCATAAGACAGCCTAAACTATGTTTTATAGATAAAATGGTATTCATAATTTCTTCTCTTCTCCATACTCTTCTCTTTCTGTCATTCTGGAATACAGTATATTGATCTTAGTTCCCTTTGTCAAAAGAGAATTGTTCCAGAGCTGAACAGACTTTTAAAATGTTTTCTGGCAAAGTCTAATCTCTTCTTCCTATGGTTGAGTTTCACCAGTGGTTTGCACCTTGTTGGTAAACCGTCAGTCTTCTCTTGATTGTAGACTTTGGCAATAACAGATCTACCTCCGGAGAGTGTTCTTTGTTTGGTTAAATGTTTTGAAGGGGTTCTTCTTCACCAAGGACAGAATTCTGCAATCATTCAGCACAGTTGTCTTCTGTGCTTTTCCAGACCTTCTGGTGTTATTGAGTTCACCAGTGTGTTCCTTCTCTTTAAGAATGTAGCAGGTGACTGATTTGACCACTCCTGACGTTTCTGCTTTCTCTCTAAATTTCTGCTTCTGTTTTGTTTTCTCTTGTTTTCTCCACACTTCGAATCACTTCCAGACCTTTTACCTGCTTAATAGTTAATGAAATAAGGAGGGAACTGCTCTGGCTATGGAACAGTTTGTTAGTCAAAATGTCCAAATATTTTTGTGCCCTTCAAAATTGGATTGGGGTTTGGTCTGTGCAGAAAAATGGCTGTCATTCCTAAACGGTTTGTACAATATTTTTGGTAAACCCCTTAAATTAAAGCTGTAAGTATACACTTAATTTACATATTGATTGCTTTATTTTGAAATCATTGTCGTGGCATACAGAGCCAAATTATGAAAATTGTGTCACTGTCCAATGGGCCTGACTGTAAGTTTATAACATTTGCAGGCAGACCTATAATGATTTAGGCTGAATTAATAATTTGTATTTGTATTGAATCCATTTGAATCATTGTTCTGCTTATTTAGTCTGGAAATCCTAAATTTAATAATGATAATAAGATGAAAGAAATTGTGAAGTGGAGCAGCAAGTACCCCAAAAGTAAAATATATTAAAATTATTAAAAAAGTAAGTATTGCATAAAATATATATAGAGTGTGCTTCATAAAACCCACTGTTTTGCACATCTAGAAGGAAAGAGGGGATAAGAAATAATTAGGAGCAATGAAAATATTAACCATGACATGGAAGCAACTTAAGGAGCGAAAGAGGCATGTGATCAGTGATACTATCCATCCATCCTTCCATCCATTATCCAACCCGCTATATCCTAACTACAGGGTCACGAGGGTCTGCTGGAGCCAATCCCAGCCAACACAGGGTGCAAGGCAGGAAACAAACCCCGGGCAGGGCGCCAGCCTATCATTAACACTAGGCAATGTTAAAAAAACAAAAGATCAATCAGAACAAATCTATAAAATCGAAACACAAAACCAAAGTTGTTGTCTGAAGATTCATAATCATGTTATAGGGAAAATGAGATGAATTATTATGTTAAGAGCATCATGTTAGCAACATGGTTGTGACCATCCAAAAGATTAACACAACATGATGGTGGCTTATTACAATAATAAGCAAAATGGTATCCCTGGAATAATTATAAATATAAACAATAAGAAATACATGTACAAAAGTTCTAAAAAATGAAAGGAATCTAGGGATGTCAAAATGTGCATTTATCACATACACTCACTATGCTGTATATTAGTATATTGACAAGTGTAATATAATTTGTCCAGCATTATTGAAAAGTAATCTGTACTCTGTTTTAATTACCCAGCACCTCCACTTTTCTTTTTTTGTTCCTTTCTTAGTTTCCTTTAAATTTCACTGTACTGTATAATGAGAAGTGCCTGCAGCCAGGCTTGCAAGCCATTGATGCCATAATGAATGTTTCAAATGCTCTTGTTGAATCATCAGTTTGAATGCAAATGAAATCTAATGCTGATTTATGTGAAAATACTGGTGGAAATCAAAGGAGGCAAAAATAGAAAAATAAGACATTTAGAATAATGCTTTCTTAAGAGATAATTTCCCTTACTGCTTCCCTAGAAAGCAAAAATGGCATCTTCTTTCGAAATACTCATGGGTTACTGTTGGTCAAAGAGTGTTCTTTTGGAGTCACTGAAAAGGTGGAACACAGTTTGTTATTTTAAGAATATGTCCAAATGTTTGAAAACAGTGCATGCATTAAAATTAGATATAACTTCTTTGACTCCCTTTTAGAGGGGGTTTTCAAAATAAATGCAAATTGAGATTTGGTGAATAAGTTAACATTTCTGATTTTTTTTCCCAAATATTTACTGCTGATACTACATTCTCTGTAGCCTATGTCAGATCATTCCCAAATGAAAGCTTACCGCAGCACCTTTCCTAAAAGATTTCTCTGGGACTAATCAGGAAATCAAATCTATCATGTTGAAAGTGTTTGCATTTACAGTACTGCATTTGGAAATAAGAGGTTACAAGCAAAGCAAAGATTTCAAAAAGAAACTGAGCAAGTTCAAAAGGAATATTGATGGTCTAGATTAATAATTTAAGAATGAAAGTAGGGCTCTGTTAGACTGATGGTGTGAACGTTTTTATGGTGGAAGTTAAAAGAAAATACAGCATATGAAATATTAAGTTTTTGATATTAAACCTATGAAAGTGAGAAGTCCAAGGTTGAATGTGGTAACTGTTGATGAGAATCTTTTAAGATATTTTATATCAGTCATGAAAACTTCATTCCTTTTGTATTCCATTTTTTTTACTCACAGCTGTGTGGTGGACGAGATGGACTTTTCTGGCATGGAGCTTGATGAGGCATTAAGAAAATTTCAGGCTCACATCAGGGTGCAAGGTGAAGCTCAGAAGGTTGAAAGACTAATAGAGGCTTTCAGGTAAGATGAATTTATAAAGAACACTATTCAGTTTCTTTCTTTCTTTCTTTCTTTCTTTGAGAATTTTATCTTCTTTCAAGAAGATGCTCTCAGGTACTTCTCACAGTAAATGTACCAAGCACAGCCCAAGGGAGTACACTTCTATGATGGCCTGGGAATACCTCCGAATGTCTGTAGGAGCAACTGGACTATTACGAAAGATAGGGTGGCCTTGTCAGTTCAGCTTGCTGTGTTATCTTATAAGAAAGAACATTTAGTAGATGATTATAGTTAAATATTGAGTGGTGATGTACATAGCAATCACTATGTGTCAAACTCCATCCCCTAAGGAGTGACTGTAGCAGTTGGACTTGCAGGGTGAGAGGAGAACCACTATGAAGCTTTCAGACATTATGTACTATAGATCAGATAAGGGGTAATGGGAAATATAGCTGAACATTCTTCCAAGCCAAAACTGAAATTCTTTCAATTTTACACTTTTAAACAAAAATTTAGTCCCTACATACACATTTCTGTGGGTGGCACAGTGCCAAAATGGCTGTCCCTGCTGCTTCACTGATTCAAGATTAATTTTTCTGCCATAATCTGCATGGATCTTTGTAGGTGTATTGGAAGCTCAAAGTGGACCTGGTATCTGTTAATTTGGGCATTAGTGCACACTTTGATGGACTGACATTTAGCAGCCAATGGTGGTCCCTGTCTTGCACCAGGACAGGCACAGGCTCACAACAACACTGTAATGGAAAAAGCAGTTTTAAAAAATAAATTAATGGCTGTAAACTTTCTAATCGTGCTTTAATTGTGTAGTCAGTGTAGCTGTCTTCAGTTTAAAAATTCTTGCTAGCATTTTAACACCATATCACATCTCAATTTTAAAGTGGATCAAATGAGTCAGTCTACTGCAGTGTGGGAAGGTGCAGAGTCATCAGTTCTGTCAGCATGGAGAGAAAATGATTGAATGAGGCCCTTGAAGAAATCATTTCATTTCAAAGAATCTTTGCTTATGCATCTAGATAGCAAACAGATATCTCTGAAACCCTGAAAAGGATAAAAAAAAATGTTTGGCTTATTGCATTACAGATTTCAGGGAGCTTTTCACTATTTTTTTTTCGTTAGAGTCTGTCAATCCTGTTATTTCTTTTTGTTTAAGAAGAAATAGTGCCAAAGCAAATCGATTCATTAATTGTGATCTTCATTGGGATGAAAACTGCAGGAGATGAGTCAGATGTGCTGTAGGGCTGTAAAGTTTTATAATCAGCTCTGTTCCAGTCAATTTGACTTGTGACATAAGACCCAACATGAGTTGCCACAGGCTGGTCTAAAGAAGGCCTTACTCTTCAGGAACTCATTTCTGTGTTAGAGATTGTGTAAGTCTCCCAGTACTGACATGTTCTTATTAGAAATGGGAACATGCTAGAACGTGATTTGCTGGCTCTGACTAAGCTAAACCATGGATCAAAGATTGCTGCCTAAGAGTCACTAGATAATGGTGATATACTGTATATGAAATTAAAAACTGAACGACTGCAGTTTTACCTTTACAAAATGTAAAATCTTATTTATAGATAGAGTAATAGAGTGGAAAGAATGGAGCATTTTAATCACCCGGATCAGCTAATATGTGCCAAGCAGATCTATTCAAGAGTATTTTCATTGTTAGCCATTAGGATTATGGTCACAGGGTTCAGTAATTTACACACCTGGCTTATTTGTTAAGGTTTACAGCACACCTTTTGTAGTTTAGTCATCATTACTGGTCTAATATTATGCCATCAAGATGGGTTTGGAAATGGAAATCTGCCATCAAATAAAGACCAGTAATACAAAACAAGCATTTTAATGTGCAAATAATGACTCTATAAACCTATAGACCTATGAGTAGTATATAAATACCATTCACAGGTTTACACACATGTCATATACACTCAGATACCATTTTTTGTAAACCTTTGCAATACGTTCATGTATTAATGATGTTAATATGCTCATTGTTGAGCTGAATGGCCTGTTTCCATCTAGATTGTTCTAATGACCTAATTTGCTTAGCATTTGTTCTTTTTGATTGTTAATTAGATTTGTGGCAAGTTTTTTTTTTTTTTTTTAATAAATTAACTTTTCTTATTTTATGTAACACTTTCCAAAGTGAACACAGCCTAGTGGCTCTTTAAAAGTACTATACTTTTATATTTTTACAGTGTAGGCACTAGCAGGTGAAGTGACCTTGTGACACAGTCAGACAATAGTTGAGTTGAACTGGTAGCCATGATAGGGCAGCTAGATATTTGACACACTTTCTGCACTCAAGTGCATATAAACAGCAGATTGTTAGAAATGTTATAGAAATGGAAATTACCCCCAGGCCTGTTGTTCTACTCTCCAACTCAGTCTGCTTACTTTGCTTAAAGCTAGAAATTGAAAGAAAAACTGTCTGCTGACCCCATCCTTGCTTACTCTCAGCAAGATTCAAGAAATCATCAACAACTACTCCGTAAGGAGAAATACATTTTGCCATGAGTATAAGTCCCCTCTTTTATGTAAAAACTTTTGCACTCCTTCAGCGTCTGTGTTCTCTAACTAACTGACAAAGTCTTTTTAACCCCTTCAGAAATGACTGTCCTCAATATTTATCTCTCTGTTGATGATATTACCAGAAACAAAGAACTTGTTATTTGATTGATGGAAATGATCTTTGACTACATTCTCTCCTCCTGGCTTTGTTTCCATATATCTCTGGGCAGATAGAGAGAGGAGTCATAATAAGTTTTACTGTGCTTTAAATGTTAAAAGTTTGACTTCTTTTAGATTTATTATGACTTCTAATCCTGTCCATGTTTCAATGGTTATTGTTTATTTGGTGGCTGTGTCCAGCAGAGAGTGTTAACTTCACAAATGGAGAAGGTTCAATTTTGAAAAATGCACTCAGCCATGATGGTGACAAAATGACCACAACAACAAAAACAATTACATCATACATAATAATTTTATACTAACCATTCCCTGCGGCTCCACCCATGTAGTAGTGAAACAGGAAAAACTTTAAAAACAAAAAGGTATTGGCATCTAAGCGGAGGAAAGTTATGCTCCAAAATAGACCTACTCCCCACTCCTGACGTCATGGTTCCCCCTGCCCTCGGCCCACAGCCTCTGTCTCGAGTTAGCATGAATATATCATTCCTGCAAACGAACTGTGATGCTTAGTACAATGAGAGAAGTCGCAAAATCTACCGGAATGTTCAAGCAAATTCTAGAAAAAATCCTGACCTAAATCCGTTAAATAGTTCTCTCATTCACTAGCTAAGTGGATGTAAGATACGCCTTGAGGCTGGTGCATGAGTGAGGAGGGCCCCACCCCCCTCTCCTCGGCCCACAGTGTCTGTCTTGGATTCACGCAAATAATCTGTAACACAAGCGAACTATGATACTTAGCACGATGAGAGAGGTCGCAAAATCAACCGAAATGTTCAGAAAAAATTCTAGAAAAAAGCCAAATCTAAATCCGTTAAGTAGTTCTCTCGTTCGCTAGCTAAGCAGATGTAAGATACGCCCCGAGGCAGGTGCGTGAGTAAGGAGGGCCCCGCCCCCTTACCCCCAGCCCACTGCATCTCTCTCGGATTCACACAAATAAATCAATACCGCAAGTGAACTTTGATGCTTAGCGCAATGAGTGAGGTCACAAAATCAACTAGAATGTTCAAGCAAATTATAGAAAAAAACCCGATCTAAATCCATTAAGTAGTTCTATCGTGAAAAGCGGACAGACATACAGACAGACAAACAGACAGACTTTGGATTTTATATATAGACAGAGCTAGTACTAAATAAATTCTCCACAAAAAAAATGATCATTTTTGTATGTTATTTACCCTGCATTGTTTGTAGTGATGGCAAGAAAACTTTTAATCTCATATTTTCATGGAGTGCAGAGATCAGAAAAATTCCCATAACAATGGCAACCTACACTGAACAACACCAAAGAATACCAAAACGTCCCTAAAAATTACTCATGTTGCATTATCAAAATGTCAGGTATGTTCACAATTTCCCAAACATTTTTTATTATTAATGACCAATGAATAAGGAGAGGGTCTTGGCCCCATTTGAACATGCATAATAGCATTTTCAAGAAGTGGTTGACTTAACAGTATTTAAGCCAAAGTATATTTGTTTAGAACGCTCTGAGCATGTGACATGATACCTGACATTTGGATTATGTAAAACAAATAAATGGAGTTTTATTCATGAAAATTTTAATATTGTTTTCTGTTGTTCATACTCAATTCACATTGAAGCATTTGTAGCTGGAACTGAGATCTTTGTTCTGTGTGACATTAAAAGTTATTCTGAGCCAAAACTACTAAACAGTTAGTACCAGATCAAAAATATCACTTATGGGTGCAGTATTTCTATATCAAATAAATAATCAAATGGACAGTTAAGAAGAATGCAGTTGTTAGCTCAGGTACACTCAGTCGTTATCTGATTCAGTCAGAGTTTGCAGAAGTCCGGAGGTTGGAATGTTAAAGATGGGTGCAATTCAAAAGTCTCAGGGTTGTGCGCACCAGCAATTGAGGCACTTCAGCATATCTGAAACCCAGTGCTTATGCAGTTCTCTAATGCTAAGGTGTGGTAACACATTTTGTAACTCTAACATTATATTGTTTTGGTGCAATTATACAATTAAGCTTTTGGTAGAAATCAAAGGAAAAAAGTATATTCTCCTAGCAGAAGCCAAGAAATAGATTTCTCATAGACTGATAAAATATAATAATCAAAATAAAATGCAAGAATATATAAGGAAAAGGAAACAATGCAACACTTCAATATAAATAATAAGTTGGAATAAAATGTACATTATATATTGTGATAAATGCTGAATGTGAAAGGACAGGGGAAAACAGTATGCATGGGGCATTGTCTCCTCCTATTGTGGTTGTAGCACACCAAATCCAAGGCACAACTTCACAGACACAAGTTCTGGTATACATAAAAGGTTTATTTATGCTAAATACCTTGCACAAAAGCTTTAAACAGGACATCAACCTATCACAATACAATTCCTCTCTCTTCTTTCTCTCCTCCACACCTCCCCACCTCCCCTTCCAATTTTCCTGGAAGAGTTTGAGCAGCTACTTTTATGCCAGACCTGGGTGTATTTCTGGTGCTAGGGCACAGCCTAATGGAAGTACTTCAGTCAGTTGTCCCAAAAAGTAGGGAATATTAATCCCTTCCACTCCCCCAGGCGGCTTCCATGGAACCCAACAGGGCTGCCTCATGGCACTACAGGTTCCAGCTTGCTCTGTGGATGTCTATGTGGGAATCCCAAACCAAGGAAGCTACAACCTAGCATACTGGGGGAGAAAATATTTATCTGTGGTCATCTTCCCTGGTCCTTCCATTGTACTGGCCTCCTGGCCCGGTAAGGATCTTTGTTCAATCCCAGTCAGGATGCCAGTCCATGTGCGTCGTCCATTACACAATTTATGTACTGTACATAAGTTCAAGGCAACACAGACCACGGTGACATAATAAATGCTGATTGAGCTTCATGACTCCCTGCATATTGTTTAGTGATAGTAGTAGTAGTAGTAGTATGGGATTGTCATGTAAAAAGTACATTGAAATTCATTCTTACATGTTTGACAATGCAACACTTGTATTGCATAATTTATGGTCTTTTTAAGTTGTCAATGCTGTCTTCTGTTGTGTAGTTTGAGTTAACCATACTCACTTAAATTAATTTAGATTGTAAGTTGCTAAGGACAATATATTTTATTTAATCTTTTTGAGCGATATAGCTGCATGCATTTGCTCAGTTTAAATTAAAAATCTCTGCATTCACTTTCTCATATATTACAATTTTTCTATTACCCATGTAAGATCTCCTCCTAGAGTTGTTTCATTCATGCCCTTGAGGAAATCTGGCCCACTTTCTTTAGTTATGACTTGGCCAGATCTAGTCTAATTATTAATCATAACATTTTTAATTCCCAGGATGTAGAATGGTGTGTTAATAAATTTGCTAGTCCTCTTAGCACTATTTCCAGTTCTTACTTCCAATTAAAAATTGTACTTTTACACAATCACTGAACTGCCTTGGTTCATTAGAAAGGCATATCTTGAAAATCTCATTCTCTAAAATGTAAAACGTGGTAACATTTCACAAAATTTGTGGTTCATAAACATATTAGGCAATAATTTGAAAAAAATGCATAAAAGGTATAAAATACTATTTTTTCAATAGAAGTAAATAATAATTATAAATAATTAGATGATGTCAGCAGCTACACCACCTGCACTTCAGTACAGGTCATCAACCTGAAGCTTGTACAGGCCCGCCCAGTACTTGGATGGGAGACCATCTAACAAAATCTTGAGCTGCTGCTGGAAGAGGTGTTGGTGAGGCCAGCAGGGGGAGCTTAACATGTGGTCTTTGTGTGGATCCCAATGCCCCAGTGCAGCGACAGAGGGACACTGTGCTGTAAATATGGCACCATCCTACGGATGAGACATAAAACCAAGGTCCTGACTCTATAAAAGATCTCTGTGCATCTTTCATAAACAGAACCAAAATGGAAGGTAAGTTATTTGCTAATAAATTATTGTGGTAGAGAAATATTGAATCATTATGATCAGCAAATAATGTAGTTGTGAGATTGTTTTTAGTGCAGTGGAAATCCTGAATACATGTTTACTCACTGTGTGTATGCATAATGTGTCAACGAGCCATATCTAGGGAGATCATTCCATCTTTCATTTGTTTCAACAAAAGTTGTGTTGCTTCCATTTCTTACTTTATGTTCACAAGCATCATAGAACTTATTTGCTATGAGAAATGACCTGCTGGGACAGAGAGTCATGCAAGCGCAATCCACTGCAGCATGCATGACTCTGCCAGCATTTCCATGTTTTGCTGTCGGGAGCGGCTGCTGGATGAATAAAAGACAAAAATCTACAAAATTTATAAGTTGAGTTAATTTTGAAACAGTAAACTAATCTGCAATTGAAGTCGCTCAGAATGTTTTTCAGTTTCCGAATTTTTAAACTTTTAGAAATGCGTGCAACACCCTCAGTCTGAAATTTTTCAATAAAATGTAACTTTGCTGACAAATTTCCTTGAAAAATCTGGCAAATTATAGCAAAATCAGTCCACTGGTAGCCAAGTTGTTTTATTGGGACAGACATGACGATGACAGCAACTGCTTTCACATTTAATGAGAATGGACCTAAAAACATGGGCCATTATTGCTGCTTACCCCTCTATGCTCCACAGTGATTGACTTCCAAATGGAGGTGATGCAGCAGTGTTTTCGCATTGCAATGCAAGATTTGCGACCATAATGAAAAGTTGTGAGGAAATAATGTAATCGGTCACTCTCTGTAGTTCCTACGCTTATGACTATTAAAGTCTTACATGCTCTTTGACTAGAAGTGCTGAGTCCTGTAGTGTGATAATGATCTTAGTCCTAGCCTGGATTATAAAGGGAGACCACACTTATTCAAGTAGGATATAAAACGCATTATAATTATTTTTCCTACTTGTTTTCATTATAATATTGTTGGGTACAAGGTCTTATTAAAGGTGAAAAAAGATCCAGCCATTACATCAGCAAAGGCTGAAAGTGAAATAAGTGTGGACAGATTTAGAACACATTACTTTGTTTATTTAATATCAAAAGATACTTCATCCCAGACTGATGAGTTTGTCATCAAGAAGCAGGTAATTAATTGATGATTGGGAAATGAAAATGTACATGAAAAGTGCAAATGCAAGTCCAATGTATTATGCAAGTACTGTACTATCCCAAGGCTAAGTTTTCCTAAACCACTGAATTTATTATTTCACATGTTAACTAATCTAATTTTTGGATTATGTCAAAGAAAAGCTTATTTTTGAAAGCCCTGCAAGCTGCCGGTAGCATTGTCTATCCTCATCCTCTACATCCTAAAAGGGTGTCATGGTCTATTTAGTTGGACGATAGATTCAACCATTGATTGAAATATTTGTAATTTGGCTGGTATCCTGAGAGGTATCCTGAGAGCTAGACTACTTTTGTCAAATTTATGTCCTGAATTCATACAGAAAATAGTCTAGTGCTGTAGTGATACACCAAAACAAAAGTACAACATACAATCAAAATGTACAGTCTTAAAGAGCTGGCAATGTAAATCAAAATCCACTACTTTATACTGCAAAAATATACGTTTTTCCTTCCTTAAATATAAGCAAACTTTAGATATAGGAAAAGGAACAAAAACGTCCTTATATACTAATGGCACTTGTAGCAGTGCTACTTAGATTTGTAATAAACCTCCCAGTGCTGCCAGTGGTATAATGCTATTGGATAGCTTATGGACCGTATATACTCGCGTTTAGGTTCTCCCGCAGATAAGTTGGGGCTTGATTTTACCGTACAATTTCCGGTATTTTATATTGTTGGTCTTATAAGTCGAATGTGGAAAACTCACGCTATTGGTCCAAGAGATTATGCTATGCTAACGCCCACCTGAGAAAGTATCCGTGGAGCACACTGCCTTTTTTTTCTATATATTGTGCCTACGTGACCACACAGTAATATCCAAACTATTCCAAAGCAATGTTTGCACTGTTTTGAGTTTTTTGTATCTCACACCCTAATACACCTTTATCGTAAGAGCATCCCTTATCTACAATGGAGCGCTCAATCAGAAGAAAATATGAAGCTGGTTTTAAATTAAAAGTCGGCAAAAAAAAATTGGTAACTATGCTGCTGCAACAAAATTTAATGTGTCTGAGAAACTGGTGCGAGATTGGAGGAGGCAAGATGTAAAAAAAAAATTAAGTGTCATATTTTTGAATGGCATATAAGTCGGGGTCTAATTTTATGATACATTTTTCGGGTTTCAAGACCTGACTTATATGCAAGTATACTGTATACGGTAAGTGGACAGGCTCTTTAAAAAGGGGGCCTGGAAGACGTCAGGGGCTCGCAATTGTCTGTTGGACTATTCATACTTTGTATTCAACTACTTGGAAAACCCTTTAATTATCTTGGATTACTGTTCCCGTCTGGATATATGGTCTGTCTTGTGCCTGCCTGTTTGCGTGAGTTTGTACGGATTGGATATCTATAATAATAAAAGGCAAAGCCCTCACTCACTGACTGACTGACTGACTGACTGACTGACTGACTCATCACTAATTCTCCAACTTCCCATGTAGGTAGAAAGCTGAAATTTGGCAGGCTCATTCCTTACAGCTTACTTACAAAAGTTAAGCAGGTTTCATTTCGAAATTCTACACGTAACGGTCATAACGGTCGACAACGTCCGCCATGTTGAACTTTCTTATTTATGGCCCCATCTTCACAAAATTTGGTAGGCGGCTTCCCTGCACTAACCGAAACCGATGTATGTACTTATTTCGATGGTATGACGCCACTGTCGGCCGCCATATTGAACTTTCCAACGTCACCAATTTTCAAACTTCCCGTGTAGGTAGAAGGCTGACCCCATCTTCACGAAATTTGGTAGGTGACTTCCCTGCGCTAACCAAAACCGATGTACATACTTATTTCGATGGTATGACGCCACTGTCGGCCGCCATATTGAATTTTCCAAACGTCACTAATTCTCCAACTTCCCGTGTAGGTAGAAGGCTGAAATTTGGTAGGCCCATTCCTTACAGCTTACTTACAAAAGTTAAGCAGGTTTCATTTCGAAATTCTACGCGTAACGGTCATAACGATCAACAACGTCCGCCATATTGAACTTTCTTATTCATGGCCCCATCTTCACGAAATTTGGTAGGCAGCTTCCCTGCGCTAACCGAAACCAATGTGCATACTTATTTCGGTGGTATGATGCCACTGTCAGCCGCCATATTGAACTTTCCAACGTCACTAATTCTCAAACTTCCCGTGTAGGTAGAAGGCTGAAATTTGGCAGGCCCATTCCTTACAGCTTACTTACAAAAGTTAAGCAGGTTTCATTTCAAAATTCTACGCATAACGGTCATAACGGTCAACAACGTCCGCCATGTTGAACTTTCTTATTTACGGCCCCATCTTCACGAAATTTGGTAGGTGACTTCCCTGAGCTAACCAAAACCAATGTACGTACTTATTTCGGTGGTATGACGCCACTGTCAGCCGCCATATTGAATTTTCCAACATCACTAATTCTCCAACTTCCCGCATAGGTAGAAGGCTGAAATTTGGCAGGCTCATTCCTTACAGCTTACTTACAAAAGTTAAGCAGGTTTCATTTCGAAATTCTACGCGTAACGATCAACAACGTTCGCCATGTTGAACTTTCTTATTTATGGCCTCATCTTCTCGAAATTTGGTAGGCGGCTTCCCTGCACTAACTGAAACCAATGTACGTACTTATTTCGGTGGTATGATGCCACTGTCGGCCACCATATTGAACTTTTCAACAGTCTTTGTTACTTATGGGCCCATCTTCAAGAAATTTGGTACACAGGTTCCCAACGCTAACTGAATCCTATTTACGTACATATATACGTCCATAGCCTGCAGCTTGGTCACCATGTGAGGCGGCGTTGGGTCTCCCATCCCATCACCTCCCACGTTGTTGGCTGCCTGCCTATAAAAGGCCGTCCGTCGCTCCAGTCTCTACATTCCCTTCCTTGCTTCGCCACGGGATTCACGTCTCCCTGCTGATAACTACAGCCTGTTTGTTTAATCCACGGCTTCTCCGCTGTTTTATTGTTTGTTTATTACAATTATAGTTATTGTATAGGTATTTTACACTTACTTTACGTTACTCAGGTACCCATTTCCTTCATCATTCCAACCCCCATTACCATGTCTATCGAGGTAATCACCATCGATCAAAGAACTGTCACTTACCGAGTGGTTTCCATGCCCGGAGATGGCACCTACCTTTTCCATTCTCTGTGTTACATATTGCACGGCCATATCAGGCTCACTCTTGATATCTGGAAGAACATTGTGTCTTATGTATTGAATGACTGGGACAGGTTCAAGGTGTGGACTGATGACGGTACAGGAGATAATTATACTACACAGGAGCACTAGAAGAGTGAAATGCTTAAGCCCTTCACCTATGGTTCTGCATGTGAGTTGATGGCTGCCGCTGAATTGTTCGGTTGGTGCTTTCAAGTGTACCGAAATGGCCAAATATTTTACACCTTTCGACAACCGCCAATGCCTCTTAAACATCTTACATTCATAGGTGACAATTTCAGTAGTGGACACTTTGATGTTTATGAATGTTTAAACTCTCAAAAGCTGGATGTGAAGTTATCGATGAAACCGGTTGTAAGCTTACAACGCTTGACAGATGCTGAATGTCACTTCAACACAAGTCCTGAAAATACTGTCATAATTGAAACAAACCATGAAACTGAAATCGATTATGACAGCAGCAATCCATGCTGTGAGATTTGAAACAAGATTACTGTTCACATGGCCAACTGTAAGTTGCATGCTCAAGAGTAAGCTCAGCGCACAGCTTGGTCATGTTACAACCGGAGGGCCGAACTGACAACGTGGTATACAAAGAGATCCTTAACAAATAATTATTGCCATATTTTCCCTCACTTTAAAAAGGTTAAATTTTCTTCTTAATAAAAATTTTAATGCAGTACTTCGCCGCTGCGAAGCGCGGGTATTTTGCTAGTATCTGATATAAGAGGGAGTGCTCCCAATCACTTATCCTACACCACATCAGGAAACCACTAGGAAAAACTTTACATTGCTTAAAGTAAACGGTTCACAGGATTTTTCACTCACCAATTCATCATCTTCCTCTACTTCATTGGAATATGTTTTGGATATGGTCATTAGTGTTTATTGCTTGAGTTTATTGTTAGGTCTTTGTTTATTTGCTAAGCTGTATTCTAATTTATTATCACCAGATGTGTTGGGGATCTGGGGAGGGCCTTTTGCATACATGTTTTTGCTATATTGCATGTTCTTTTTTCCAACTCTTGATTAAAATATTATTATTTATCGATTCATTGGGCCACTGACTGTCAAGGGTCAAGGCTGGGCGTGTTCCAGGAGAACCTCACCATAAAATAAATAAATCAGTCTTTGTGATGGTGTGAATCTTAGTGTTACCAAAACTGATACACACTGCACACTGAAGGCTTTGATATTCACATTTACAGTCCTAGCAACTCTACTCATGCCATAGCAATGGCAACTTAAAGAACCTCTGAATTTCATCTTACAAAAAAAAAAAAACATGGTGTAAACATATATAAAGGTAAATTATCCAAAGCAATAAAGAAATAACAAATGAAGCCATACAGTGCACCAATACCATAATACGAGGGGGGACCCAAAATAACCGGAAATATTTTTTAAAACGTGTTTAATTTAATTTTCTGTACAAACTACAATTAGTCTCCTTCAAAGTACTCTCCATTGGCGGAAATACACTTATCTAACCGTTTGTTCCATTGTTCGAAACATTATTTAAATTCGTCTGAAGTAATGCCCATTAATGCTCTGGTCGTTTCTTGTTTTACCTCTTCGACGTCAGCAAAACGCCTTCCTTTCAAGTCTTTTTTCATCTGAGGGAATAAAAAGAAATCACACGGAGCTAAATCCGGTGAGTAGCGTGGGTGGTTCAGGGTTGTCATATCGTTTCAATAACAATAGTTTCTGCAACACTTTTTTCAAGAAGAAAACAAAATTTCACTGCCACGCATTGCTTACGATAATCGGCCATCGTAAAAAAACGACGCTTGCACAAAACTACTTTTACAAAATTCACTGAACACAAGCACAACCTTCCAGACTGATGGCACTTGGCAGACTGACTTGTGAGGAGTGTAACTAGATCGCCCTAGCGGCCCAACCACGTACTACAAGTACCATCCTAACAACAATAAAATTCCGGTTATTTTTGGGTCCCCCCTCATATACTGATGCTGAGAGAATGAAGGGAAGTGTATATTGTGAAAGTGTGAGGGCAGCTCAGAGCAAAAGATATCAGTGGGTTTAACTTACTGTACAGTAGTGATCACAGAACACGCAGTAGAAGCCAGAATGAGTAATAAGGAATCTAAAATAGTATAAGCAAACAAAGACACATTTAGACAGCAAATCTGAAGAGACAGTAACACTAAATAAACTTTAGAGACAGACGAGGTACTCAAAAACCCATAAATTGGACAAGAAATGGAAATTTAAATTAGATTTGTACAGCCTAAAAGACAGCACTGATACGAGTGCACACATACCTTTCAACCACATCATTACCAGATATCTGAAGATTCTAGGCATCTGCATTTGAAATAAAGTGCCAAAAAGTGCTTGCAGATTTACATTTGCTCAAAAGCACACCAGTAGATAAGTTGGAATCTGAGACATGATAGTAGCAGAATACCTTTTTTGGTGTCCCATAACAGGCCTGCTACAGAAAACATTGCCATTTTCACTGTAGCTCATGAACTTTTGGTTAGCAATTTAAGGTTTGAGAAACTCAGAACTGTGAACTGCACCCTTATGAAACTGAATGCTTGTTGAACTTCTGTGCCCTCCTCAGCTACTGGGAAATTGAAGTCAAAACAAATACATTGGATATGAGATGAAAAATTAACTTTTAGACCAAAGTATAGAATGTCACCTTTTATTTGTGAATAATTCTGTGCATCCATCAATTGAGATTTTAGAACAATAGTCCTGTTTATGTTAGATTATATGCCAGGTCAAAACTTTTCAGTGTAATAAGATGTAAACTTTCATTTGATATATGCATGTAATGGTCCTCTTTTAATTTATTTTCACTTGTTACAGCAGAACTGTCAGCTTTCATCCTAACAAATCCTATTACCAAGCAAAAAAGACCACACTTTACGATTAAAGTAAAACTCATGAATAGAACAAATCAAGTTGTGGTCCTATGTAACCTTAATTAAATTGTTCTTTTAGGAAGAAAAAAATCACACTACTTCTAAAAATGTTTTCATAACATCTCCACTTTAATTGATGCCTGAAGGTTACTAAAAAAGAATTAGTCTAAAGAAAGTTTCAGAATATAAGTCTAATGTAATTTATGTGTTCAGGTTCAAGTTTAATACCTCCCAAAGTACTGAGTACTGAATTGTCATGAGGCTTTTATATTTTAGGTATAGCCAACCCCAGCCACCAGTGCCATGCGCTGTTGTGAAGAGGAAGGTTGAGCGCACCCCAAGGAGACGCGGTCACTCCTCCGAAACCCCTCTTAAACAGTGATACAATGGGAAACAAATACAGTTTTTTTTTTTTACCTCCTCTTTGCTTGATCAGCTGCTGGCTTGCTGCTGCTACAGTGCCGCATGATCTGCATCTTGTGTGGTGCTTCGAACGTTTAAAAGCCTGTGCAGCACCTGTTCTTTTGTCTCACTGCCTTGTTTCTCTTCCCCCCGAGACATCCTCAAACACTATTCAATCTCTTTTCGCTATTCCGTTATTTCGTTATTTTCAGTTTGTTTTGCGCTAATGCAATTTTTACTATCATTTTTTGAGACTTTCTAATTTTCCTACTTACATTATCTCTAACCTGCTCTATATGTGTATCGTGCCAACGTTTTTGAATTCTTTACAACTTTCTACCGGCTATGGTTAAATCTCTTGGCACAAAGTCTAGTCTTGTGGGATGAGCCGATTATTACTTTCCTTATTTTCAGAATTTGCACATATATTATTTTTGTTCTTTTTTGCTTTCTTTTTTGCATTCTTTTCTCTCCAACGCTTTTGGGTCTCTTTTTGATGCACTGCACTTTCTTCTTCACTTAGTGGTTGACATGTCATCTATAACATATAACATTTTTAAGAGCTGAGGGCACAGGAAGTGTGTCTGCCAAAAGCATTCCAACAACTGAGAGGCTAAATGACCGTGGTCTTGTTTGAAAATGGTTGTAAGTAGGGTGTGACTTGCAAAAGTCACCGTCTCACGGGACTTGCTTTCAAAGGTTGTAAGTATGATGTGACTTGACCATCTCACGGGACGTGAAAGTGTCTCTCTTGAAAAGATCATGTCTCATCACAGGAAAAAAGTCTCGCCTCGTCCCAAAATTTTTTTATAATAGAGAGATATCTATTTCTCCAATGTGGCATGACAGTGCATTGATTAGTGCTTCTGCTTCATGGATTCAGTATTATGAGTTCAAATTCTGTGCATTTTGTCATTGTCCCTGTTGAGTTTACACATTCTCCCTGTGTTTGAGTGGGTTTCCCTCAGGTACTCAGGTTTTCCTCCCCAAAGACTTGCAGGTTTGTATAAATGGCAATTCTAAATTGGCCTTGTCTGAGTGTGAGTGTGGATATGTGTATGAGAAAAGCCCTGAGAAGAACTACTGACCTTTTTAGTTCTCATTCCTGCCTTTCGCCCAGTGCTGCTGGCATAGGCTCCAGCCACTTGCAACCCTGAGTTGAATGATTGAGGTCTGAGACGTTTCTACTCTGTATCAATTTATCCATCCATACATTTTTTGAACTGCAGGTAGTTGGTGTCTATCTAGCATTAGGTATGAGTCTTTAGCCAAAAATTTTCAAATTTAACTCTTTATAAGAGTGCTGCTATTCTTTTTAGGTAATTCTATTTTAACTGTTGAAGGAAAAAAATAACAAAAGTCCTTCCAAGCAGCTCCCATCTATCCACTTGGAGACTGTCCAATAAATGCTTCCTTTAGTGACCATCTGAGATCTGGGATATTTCCTCTGTAGACTGATATTATTTTAAGCTGAATGCATTTTTATAAAGCAAATCAAAATGAAATTGCTTATGTTTTATGGATGAAAAGTGATTCTGCACTATTTGCATTTTATTATAACTTTAATTAATCTGTCCTTATTTCTGCAGTTAAAGGCAGCCTTTTGCTGAGATGTTATGTTCCCTGAAGCCCTGGTTCAATTTATTACTTTTATGTAACAACCTCTCTCAACATACATCCTCTGGCATAAAAGGCTCCTGGCATCCAGTGGGGTTCTCTCTCTTCTACACATGTATCAGGGAACCTACTGTATATTAGGTCAAATAAATGTTTCTTTTTTATATATATTTTCAGTGCTCATCTTCAAAAAATGGCATTTAAATAAAAATCAAAAACTGCCAGACAGTGTTCAGTGCTCAGCCATGGTGACATTTTGACATTTGTTACAAAAAAGTGCAGAAAAATGCTTCTAAGCGCATTATTCCCATATAATGATAAGCTGCTCAAATGTAAGCCAATTTCCGCTTATCAGTTTCTCTGTTTTTACTCTTTTGATATTTTTCCATTGCTGACATTTGTCTTTTCCTCACTGACATTCACAACAATCTTCAGAGCACATTAGAAGAGAGTTTATCCCCATTTATGTGTCACCAGTTCTGTTAGCCTTCGTCAGGTTTGAAACAATGCACAATAGAACAACATTCTTGAAGAACATGATTAAAAAAATGAATCAGACATATCTGATTGGTTGACATCATAATAAATTTGAAGGCTTTATTCAAAAGGTGTATTGACCCCAATAAAGAAATCATGGTAACATATTTCAAACTTAACCATCATGTATTCTTGTGCATTCATCTCATATCAGATCATTCAAAATTTCTTTATGTATGTTGTTTTTAAGTCAGGCAGCTCTGTAAATTGCCTTGGGAATCCCCACCTGCAGTATCTTGAACCTGTGGGATTTTTTGCTGACTGCAGATCTTCATTTCCTTGCACGGAACAGACAGGCAAATGAGCTCAGCAGGACCCAATTGAGTATCTTGCTGTTGAAGCAGTGCCTTATGATTACAGGGGAAACTGCACATGTAAATACTTTATGAAGTCTTTAAAAGCCGGAATAATAAGAAGAACAAGTAGACAATTGGAATATTGGAAATAAATGTCTGAGAGTTCATGTCCTGTCCTATTATATAACTCCATGTGCCAGAGTAACAAGGGGCCATACTGAATCAAGACTTTATAAAAAGAAGGGGACAAAAGGCTGAAAAAGGAAGAAACCCCATTTAGTGATGATATTGGAGTGTGTGCAGGAAACTGCTTGGCACTGCCAAAACGTACAAAAGAAACAAGACCTCATTTGTTTGTGGTAAATAGACAACCTCCATTTAAAGATGGGTGACGTAGTGTTTGATAAGAAGGTGGAGATGGCTGGGTATTATGGTTTTTCTACCTAGTTAATGGCTTCAGAGTTATGATCACACTCTTTTGTGACATTCTTGATCAGCTAGATCAAGCACTAACACATTGATTTGAAATATAGAGGGAAATGTGGACTTGAATGAATGAACATAAAAAATAGCTTTTTTGGAGAGGCCCAGTCAAAGTCCATGCCCAAGTGTTATTAAAATGATCTGGTAGGACCTGCAGTAAGCAATGCCTACTGAAAAACCAACAAATGTCACTGAGTTAAAGTGTTTATCCGAAAAGTGGGCCCATAATCCTCCACAGCACTGGAAGAGACCTTTCACTCACTGTGCTACCTGTCGCCTTGCACATTTTTACTGCTAATCAGAATCAAATGTTCAGTCTAGGTTGAAGACCTGAAAACATTCACGGTGAAAAATAATATACAAATGTAAAAAAACTAATTGGGGGAAATATATTTATTTTTTTCATGTCGTATTTTTCTTAAGAAATATTCCCTAGATGCTCTGGAAGCTAGTAAACAGTAACAGTAAATAGAACAAGTGGCTTAGTTTGTGAAGACAAATGGTGAGGTCTAAGTTGTCTTCACATGGAGGCAGGAGAGAAATAGATGCATTGTAGCAATTTCAGTTCAATTTTAAGAATACAGATATAAGCATCAATAATTTATTTTTAAGATATGAAAAAAATGTAGTAGATGTGATATCAGTCTTGGCCATGAAGCAATCTACATGCCATTCATTGGATGCTACAGCATTGAGAAAGTGTTACACCTGAAACGCTTCAAAAAGACTAAATTTGTAACTCTAAGGCAGTATCTAAAGCATGCCAAGCGCAAATAAAAAGCATATTAAACCAAATAATCTCTGTTTCATAAGCTGTCAGAGTCAAAGCAGTTGTAATAAAGGCAGAGATAGATTAGCTTCCTGAACGCAACCGTTGGACCCTATCATTGCCGGTAGGCCCTAATAATGGAAGGAGAGGAACTATAGTCCCATTCAACAGCCCTACAGGATGCTGTGGGTGCCACGAGAGGGAGTTGCCGAGAATAGATTTTCCTACCTTTGGGGGCTTCCACCTGACCTAGAAGTAATTCTTCAATAGAATGTTGTGTCACTGGAAGTACTCCCTGGTCCAGCATAAAGGGAGCCACATCACCTCACTTCACCTCACATCAAGTAGCTGGATTTGAGAGGAGGTGGACAAGCTTGCCTGAAAGAAGTGGAGGGAGAAAAAAGAAGAATTGTGTCATGGAAGAAAACCTGTAGAGGTATAATCACATATAAATAGTCTTCTGAACCCGGGACTGAATTATGTGATGTTGTGTCTGGGATTTGGTGCTCTGAGATTCCCCCTACAGGCAACACAGTATTCATGTCAATTTTTGCAATATTGTTGTTGCATTGTGAATAACAGCTCTTAAGACACAGGTTTGAATCCTATCCCAGACACTATCTGTGTTAGGTATTCAGTCTGTACTCTGTTCAATGTTAATCTCCACCTTTTGCCAAGTACTGCTGGGCTTAGCACTGGCATCCTGCAGCACTGCCCAACATATATAGATTAAAAATGAAAGGAAGGATGGTTGGACCATTGCTGACCATTGTATCCATCATTTGTAAGGACTATAGCACTCTCATACCTATCACCCCTTTGATGACATGCATGCAATGCTTGGATGAACTGGGTTTTGCTTCAGTTTTAGCTGCAACTGAACACTAGTAGTTTAAATGGGTTTCAGACCTCTTTTAGGTTCAGAAAAGCTCAAGGATCATAGCAATAATCACTTTGTCAGCTTCTGTTAGGAGTCAGGATTTTCCACCAAAGTTTTAAAGCATTTCTTTATTACAAATTGTTATGCACTTGAAATGAGTCTGCTGTAAATACTTTTTAATCATTAAAAAAATATGTCTATATTTTAATTAAGCATGTTCCAGCGTATTACAATGTGTTCTACTTTCTGCCTGGTTATTTAATTTAGTAAGACAGCCTTAGCTATCTTCTTTTTTATTTAAAGTATATGCAACTTGGCACAGATAAACAAGTCATTGGAGATTTTTCTTCAAAGATATGTTAAATTATATCAAAGAGATCCCTCGACCCTGCTGGGGTAGCAGTTTTTATTTAATAGACTTATTATATATATCTCTTTATACAATATGGTTATTATGACAGCGGTCTAAGATTCAGGCATTTTACTGCAGTTTTAAATATCTAAATTGCTGAATTGTGTATGGATGAGGTGATGACCCCCTCACAGATATCCATTTTGCCAGGTTGTTCTGCTCCCTAATTGCTCAGGGTAACAGTGAAGCTGCATGAAGACAGCTGCACAAGCAGACAATACAGCAGTGATGTGCAGCTACAGATTTTCTGGCCACCCAATGATGTCATCATGATGAAACTTGTAGTCTAGGTCTGGCAGAACTGGGGTGTTGGTTAATGAAACAAGATGGTGCAGCAAGCAAAGGGTGGCCACACTGCTTTAATCTGGATGTAAAGAACACAATGAAGACACTTCACAGAATGAAATCAGGCAGGTTCAAGCCTTTGTGGGTTCCACTCAACATAAAGAGCTCCAGGGTTGGCTAAAAAAAGTTCATGTATGCCAACAGAGTGTAAGGAGGTAATACTGAGCTCACTTGTAGCAGTGAGCTGAGGTGTTGCTCTGTTGTATTAGCTACAGATCCAGTGTGATTTCACCAAGAGAAATGATTGAGGCTAAAAATTATAAATAAGTAAAACAAGTCACCCTACCCTCTGTGCAGTCCTTGAAGACAAAGGAAGAATGCAACATCTTGGCACCATGGTTATGGTTGATGGTGAGAATCTTTCCCTTTTTAGCATTGAATGAAACACACCAAGACTTAGCCTGTTCAAATATCCTAGAGAGGCCTTTATTCAGTAAGTTGGCAATGTGACAACTGGCAGCTGTGACCAAGATCACTTGGGGCAGGAAAGATTCATCAAGCCAGCACTTCACCTTCTAAAATATACAAAAGTATATTTTTAAAGTTGATGATTTGCATACAGTATATTCAAAGAGAATCATGAGCATATATAAAAACAGGCATTATATTGTGGTGCATGTTAGTATAGTAAGGGTTAAATGACACAAAAAGGCCTGTGCCTGTATATTTTTTATTTTCTTAGCAAGCTAGAAACCACCAATATTTCATATGTCAAGGTCAGGTAGGCAGACAGGGGCTGACAGGCAAACACTTTTCTATGTGGTGAATGTGAGCTGAGTACTGGAAATAATGGTGACAGGTACAGGTACAAGGTGGAGAGTGGGCTTATCAAGTGGGCATGATGGACAGAATAGAGTGCTACACTCATTAGACTGGAAAATATTGGTGGTGCTAATTAGAGGCAGGACCAAGACAATGGAATGTAGAGAGACAGGTGAGGGTGACACATGAGCTAAGTGAGATAAGCTCTTGATAAGAACTTTAATAAAAGTATGATGGACCCATTGCTGGGTGCTCAAGTAAACTGAACTGGGTCTTTATGTGCATTGTACAATAAAGCTTTATTCTGCTACCTATCCTGGGACTCCGAGTGACTTCTTTTGAATAAGGGTGCCCATCTCCACTTTGACAATATGAGGTTATTTATAAACACTTGAAAAGATTGGGCCCTATGATTCTATCTTGAGGCCCACCAGTATTGATGGGAAGAGTTGTCGACCCCTGTCCAGATATGAAAACTGTCAATGACTGATGAGGAAATTCCTCAACCATCTATAGAGGCACCCTTTGCTCTAACTTGTCCTGAACCTAACCAGTAGTCCTTGTATTATTGTGATATTACCCTCTACTTACCCTTTACCTAGGGGTAAGGCCGGGTTTATACTTAATGCGACGCGACACATGCTGCAGTGGACGTTCCTGCTACGCAAGTGTTTTACTGTTTATACTTGCACGTGTACTTTACGTAAATCTGGAAAAATCCACCAGGTGGCAATGTGAGATATTATCACGGTGAGAACAGGTTCGGTTTTGCTGTGTTGTGAATTGCCTGGAACACCCATTAAATTCCGGTGGCACCTTGCCACAGTATCTCTGAAAAGGATGTTTAATGATTAAATCCATCAATCCAGGCATGTGCCCTTTCCAGCTAGCATTGGGCATGAGGCAGAAACAATCCCTAGACAGGGCATCATCTCATCACAAGGCGAATACAAGCACTCACATACACTAGTGTCATTTTAGTGTTACCAAATCTGCATATCTTTGGAAGGAAACTGGCGCACACTGTTGAAACCTAGAAGGAAAATATGCAAACTCCAGGCAGAGAATACCAGTGACGTGACTCCCTGCGAGACAGCAGTGCTACCGCTCTGCCACCGTGTCACCCAAGTATAAATCTTAGAATTCTAAATGTACAGAGAGTTGGAATATCATACATTTAATGTGTTCTGTGTGGCAATCTATTGCTGTTTGGTGCTGCTGTCAGCTCCAAAGGAAGCCATAGAAAAAAAAGACGGCCCAGAAGACCGGTATGTGAGACTTTTAAAATGTATTGTGTCAGGAATATGCGACGCTTGAATATAAAAGCACCACAAATGCATTTGTATGTCGGCATTTTGCTTCACCACATCGAACCATTCATCAAACATCGAAGCACGCACATCGATCTCATGACTTTCTGTCACTTGTAGATAGTAAACCAAGACTCTGATGTCACATTCCAACTTTTAGCACACTGTGCATCTTTGGAAGGAAACCGGAGCACAGTGTGGAAACCCAGCAGAAAAACATGTAAACTCCAAGCAGGGAATACCAGCGACGTAACTCCCTGCGAGACAGCAGTGCTACCGCTCCGCCACCGTGTCATCCCCATGTGTGTAATTATTAATTAATTAACAGTATTCATTATTCAAACGAAATTAACGATTTATCTGTAAAATGTAACATACATACTTTAATGCATTTCATCATGAAAGTGATATCAAGTATAAATGTTAGGAGTCTAAATTTGCTTAGAGCTGGAATATCATACATTTAATGTGTTCTGTGTGGTGATCTATTGCTGCTTGATGCTGCTGTCAGGTCGGGAGGAAGTCCAAGAAGCTCATAGCGATTATAAACTGGGATAACGTTTACAACAGTCTGCTTTAATGATAAAGTAAACTACGAGGTTAAAGTGGACATTTCGAAATTAAAGCCAAAATATCCACTTTAATCACAAAATACACCTTTTCACCATGTCCTTAATTTTTTTTTTCTGTGGCTCGAATACAGCGCTGTACATTATGTTGCTGTTGTGATGTTGAAAAAAAAAAGACAGCACAAAAGATGGTATGTGAGACTTTTAAAATGTATCGTGTTATTACGATTGGGTTTATGCGACGCTTGAATATAAAAGCACCACAAATGCACCTGTATGTTGTCATTTTTCTTCACCACATCAAACCATTCATCAAACACCAAAGCACGCACAACGATCCCGTAGGATCTGCATAGAGGCCTTCTGTCACATGTAGATAGTAAACAGAGACTCTGACGTCACATTCCAACTTTTATCACACTGCGCCTCCCGACTTTTTTCTGGTATTGAAATTCGCGCATACATCATGTTAATTTCCGAGGACCTGTACAGAGGACGCATCAAATGAATGCTGGGAACGTGTGGCAGCCATGATGTGTGTGCGTGTGCATTCTGAGCATGTAGAATAAACGAGCTCTGAGTGTACTCACCAGATTTGTTACCAGGTTTATCTACTGTTGCACCTTGAGATTAACACACACATACACATACACACAGAAACTCAACAGTGCCCTATTAATGACAAACACATAGCTGGTTAATCTCTAGCACTTTAAACCACACAAGTGCCTTATGAATAACATAACTTGCCACTCTCTTAGGACTTCATGAGACTTACATACACACAGACCCTAACTGCAACAGTGCTCCATGAATGACACACACACAGCTGGTTAACCTCCTAGGACTTTAAACCACACAAGTGCCTTAGGAATAACACAGCCTATCACTCTCTCAGCATTTCAAGAGACTTACTTATTATCGATACAACATACAATGTTTTAAAGATATCTCAGACCTAAATATTACTTTTGGTCTACAAGAATACATTTTAACATGCAAAGGCTTAGCACTCTTTACTATATGCCATTTATCAACCAAGAGTGTCTTACTTTACGTACTGTTCCCTTCTTTTGGACGGCGCTTTCACCCTCAGCCCTTAATAAACCTTGCAGCACAGAGGTAATGGCAAATCTCTGGCTGCACCAGATGCACAAAGAAATCTACTTTATTACTTCAATCACTCTAGACATTAAGACAAAGCATAGAAAGTTAAAGCAGCATGGAATTTATTACAGGAATAATAATAATATCAGTAGAACAAAGAATAACAGAAAATAGGACTGATAGTAAAGGCTAGATATACAGTATATAGTCTTTTGAAAAAGCTTACGAAAAAGTAAAGATGACAAGGATGAATGTCCCAGGCTGCTTGTGATCTAGCACTCGCTCTGTTCCCTTCTCCTGACGTCTTTGTCCCTTCTTCTTCCTCTCTCCTATGTCACTTTTCAGACAAGGCATATTTATTATAAAATTCTACTGGGGGGTTTTGCAAGATGTGGTTGTTAGATATTCTGATTGACTGGTTGTAAATGTGATGAATGAATTCACTGTCCGTTTTCCCCAACAGTAAAACTTTTTTGTTTTTGCTTAATACCTACTGGCACGTCTTCCTTTCCCACGCTATAAACCAATCTAACTACTTGATGTCCCAGATGTCCATCCTTTCTCAGGTTATAAAGTAGTTGATAGCCTGAAGCATTGCCATGTCTTCCTCTTTTGTTTGAACAGCTGTTTTAAAAGTGAGGTACAACTGGGAAGAGGATATGCTTTGATGTGTCCTGAATTTAGTTCATCTGTTGTTGTCTTGAGCAAAATTTAAAGGAAATACAGAACAAAATTTACAGATTTTGTACCCCACAACATCCTTGATGTCACACTCAGTGAAACACACATGAGCTGTCTAGTACAATAGCCCAAACTTCAATTCCAGCATCTACAGCATCTGTCCAACACAGGGTGATCAAATTTGGCAGGTCAAGTGTGAAGTGACCAAATTGTAAGCCACATTGGTGGTCTGAGATGAGGTGACAGAGCTAGAGATCGAGAGGGTGGTTTATAATAGTCTATATCTCCGTCTGTGTAATAAGGAGCAGCCAGATAGGACAATAATTGTTTCAGATTGTGAGCTTGCTGCAAACGCCACCAAGTGTAAACCTTGTGTTTCTGCACATGAAAATATCACCAAATATGATAAAGCACTGATTGTTAAGTTGCATGTATTAAGACTGGCTGTTCAACAAGTTGGTTAAGCCAAGATGAAGCAGTGTATTCAAATGAAAGTCAACCATGTTGGTTGAAGTATCACTCCACTACTCACTGTGGGCATTGAAGCAGCAAGTCTACAAGGGTGAAACAGGAAAGATAAGACACTCTGCAAACCTGATTTGCTCGTTCAAGCTTCATGAAGGTACATCAGTAATTGTCCAGATGCCATGGATATTCAGTGACAGCAGAATAGACAGGAATGATAGGTGTGGGGGAATTAGTGGCCATCATCAGCAATGTTTGAGAGTCCATCATAATAATGAACTCTCCCAGCCGTACCATAAACCAAGTGAATAAGTCTTGTTTAAATTATTTCTTAGCTTTAATAGGCAGAGGAATCCAAAACAAGATGGCTAGCCCAGAGTGGGTTGTGAAGTGGTTTTGCTGGCTCTCTAAGGTAGATAGAGACCGAAGCCAGTGGGCACATTTCACCAGTGGAAGTGTCTCAATTGGAGTCCGCTGAGGGAGCTGTTAGAGTGTGTTATGATATATTGTGTGTTCAGTTTTTAATTCTTTGACATGAAAATGTTTAACTTATTTCAGGGTCAGCAGCCAGAGTCTAGTCTGTCAGCGCTTGGCACATTGGAGAAATTAACTTTTTCTACAGACATTTTTTTTCTTTTCATCAACTTAGTGTACCTCCACTCCTCCTCTGGCAAGCATCGCCCCTCTTCCTCTTAACTCTGGCTCACCAAGTGAAGTGAGATGGCTCCTTTAATGCTGCTCCTGATAATGGTCCAAGTGGCTTGTTAGCTAGATCTGGAATCACTCCTAGACGTGGTGGAAGCCTAATGTAGGGCTCTGCAGCTCCCAATGGTGACCCCCATGGAAGCCAACAGGGCCGTCCTGAACTCCAACTCCCATGAAGCCCTGTGGGAATTAGTTTAGCCACATTAACCCAGCGGGCCTGCCTTCTAGCACTCCAGGGAAGGCAGTGTCCTGTGTACATCTGCTCCCCTGGTTCTTTCGGTATATCAGCTTCCCGTCTAGGCATGCACCACAACTGTCTGTCACAAACTCCATTTTAATGGATGATGTGGAACTAAATATTTTGGCAGTTTTTAAAGCATTGAAGTAAATTCCCTCTAAAAAGTGGAGAAACTAATGTTTAGTCCATGTATATAATACTGTTTATATTTGTTCAGTCACTCTCACCAGGATAAGGAAGTTCAGGAAATGAAAGTATTAAATGGTATACATACTTTCATTATGCATCTAATTTCATTCATGGTTGCAGGGTGATGCAGGTTAAAGGAAGGAATTAACCCAGGATAAGGCATCACACAAGCACGCATTCACACTAATCGAACTGGGACAATTTATTGTCCCCAAGCACATTTAGGTTATGGGAGTTAAGCTGAACTACCTTGAGAAAAATCAATGCAGGAAGACATGTCAAATCCATGCAGACTGCCCAGTGAATTTGATGTGAGAGCTGGGACACAGCAGTGGTAACCATCATACCATTCTGCTGCCAACATCATTATGAAAGTTAGCTTCTTGTAAAATTATCTGTTCATTAACTTTTAAAAAGGGCAGCTTATTTTTGCTTTAACTTACCTGTGTTATTAGGCATGAGTGTCCAGTCATACATATACTGTGCATGCTAAAATACTTTAGAAATACTTAGTTCCTTAAAGTATCTTTTGAGATTGTAGAAGGAAATATATGTATAAAATATGCCAACCAGCCCACATCAAAAACTGGGAACCAAGAAGTATAGTATAAGCCAGCAACACTGACCACCATTGCCCTTCTTTCTTTTTTTAATTACTTTCTAATAAACCTTAATTCTGTCTTTGTCCTTATTAGAAGGTAATAACGGCTTTATTTGGACTGCTATAATTTGTTCTGCTTTCTGCTATTTAGTACCTCACTCTTTTTCCTTTTGTGGGTGTAGTGTAATAGAGTTGTTGATGCCTTGCAGTGGATGCTAGAATACAGAAGAACCCAGAATCATTTTAATTAAAACTGCTTAGACTATAACTCATAGTCCTTTTGTTCTGCTGTAAAGCACATTGTACAACCAATTATTTAATAAGCTCCTCACCTCACTCTAATGAAGATGGATGTAGCAGTATATCAGGCCAGTTTTAGTTGCATCTTAAGGATTTTTTTTTTAATTCTCCAAAGTATTCTAGTGAGCATGGCATGGTGGGAGTAACATGCCCTTGATTAGCTATTTAGCTTGGAGCAATGCACACTTTACTCCATACGGATCAAATCAGGCGCAGAGAAGAGTGTGCCTAATGCTCCTAACAGTGTATTAACAAAAACTGAGAGCTTGCTTTGCTTTAATTGCAATATTTTATGATCTCAGTGACTGAATTTGCTTTGAACCAAGGAACATTTTAGGCGATCCAGATCTTAATAGGGAACTAAGCATGGAAATTAGAATGCAAACAGGGCAGAGTGCTCACTGATCTGTCTGCTTACAGAGGAGCTGTTTAGGCTGTACAGTGTTGTATGTAATTTAAATGCATTACCAACTACAATGAAATCAATTGCATTACTTAAAAGTGTGCTATGTTTATTATTGCGTCATATTCCATGGAACATATTTTAATAGGTACTTTTCTAGGTTTTGAGAAATTGCACAACTATTTTGACCCCATTATAATGAGAAGTTAAGCAAAATGACACCTTTTTGTTGGCTAACTGAACAGATTACAATATGTACGCTTCAAGCTTTTTGCTTGAACTTGCCTGAAGACAAGGCCTGAGCTGCTTTGAAAGCATACATATTGTAATCTGTTCAGTTAGCCAATAAACTGTGTCATTTTGCTTGACTTCTTATTGCATCCACAATGGCTAACGTGGTACAACACCCTACTACAACAGACCTCATTATATAATAAGTACCAGAATTTGATGTTTTTAAAGTGTGTTCTTGGGGGAGTTCTAGTCTCTAAATTAATGGATGTGCATTTAAAGAACAGGGCAGCTATTACATGAAAATGTTTTGGGTATTTAGAAGACAGTTATGCAAAATAAAATTTTGTTCGGTAGTTGTAAAGTACTTTCTGAGAAGATGCTTGGATCATTTACTTTTATTTTGGTGGTTCACTTCTATTAACCTAATACTAATACTGCAGTATACCAAATATATCATTTCATATTAATTCACAATGAAAGCAGATTATTCATATAATTGTGTTCTACCATTATTAGAGGTGGTATGGTAGGCCACAAAGACCTTTTGAAAGTGTGAGAGATTAATGTAATCAGAAAACAAAGGTTGAAACCAGGATGTCAAAATGCACTAGAGCCAAAATAAGAGACAGAAAATGTAAAAAAGAATCAATAAACTGAGAAATTTTAAACTGCAGATCTAGAGAACTTTTACAGTAATCCCTCCTCGATCGCGAGGGTTGCGTTCCAGAACCCCCCACGATAGATGAAAATTCGCGAAGTAGAAACCATATGTTTGTATGGTTATTTTTATATATTTTAAGCCCTTATAAACTCTTTCACACTGTTAACATTATTAGAACCCTCTAGACATGAAATAACACCCTTTAGTCAAAAGTTTAAACTGTGCTCCATGACAAGACAGAGATGACAGTTCTTTCTCACAATTAAAAGAATGCAAACATATCTTCTCTTCAAAGGAGCACCGTCAGGAGCAGAGAATGTCAAAGAGAGAGAGTGAGATAAAAGCAAACAATCAAAAAATCAATACGTGCTTTTGCCGAAGCACCGCGATAAAGCGGCATTTTGTAGAGGAGCGTCCGTATCCTCTAGGCAAACAGCCTCTCTGCTCACACCCCCCTCCGTCAGGCGCAGAGCATGTCAGAGAGAGTGAGAGAGAACGAGAAAAGCAAACAATCAAGCACCGCACGGGAAGCACATCGTATATCATTGAGGAGTTTTAGTTAATATGTAATACATGCTCTGATTGGGTAGCTTCTAAGCCATCCGCCAATAGCGTCCCTTGTATGAAATCAACTGGGCAAACAAACTGAGGAAGCATGTACCATAAATTAAAAGACCCATTGTCTGCAGAAATCCGTGAACCAGCGAAAAATCCGTGATATACAGGTATATTTAGATATGTTTACATTTAAAATCCGCGATAGAGTGAAGCTGCGAAAGTCGAAGCGCGATATAGCGAGGGATTACTGTATAAAGAATATCCATAATGATTGTGAAGCCAACTTTAAAAGTGTCATGTGTGTGACATCACACAACAGTTTGCAGCAGACTGAACCTGAGTCAATTTACACATTTTACACCACACATTTTAGATTTTTTTCTTCACATGAGACATGTTTAGCATCAAGTCATACCCCAGGCAAATCACCATTAGAATCCTGGTTGCTTTGGAACAATGTTTATAGGAAGATAAAGACATTGTGGAAAATACTATGTGGTAATTGTCATTGTCAAAAGAGAGAAAGACAGATCCATTGGGAGAGATTTCAGCATTGTCTTTGTAACTAACCCACACTACAAATACATTGGCTTGGGCATTTTTCTGTTGCCACTAACAGTAGTGCATTAATATCTGTAAAATATATAAAAAGTGTCCTCAATGAATCTGTCAAAAATATAGACAGTTGAAGATTAGTAGAAGAAATGTACTGAAAACAAATAAAATGAAGAGGAAGAAAGAGGGAACCTGAACTCAATAACAACACCATGTAAACTATGGTATAAAAATAGGAGGTTTATAAATAGCAGGTGGTATACACATATGGAAACACATTGTATTTAAAGAAATAAGACAAAAAAACAAAGTCTCCTGTAGGCTTTGGGATGAATATTGTTCTGCCTGCCTAAGATAAAGTCACCTCTGATGGAGGATCACAGGAATCATCGGGTAGAGGGGTCCTTTTATCAGATTGGCTGGCCCAGCGCTGTCTCAGATGAGAAATGGCCAATTGGGGGAGGCAGTTTGATGGCTGAGATCTCCAGGACTCTGAACAAATCTAAATCATATTATGTGATATCATCC
>JANRMT010062793.1:2238295-2267199 GCA_026402145.1 Polypterus bichir lapradei
TCTCCAGGACTCTGAACAAATCTAAATCATATTATGTGATATCATCCATCCATCCATCCATCCATTATCCAACCCGCTGAATCCGAACAGGGTCACGGGGGTCTGCTGGAGCCAATCCCAGCCAACACAGGGCACAAGGCAGGAACCAATCCTGGGCAGGGTGCCAACCCACCGCAGATGTGATATCATATACTGTTAAATTCTGCTCTGTACTCGTAATATTTTTATTTTACTTTTATATTGTATTGAGGATTACGTGTGTTTTGTTTTATGTATTGTATTGTATTGACCCCCTTCTTTTTGACACCCACTGTACAACCAACCTACCTGGAAAGGGGTCTCTCTTTGAACTACCTTTCCAAAGGTTTCTTCAATTTTTTCCCTACTAAGGTTTTTTTTGGGAGTTTTTCCTTGTCTTCTTAGAGAGTCATGGCTGGGGGGCTGTCAAAAGCCAGGTCTGTGAAACTTCTTGTGTGATTTTGGGCTATGCAAAAATAAATTGTATTGTATTGTATTGTATTGTAATATAAGGTCTTATTCCATGCAGTCTGAGCTGTGTGTTTATGAAGGAATTTTAAAATGGGCTTAAGTGTGTAATTTCACAGAATTGCATTCTGGTTCTTTGTGACCATAGTGTTATATAACCTTTAAGGGGTTACTCTAGTTTCACTGTTCTTAACATTTATGAAATTCCATCTTTGTACAAATAAATTGCAAAATTACAGACTACATACTGTAAAAAAGCATCCTGTTCATTGACAAGGTTGCTATGTTGTGGTATGGAGAGCCTGTTTGGGTAAAGCCTTGACTAGAAGTCTTATAAATCCTGCCATGTCTCCTCTCTGCCTGTTTCCACAATTAAACTGATGTGTATCCTCTTTCTTTCATTCTGTGTTGTGACTATGTGAGAGAAGAGTTAAAAAGGGTTTGCCAAAAGCTGATAGTACCTAACAGCTGTAACAGTGAGTTTTTGAGGCCACTAAAGACTAGCTCAATTGCCTTCTGCCTCTATCTTCCGCCTCATATCTCAGCTAAATTGTTATAAACACAAAGTTGAGTAAGAGTTGTTTGCTCTCTCTTGAATGGCAACTGGCTCAAATTGGCAGAGAGTAAAACCAAAGTATTACAAGCCAGTAAGAAAGTGACTGTTTCATATAAAGATTTCATTCTTTTCATGCCCTTTCATGTTCCCCAGTTTTACAACTGCAGTCACTGTCTACTGGTGAACACATACAATAAATCTGACACCTACTTCCAGTAACTATTTATTGATAATTATACTCCTTTGGAGCTCCAAAAAGCACATTTCTGTCTTTGTATTGTTATTGAACAGTTATGGAATAAACATGAGTGGATCAGCGGCCATGCACTGTTTAACAGTTAAGTACATGTATGCTCTATTGGAAACATTTCTCTCAAAGTATTTAATAGCAGCAGTAAAAGACAGCATGAGACAGGCACAAAGCTGTATATGTGATCAGATGTCTACTGTAACCTTCGATACATGTGAAAAACAATTAAAAAAAAGTGCAGTAAAGAAGCATAGATTGAATTCTCATATTTACAAAAGCAGAAACTTTTAAGCATTGTAAAATTAAAAAAACGTACAATAAATGCACTTACTTGCAGTTATCTCTGAGTTAAACATATGATACTCAGCACATAAAAAAAACATTTATAAATCTATCTTAATCAGAAGAAAACCAACTAAAACAGTGTATTCATCAATTACCTCTTATTTGAACCATTAGTCCATGCTGGTAGTGATGATTTTTTTCTTAAAGTAATAGAGAAACATTTTAGACATAGTGATAGCTTAATTTCAACCATAAACGATGGAATGTTAACACTTATTCATTTAGGAACAGAACTCTCTGCTCAGTTGTATTTATGTATATATATACATATACTGTGTATACAGTACATTTATAGATCAACCTTTGATGTCTTTGCTATCCAACAGAGGGTGCATTACAAAAATTAGCATTGGTTTTGCAAATCCTGTACCAAACGGTATGCAGTAGAGACATACCAACCAGATGGACACACTGCACTGTATATATGTATTGTGGCATCCGGCTGGGGGTGGAGCCCAGCCGGGACGCCCAGGACGACCGGAGGAGGGCTTGTACCTCCTCCAGACTGCGAGGGGGCGACCGCCCTGGTTATATTGGGGGCCACAGGTAGAGGGCTTGGAAGCCCAACCCTGTAGGGGCCCGTGGCCACCGCCAGGCGGCGCCCCGGTGCCTGAACAACCCCGGACCTCAGCACTTCCACCACACCAGGAAGTGCTGGGGGGAAGAGGAGCAGGGACACCCGAAGGGCTTCCGGGTGCGCAGTCGGCACTTCTGCCACACTGGGGCGTGTCTGCGGAAGAATGCCGGGAAGCAGCTAGAGCCCATCCGGGTTCCTATATAAGGGGCCTGGAGAGAGGACTGGAGGCGGCCAGAAAGGCATTTAGACTGTGAGGCCTGGACTTTGGGGGAACGGTGCTGGAGGCACTGGGACGTGCACTAACTAATTTGTAAATACAGAGTAAATAAACGTGTGTTGGGTGCAACAAAAGATGTCCGTCTGTCTCTGTCCAGGGCTCATTCCACAGTATGTATGTATGTATGTATGTATGTATGTAAAGAGACAGAGAGAAAGAGAAAGATGGACATGACTCTTAAGGTTTTATTTTTTTTGTTATCAAGCATTAAAAATATATAGTTTGTTTTTTTCTCCTTTTTTTCTAGAAAGTTCCAATTACTTGCAAATAATTGAAGTTTGACTGCCACCTAATGGTCAGGATTAAAAACATTAAAATAAAGCAAAATGTACCATGATTTTCCGAAAGTGGAAGGACAGTGTGTGCAACAACTATTGATGGCCTGATACTGTACTCTATATAAACCTTAAAATAATGCAAAACAATTGACAGTTTATCTGTAATTCTTTATTTCAGGTAACAACAGTGTAAAGAAGTGGTAAAAAAATACATTGTATATGTAGAACAGGGGTACCCAACTCTGGTCCAGTGGCTGCAGGTTTTCATTCTACCCTTTTTTAATTTAGTACACTGTTTTTGCTGCTAATTAACTTCTTTTGAATTAATTATTTGACTTGTTTTTTTTTGTTAAGATTTGTTCCCCTGAATTTCTTCATCGTTCCTCTGAATTGCTTCATGTCTTTCCTTAAATGGCACCCAAACAAAATGAAATGTGACGTGAGAGAGCCGACAGAAGACCAACTAAGTCAGGGTCTGAAACACCAACCAATTTCACTCCAACCAGTTTCTTAATTGGGCTCTGATTCTTGTTGTTAATTAAACCCATTCCTTAATTCCATGGCTTGTTGCTGCTCTCATTGTGCAATAGCAGACATTTCCAAAACTGTTCATTTTCTCTTTTCTAAGAGCACTGATAACATGTTTTGGGGACCTGAGCAGATCAACATTCCTGAGACCTTCACCTTTCTTTATTTTCAGATATTGTATGATCGACACAGTTTGCTGGTCATGATTTGGTTCATTTTGTATATCATTATTGTTCAGCTGCTACTAAAGGAAAAAAAAACAATTAAGGGGTCTGAGTCTTCAAAAACAAGTTAATTTTTAGAAGGAAAACCTGCAACTACTGGGCCCCTCCAGGACCGGATATTTTTCCATCCTCATCTTTTCTGTTTTTTCACTAGTTTTGCATTTGGCCACGTCCAGTGTCACTAGTGGTAGCATGAGGTGATACCTGGACCCTATGGAGGTCCAGCTTCTCCAGGATGGCACATCAATTCATGCCATTGCCAGAAGGTTTGCTGTGTTTCCCAGCACAGTCTCAAGGGCATGGAGGAGATTCCAAGACACAGGCAGTTACTCTAGGAGAGCTGGACAGGGCCATAGAAGGTCCTTAATTCATCAGCAGGACCGGTATCTGCTCCTTTGGGCAAAGAGGAACAGGATGAGCACTGCCAGAGCCCTAAAAAATGACCTCCAGCAGGCCACTGGTGAGAATGTCTCTGACCAAACAATCAGAAACAGACTTCATGAGGGTGGCCTGAGGGCCCAACATCCTCTACTAGGTCATGTGCTCACTGCCTGGCACTGTGGAGCTCAATTGCCATAGAATACCATAATTGGCAGGTCCACCACTGGCACCCTGTGCTTTTCACAGATGAGAGCAGGTTCACCCTGAGCATACAGTATGTGACAAACATGAAAGGGTCTGAAAAAGCCGTGGAGAACATTATGCTGCCTGTAACATCATTCAACATGACCGGTTTGGTGGTGGGTCAGTGATGGTCTGAGGAGGCCTATTATTGGAGAGATGCACAGACCTCAACAGACTAGACAACAGCACCTTGACTGCCATTAGGTATAGGGATGAAATCCTTGGACCCATTGTCAGACCCTATGCTGGTGCAGTGGGTCCTGGGTTAATCCTGGTGCACGACAATGCCTGGCCTCATGTGGCGAGAGTATGCATGCAGTTCCTGGAGGATGAAGGAATTGAAACCATTGACTGGCCCCCACGCTTGCCTGACCTAAATCCAATAGAACACCTCTGGGACATTATGTTTTGGTCCATCCAATGCCGCCAGGTTGCACCTCAGACTGTCCAGGAGCTCAGTGATGTCTCATTAGGAGACGTTGTCAGGCATGCATACAAGCACATGGGGGCCATCCAAACTACCGAGTATGATTTTGAGTTAATGCAATGAAATTTCAGGAAAATGGACTAGCCTGCCACATCATTTTTTCACTTTGATTTTCAGGGTGTCTTTGAATTCAGCTCTCTGTAGGTTGATAATTTTCACTTCCATCAAACGATGTGGCATCCTTTCATTCCTAATACATTACCCAGTCCATATTAGTATCCTGTATTAGAGATCTGATGTGTTTTCAAAGTGCTCCTTTAATTTTTTTGAGCTGTATATTTATCACTGAAATGTCAGTAAAGTAGGTCATATCACCCAGACTACAGAATTATATTTTGTCTCTGGCACTTTGACAATACTCTCACTTACATTTTCTATTTTAGCTTGCATTCTTATATGGCTGATTTAATGTCACATTTTATTGTATACTTTCTTTATGGTCTACATTTGAATTTCCATTTTTAGGATCATGAGCTAATGTATGTTTTCATTTTTAGTCTGCAGCTCTGTCTACTCTGCTGATTGTTTTTTGCACCACACCCACACACACACATGGCCAGTACTGTTGCTGTGATATCAATTTCACATATTAAGTACATGTATTAGTTCTATATTATTTTTATTATGCAATATTTGATTTATTATACAAGATCAGGATACAGTAGGCATTCTTTACAGTTGTGGTGGAGGCAGGTTAAATGGCATGCTCAGTATCTCCATTGATTTGGGTTTAGGAACTAAAACAGCCATCTTGAAGTTTTTTGTCCAATATGTTAGCCATTAGGCAACCCTGTCTACTATTTGAAAATACTGTCTACATAAGGTGCATAGAAAGATATGGAAAAATTTATTACCCATATATTTTACATTTTTGTGGAATTCTAATTATTTTGTTTGTTACTCTTTCATGGCTAACTCTGCTTAACAGGGCCATAAATTTCTTGCTTTCTTTGCAGCCAGCGCTACTGCATGTGTAACCCAGATGTAGTCCAGCAATTCCATAACCCGGACACAATTTTCATCCTTGCCTTTGCTATCATCCTTCTGAACACGGATATGTACAGCCCTAACATAAAGCCAGACCGTAAGATGATGTTGGAGGACTTCATTCGCAACTTACGTGGTGAGTTAAGATTCTGCCTACAGGCCACTGTCTGCACCTCTCAATCAAACAAGCTTTAATACAGCACTGGTCATTGCAAAGAGAAGAATGTTTTATAGCATCCTAAAAGTATGTTTAAGTTTGTTCTCAATAAATTCAGCATTTAAACTTTCTTTCATCCGCTACTTTTTTCCATTTTTTTACACTTGGCTAAATCTAATTTTGTGGGTCCTGGTTCTGAAGAGCCACATTGTTGTTAGGTCTTTATTTTAATCGATTTCTCATTTCCTGCTATCATTTTATTAGATTGCTTGTTTTCCTTCCACAAACCCAGAAATTTTTAGCCATGTATGAATTACTTCTTTATGAAAGTCAATAAATTACTTATTATTATCAAGCTTTTACCACACTGGAGTTTATTCAGTCTCTTTTATATTTTGTTTTCCATTTTGAATAATTTAATTGTTAAAATTATGAGTTCTTTCATGTTTCTTTTTATCTTAACCACTAGCCAATTATCAATGACGTACAATTAAAAAAGTTGCCAACAACTAACCTGAGAAGTTGATGTGTATTTGTCATATGCTAGTTTTATAAAATAACAATATGCTATTTAGTTGATTGGTATTTTATCCAAAAATTTCTTCCTTGTACCCAATGCTGAGACCCAAAATTGGATTAAATTAGGATGAGAATGTTATGTTATCTGCCACATAACAATATCTGAAAAGAGTAGGGCAAAAGTGGGTTATTAAACCACTCCATTCTATTTGATAAAATTCAGTTCATTTATTTTTGTATAATGCTCTTCTCTGAGTGCAGGCTGTGAGTACTGTAACAAGTTCACAGATAAATGTAATTATAAACTTTAAAAAATTACATAATGGAGTACACATACAGTAAAGACACAAAGATTTCTTTAAATACACAATAAAACATGTAGTTTCAACTGGCCATTTACCCCTTCCGGGCATTTTAGGGTAAAGTCTGTGTTGGGCTGCCTTATCTAATGGCAGAATCTTTGGAACCTTTGATTCCAAGGCTCTCAGTACCTCAGGTGTCTTTTCCATGGTGAGGAAAACGGCTTGAGAGTAGAGCATCTGAATCAAGTGTTGCAACAGAACGTCAAAAAAACAAAAAAGGAGAGGTTCATAATGCTTCATAATTATTATGTTAGCTGTATTTTTGTACAAATGTTTAACAAATAGAGATGCAATATGCACAGCTAGTTATAGTATTCTAGATGGAAGTGACGAGTCTTCGGGCGAGTTTGAAGGGGCTTCTCTTATATAACCAGGCAGATTGTTCCAAAGATTTGGGGCCCTATAATTACAAGACCAACCTCCCACTGTTGTTTTATTAATGCTTGGAATCTTTAATAGGTCTGTATCTTACAATTTTAATTTAAGCTCAAATGTTTGCTCAAATAAGTGAGCAAAGCCTTGGCCATTTAAGGCATTATATGTAAAAAAGATTTTGAAGTCATCCCTAAGCTTAACTGGAAACAAGTGCAACAACCTAAGAACTGAAATTATGTGGGCTATACTTTATACCTTTAGTATATGGTTTTTGCAGCTGTGTTTTGAACTAAATTAAAGTGATATAAAAAATTATTTGACGACAGCCTGTAAATAGCACATTGCATAAGTCAATTTTACTAGAAATAAATGTCTAAATTATTTTTTCTGTATTTGCCATTATTAGAAACCATCTTAATTTTCCAATATAGTTCAGCTGGAAAAAACAAATTTTAGATAGTTTTGCTATGTGTGTTTTAAAAGACATACTGCTGTCAAAGATATTGCCTATAAGATACATGGTAATTTGGCAAAACTACTGTTTTACCAACATTAGACTAGCACTGACAGAATACTGTTGTGGTCTGCATCACTCCCCTCTGTAAACAACATTTCTGTTGTTTTTTTTAAATTTATTGACAAAATGTATTAAGGATACTATTGGAAAAACATCACTTCGTCTAAAAGAAATTTGGATATTATCTGCATTGTCCTATATGAGTAAAGTTGAATTTGATGTTTTTGAATGATAGTTCCCAAAGGAAGCATGTAAAGTGAGCACAATTAATTACTGAGCACTAAACTCTGTTACACACCATATTTGTCATTATATTTACCCACAAACTGAATCTAAGTTTGTAAATGTGAACTAAACCACACAAGAATGGTGCCTGAGAACCAGAGGTGGGTAGAGTAGCCAAAAATTGAACTCAAGTAAGAGTAGTGTTACATCAAAATAATATTACTCAAGTAGAAGTAAAAAGTAGTCATCCAAAAAAATTACTCAAGTAAGAGTAAAAAAGTATTTGGTGAAAAGACTACTCAAGTACTGAGTAACTGTTTGATCATAATAAATGATTTATTTTTTAGAAATGTTGTAATAAGACAGACAAAAATATAAAATAATGTGCTATTTCCAAATAATAAAATAAAAAATGAGTAAAAATAAATAACATCTTTACAAAATAAAGATGCACAAATAACACAAAGTTCCAAATCTCAGTTTTTCACAACAAAGCTTTTAAAGCCAATACCTACAGTAGGTAACATGTATGTTTGAACAGTGCAAACTACTTACAGTGACAAGATATACTGTATACTGACAGTACTAATACTGCATATTCACTTGCCCTCCAATTAGCACAGCTGATAGAAAATAATATTAGAACAAGGCAGCTTCTGCACGTACAAGAAGTCTCACTTTACCATGACTGTCTGTGTCTGTGCATGTTTGTTTAAAAACGTGCTTGTTCTTCATTCAGTGAAGTGATGTTCAAGCTTCACCAAGAGTGGCCTCTCAAGGTTCCTGCAGTGAAGCTGTGACTGTTTAGCAGTGAGCAGGAGCCCTGTATGACTAAAAAGTCTCTCACAGGCTGCAGACACAGGAAGTTTGTGTGTGGTCATGTGACTGCATGGCTAAGTCTGATTAGTGAAACGGAGTCATGTGATTATTGCTGCTACATCTTTTTGGTGAAACAGAGTCATGTGATTATTGTTGCTATGTCTGATTGGTGAAACAGTCATGCAGTAGATCCACTGGCGACTTCTCTCTGACTAAAATATCCATCCATCCATTATCCAACCCGCTATATCCTAACTACAGGGTCACGGGGGTCTGCTGGAGCCAATCCCAGCCAACACAGGGCGACAGGCAGGAAACAAACCCCGGGCAGGGCGCCAGCCCACTGCAGCCGACTAAAATATAGCGTATATAATGTGTAAATGGATGATGAGGGTTAGAACAATGTAAAATAATCAGGTCAAATATATAAACTGCTAGAAATTTTTTTTAAAATAACATGATTTTTGAAACTGTTCATGTACCATCATAATTCCTTGGACAGAGAACGTGAACTGATAGAAAGGGTATGAATGCCATGTATGCTAAACACTTTTCTGAATAAATGGGTTTAAGTTTCTTTAAGTGCCATACTTGGAAGGAAATCCTACAGGCATCGTAACTCTCTTTGACCAGCACTTCATAATGATGATTTTTACTTTATTCATTTCTGATAGCAGTATTATACTTGTTGCTATGCCTGACAGAATGCTACTGACAATAATCACTGTTAAAAAAGTACTCATTACTAAAATAATTAATCTAGTTGTGCTTCAGTTTTCTAACAGTTGATTTTGTATCTAGCATAATTTACATACTGAGAGATTTCAAGTGTGCTTTATAATGATTACTTTCTTATTTGTTATATAAGAGGTAACCCAATAATAAAAAAATGAAATATCCTTGAGGCATACACTAACAATTTCCTCTATTCTAAAAAGTAATTTATCCCAGCAAAAGGACAGTGGCTATAATGCTGTACCTGATTTATTTGCATTCACACTTTAGACAAATGGCAGAATAATGACCTGGACCTAAACTATGATTCATTGCAAATACAGCTGCTCTGGGATATAGCTGGCTTGTCTTATTTAAATTTTTCTACTATGAATAATTGACTGAACAAAAAAGTCTATTAGAGATCCCAACTGGCCAAAAGAAATGTGAAAATCAGGTTTATTTATGAAAGCTGAGTTATAACTCATGGTTAAATGCTTTCTTCAGTTTAGTGCAGTTCAAATTTAATTCTGTTTAATTTTTGTTTAATTGATATATAATATTTTATAGTAAGAAATTCTTCTTTATAATTTTAAATTAACAACTCAATGCAGACATATTCTAAAGTCAAGTGAGTACTACCTAAACAGTAAATTAGAGGATATAACTCAAGGTGAGGCAGATTATGCACTATTCCTATTAGTTATTATGAACCAAGTCGCCTCTCTAGTATTTTATGATATTTGTCCCTCTACACTGCTACTCTCTGAGCTCACTGACACTTTTGACACTGTTGACCACAGCACTTCCCTGAACCTGCTACTTCTTAATGTTTTCTAATATTTTAAGCCACATGAACTCTTCTGTTTCTGAATGAATTAATGAATTAGTGAATTAATCCCTTTACAGTCTTGTGGCATGGTGTCCCTTAAGGTGCTATATTTGCAGTATTTTATTATAATGTATACTTACTGCAGTTTTTGATTTTGATTTGGCTTTTTGATTTGCCAGCATTACTTCATGTTCCACTGTTTGGTTCAATGTAAATTTCACCCTCAGATAGACATTTGCCATGGGAAAACTTATTCGGCCTTAGTGTCTGAATGCCTAGAAACACTAATCTGAGAATGAAGAAACTACAATCAATACACATTACCTGTTCATTCTGAAAAACAGCCAGATTGCAAAGAGTAATTAATGCCTTCTCTTTCAGATTTGTAATTAAGATATTTTTGCACAAAGTGCATCCTTTGATATTTTTATGTATCATATGAATAAATTAAAAGAAAAATTTTAAAGTGTTAAGTCCCATTTAAACTGGATCAGTTAAGTGCTCACAGCATAGGAAATGTGAGGTGGCATTTTACCACTAACTAGATAATTTAAAAGATGAAGTTTTACCGGTGACAGACAATAATTAAGTTACATTAAATCAAACACTTGTGCCTCATGAGTTGCAGTATCTTTTAAGCAAACCCAGGGGTTTTGACCTACTCTTGCTAACATTAACAATAAAATTATTTCTAACCTAAAATCATAAAAAATACATCACATTATATCTGTTTCATATATGCTACACATGTCCCTGCTATCTTCAGGTCAGGTTAGGTTGGGAGGCATGCACCACCGCACCCACCAGACAACGAAACAGCTCGGGATCCTGATAGGTAACCCCGCCGAGGCAGACACGTGATCCAGTCCCTCATTCCGGAAATGACCATATATCTGCCACAGCCAGGTGTTACATGGGTGTCCCCTTGACCTGGTCCAGCCACTTGGGTCCTCAACAATGAGGACCCTGCAAGCCGGATCACCCTTGGGGAATCGTGTCACATGGCCATAGTGCCGTAACTGATGCTTCCTCACAATGCAGGTAATTTGCCTCATTTGGGACTCCATGAGCAACTGCTCATTCAACACAAAATCAAACCAGCGGTACCCAAGGATTTTCTGGAGAGACACAGTACCAAAGGAGTCCAGTCTTCATCTTAGGTCACTGGATAGCGTCCATGTCTCGCAACCATATAGCAAGACAGGAAGCACCAGAACTCTAAAAACTTGGACCTTCATCCTTTTGTGTAGATATCAGGAGTGCCACAGACCCCTTTCCAGCATTCTTTTGACCCCCCATGCTCTCCCAACCCGTCTACTGACTTCATAGGAAGAGTCACCAGAGACATGAATGTCACTGCCAAGGTAAGTAAACCTCTCGACAAAGTCAAGATCAGTAAATCTTTCTTCGCCAACAGATGCCCCACAGCCACTAGACCCTACAACCTTGCCCAACACTTAGTCCACGCAAGCATTGAAAAGAGTAGGAGGAAGAACATATCCCTGATGAACCCCAGAATCAACTGGGAAAAATGCAGAGGTTCTGCCATCTTGCACCATTTTATGTATTTTTTTGCTTCTGGCTGAGTGTAACTAGGGTCCAATCCCAGGTCCTAAAACACATACTTTCTAAACATGGTCAATTATTTTAATGGAAAACTAACTACCTAGAATTTCACCTGCTTTTCCTACAATTTTTAGAGTCTTATCACTTCATTTCTAGTCTGCCCTGCTGTATCCTACAAGTGTAGGAATTCTAGTACAGGTCAGGTCAGGTTGGAGAGCATTCACTGATACAAAAGGGAAGGGTGATCACCTGGATTACAGCAACTGCAGGAGGATAAGGTTCTCACTAAGGTCATCCTTAATAGGATCCATGATCACTTGCTCACCTACCAGTGACTGGAGAAATTTGTTGTATGCCTAAGAGATTTACCATCGACCGCAAACGCAAATATCGGCAGAGTTTCTTTGCAGCACTTTGTCAGTTTTTGTAAAGCATTCAACTCACTTGATCGTGCTACCCTGAGGGACATCCTAAGACTTTGCGGGATCTCCCCCAAAGTTGCTGGATATCATCGCTGACCTCTACAATGGTACTGTAAGTGTTTTTCAGAGTGGAGGAAGAACCTCTGTGTTTTTCCCAGTTGATTCTAGGGTTTGTCAGGGGTGCATTCTTGCTCCTACCCTGTTCAATGCTTGAACTCTAGTACATTGAGTGGTATTACCTCTCATTGGCTACAGCACATAGCTTCATATCAGATAACTCCCTTTTCATTTACTAAACCTTTTCCTTGTTTTCATGGAACAACAGAAAAATAATGTGTATACAGCAATTTTAGATTTAATTTAATACATTTTATGTTGATCACTATTGTAGCTCAACAGCACAATATAATTTAACTGCCACATGTCATAATTATATTATTTTGATTATTCTGAATCTCGAACACAATAGTTTTCTTTTTCACTACTTTCAAGACCATATTTGATAGTGTTTGGACATGATAAATAAAATCAGCATAGGTCAGGGATTGCAAACACTAGACTCAGACTATTCAAATGTATATAAAGCTGAGATCTTCAAGTTTTTAACATTTATCAGAATATTGTGATTGATTTATATATTTAAGTGTTACTTTTCAGTCATCTTTAATTTTCACACTCCTTTCTTTGATTTATACAGTATGTCTTTTGTTTGCATGATTAATAGTGCTGCTACTTAAATTATTTCATGGTCCAAAACCATAAAAACTGCCAAGTTGTATTTGGTTAGTCTATAAACTAGCCAAGTCTTTTGCTCCTCTAAGTGTCTTTATGAAATAAATGCAGTTATATTTGTTTTAAGCTTTATTCATGATGAATGGTATTCGAGATGGTTAATTGTCATGTATATCGATTTATTATTTTTAAACATCAATTAAAGTACCAATTATGCTGCCTCCTCCCAACATATCACTGTAAATAATAATGTCTCTCTATTATAAAATAAAATCTTGGGTTAAGACGTGATTTTCTCAGAGACAGGCTTTTAAATGTTTGAAGCGCTGCGCGACATGCAGATCACGCAGCACGGCACAAGCAGCAGCAAGCCAGCTGATCGAGCATAAAGGAGGTACAAAAAATGTACAGTATTTGTTTCCCATTGTATTACTGTTTAAGAGGGGTTTCGGAGGAGCAACCTCATCTCCTTAGTGTGCGTTCAGCCCCTCTCTTCACAATGTGAGAGGCAGAGATGTGAAGTGGCTGGCGCGTAGCGCACCCGGTGGTGGTGGTGGGGGGGGGGGGGGGGGGGATTAAGCAAAGTTATTTTTAATTTTTTGATTGAGTCACATGCAGTTGTTTCTGAGGCATTTTAGAAAAGCACTACTAGTTAAATTTTTCTCTTAATATTTTGGTGTTTTAGAATTTCATTTTTTTGTCCTTTTTGCTTTACAATAAACATATTTGAAACAAACAATCAACCAATTATTCTGTCAGTCCTTTTATGTACAGCTGCATTTTTTATAGTTCACCATCACAAGTCATCCTACTGAGAAAATAAGATTTCAATATATCATTAAAAGTATTAAAATCCTAATTACTAATAATAGGATTGGTACCCATATGAAGAAGCTGACAAAGAATCCAATAACAGAAACGGAACATTTTGCACACAGGAAGAATTAGACAAACATAGTCAATGAAAGGATTATCAAGAGTGGCACCTTTTATACAGGTAATAAAAGAATTACAATTCTAAAAAGCAAGAGTGAAGAATAAAAACTTAAAATGGTTTGGGAGCTTTATTAACCAACTTTGATACAAATTGTTATAGGTTACCAAACTTTGTGACAGGATAGAGGCTGACATTAGAAGACCTTCACTGTCTCACAGAGTTATATAGATACACAGTTCATACATTTTAGAATGTGTAAGTTAGTAGCCAGTTTTTGTACACAATTGTGTATTTGACAGTGGAGAAACTAAGATTTATGTGATCACAGCGCCTGGTTATTCTGATGGAACATTTACATCAGCAATAAGCAATCCCCTGATTCGTTTACAGGCTAAAAACTGAAAATGAATCAAAATCAATTACAAGCTTGTTATTTTACCAATCTGGTAAATTTATTTCTCAGTATTTTCAACTGTATTTAAGGTAATGATTGATTTTTTTCTTTAACTTCATCAGGTGTAGATGATGGTGCAGATATTCCACGAGAGATGGTTGTGGGAATATATGAACGAATCCAACAGAGAGAGCTGCGATCCAATGAAGACCATGTGACTTACGTGACCAAGGTGGAACAATCCATTGTAGGAATGAAAAGTGTAAGTTCAAATGTTAATTTTAGCTGTCTGCAGTTTCCACAAAGAAAACAATTAATGAGTACAGTTCATTCCCAAGTTTAACTTTTAAAAATGCTACCTATTTTCCAACTAATGAAAATTAAACAAAATGCTTTGGTTTTTTTTTATCAAGGAGATGTGTTTATTCAAGATGCATCACAAAAATCACTATACATATCAAATACTTAAATAATTAGCATGTACAGGGATTAAATGTAACAGTAATAAATAAATAAATAAATAGGAGAGCAAGGAAAATATCAGAATTACTCATAAAGCTAGATAAAATCTAGCCTTCTAACAATCACAGATGTCTTATGGTTCATTTATGTACCATAGTACATATAGTTTATCCAGAAGATGGAGAGAGGTGCAATTTTGGTCATTGTGATTGAGGGTAACATGATGTGATAGCTGCTAAATTTTAGAAATGCCCTCTTCATAACCACTTTTTCTTTTCAGTTTGTATTTTGGAGGCTTTACTTTTCAGGCTACACAATATTTGTAAATGATGTCCTTCGCAGTCCCAAAAAATGTGTTATTTTAAAGGCAATATATTGTGATACTACATGTCAAAACCAGTGCCACAAAAAACAGCCCAGGTACAATTCAAAATGCAAGTATGTTAACAATGTACTGTATATTAGTTACAGGATATTACATGTACTGGATAATATATACTGGAGGCCAAAAATGTCAAAACAATAGGTTTACTAAAGAAATAATAAGTAAGAGGGATTAACACAGAACCAGTGCACAAAAATGAAAATAACAATCATCTGTCTTATAGATACAATTAAACAGGTAAGCCGCAGTATACCAACAATGTGGCTGCTCTGTTACTTGAACTCAGTATAACATTAAGCACTCCTAATAGTGTCTCTTTCTCTACAAATTCTGGGCCATGTTCCTCCTGTCTGATGAGTCTAGCCCTTGCTCTTCCCTTTCTCTCCCTGGCCATGTTCAATATGCTTCTGAAGATCTTCCTTCTTTATATTACCCTGGCGATCTGTGCAACTACATCAAGTTCCTAACAGGGTTGTATTTTTGAAGCAATGAGGCTGTCTCTCTAAAGCTCCTTCTAGCAGCCCCAGATGTGTCTGCAAACATGAAAGCCACCTATGATGTAAAAGGGCAGGCAACCACTAGACTTCCATAATAAAACAACATTCGTACACGCATACAGTCAGGAGGTTTCTTTTAAATTTTGGCTGTCTCTCACTGCTATTCTTTAACCCAGTTTCCCCTAGAGTAATTACTACAGTACAGTAGTATTCTACCCTCTTCTTTGGCATATAAAGTGTCAATATTGAGAGAGCCCATAAGATCATGTCTTTGTTCTATACCATACCTGCAAAATATTTGATTATCTTTTACCATACTGTAATTCTTAACTATTATAACCAGATGTATTTCAGTTTTAAACAAAATCTCTTCTGCCTGCCCTTCAGCTAAAGGTTGCTTTTATACATATAATTCAATTATAATTATACCTGTATTATGACAACATTAGACACACACAGCGGAGAAGACATTTAATATTTAATCTTAGCCATGCCCTTGATGTGCTAATGAGACAAATCACCTCCTGTATATGTGTGTCAAGACCAAGTTTGAAAATCTGTAAATCATATCCTTGCTGATGAGTGGTGTGATACGGAGCACTGATGTGCAGCATTCATCTTGTTTCACAGTTCACCGGCTTCTCTCTGTTACATGCTGTTGAAAGTGATATTCTGTTTCTGTTTTATTAAATGTTTTTCTCTTTCTGGCTAGTCTTTAAAATATTCTACAGAGAAATTCTTCATCAGTTAAATGGCCTCATGCCAAAACGTCAGCAGTGAAAATCCTAATCTGCATTCATGTGAACCTTTCAGCTATTATAATGGTTCCTAGCCAACAAACAGGCATCAGAATCTTTGGCTGACAGGCACAACTATAGGATTTTCAACTAAATAATCAAAAGTCACTTATATTAGCCAACAGTGTATGCATATTATTCTTTATCTTACAAAGGGATCCAAGGATATGTTGCAGACTTTTTTTGAGGCAATGTCAGAATCTTTAATTGAAGATCTACCTGGTGTTTTAATAATCTAAAGCAACAATTTTAAGTACTTACAGTATGTCTGTGATGTTCAACGTTAAAGATTCAATTAAAAGACCTTTATATCGCAGACTATTTTTTAGCTAGTCAATGCTAGTAACTGGCATGTTTATATGGGTGTTACATACAGCATGGGGGCATCATTTCTTAATTTACAAATAATTGTGATGAGAAAATAAATTAGGACTGTAATTACATTAAATGTATTATTGTATAGCACACTTCACTGAGTACAGGATCAGAAGAACACTTGCACATTATATACATCTGTAATATACAAACAGTAGCTTGGCAATGTAGCAGTGTCATAAAGTGCTACAGCTGGCAGATACGGTTTCTGGAATAGGCAGTACTGGCAAATGCCTAGGTGGGTCTGATCTGCATGATGGCAGCCAAATTGTACTCATATTCACAGCTTCCAACCAGGCTCCTATCCCACTGTTCTGAATTCCTCCTCCTCCCACTAGAATGTAGTCCAAGAAGAGGAAGAGTGGCTGTGTAGGAGTCTCTTTCTCAAATTCACTCACTGGACAGATAAGTTAAACGACATCTGATACATTTGCATGACTGTGTCACTGCTTTTTTTAGATGCACAAAAGCATATGGAATTGTGAACCATCAAATCATATACAGTACAAAGCCCATAATTTTGCCTGATTAAACTGTTAATTGGATAAATAAAATTACAGATAAATTAAATAGTGAAAACTACATCTGCAGTATGTTAAGTTGCTCTACTGTTAAGCAAGACATGACCTTTGATTGACAGGTTCGAGGAGAATGGGCAATCACTCGGTTGCAAAGCCTAGGTGATGGTGTCATTATTAAATGTCATGGCACTGTTCACTATAAACATTTTAGCATTAGGTTTTTTTAATTAGTGCTAAAAGACAGAGCCAGTACTTAATTAATATGTTATAGATGCCATGTCAAATCATGCAACTGATTTCTTTTTCTAAAAAAAATATCAGCAAGCAGCAACATAAAAGGTTAAGCTATAAAGCTTGTGAATTTATTATTTCCCCACTTGAATGCACTGATTCCACAGAAAGGCATGTGTGTTATGCATTATGTGGTCTTGCCTAGAGCAGCAAATGACCCAGCACTGCCACTGACAGCAAGATACTGAAAAGAGAAACCAAAAATACAAGGGTCAGTAACAAGGGTCAGTTCAAAATGACATTTGTATTTAATGTGCAAATTAGTAACTTAACAGTGTTACAAAATGAACAGATAATCAGCAGTTCAAATCAGGGTATGCTACACTAAAGTAGATAGACTGATGACAGAAAGATTTGCTATCTAACTCTGCTAAGAGGATTACGTTTATGTTGTATTTACTCCATTTTTTGACACCCATTGCATGCCCAACCTACCTGGAAGGGGGTCTCTCTCTGAATTGCCTTTCCCAAGGTTTTTTCCATTTTTGACCTACAAGATTTTTCTTGTCTACTTAGGGGGTCAAAGCTGAGGTACTGTCAAAAGCAGGGCCAGTTAAAGCCCATTGAGGCATTCCTTGTATGATTTTGGGCTATACAAGAAACAAATGGTTTCTGTTATTGTAAAGTAATGAGTCCTCAGTCTGGACATAAATGTTGAGACTGGAAAGGCTTCTCTTATACAAGGAGGCAGATCATTGTACATGCAACTAGCTTTGTGACCTTTCAGATTTCTGCAAGAAGCCTTAAGGGTCTTCTGTCTTATGCAATAATGCTATTCAATGCAATAGTACATTGCAATAGTCAATTCGGCTAGAAATAAATGCATGAATTAATTTCTTAATATCTACTATAATTGCAAACTATCTTGATTTTCCAATATTTTGAGGCTGGAAAATAAAAGTTTTTGAATATTTTTGTAATGTGTATTTTAAAAGACATGCCATCGTACTGATTCAGTAAAACTAATGTTTAGACCGACAGAGTTAAAAAGTGTCAGAATATTGTTGAGGTCTGTGTATCTCCAACCAATAAATAAGATTTCTATTTTTTCTGTATTCTGTATTCTGATAGAAGTAGTTATCATCCATCTTGTCTTTTAACTTACAGACACAATTAATTAAGGGCACTACTAGAGGTTTTACAGTCCCCCTTTCTAAAAGCATTTTGTCCAGATATTAATTTTTTGTATTACTTTCCAAAGACATTAATTTTATATTGGTTTCCTATTACAGTTTAAAGACATGCAGGTTAGGTGAATTGGCATTACTAAAATTAGGTCCATAGTCTATGATTGTGAGGGTCTGTGTGTGTTCACCCTGCAGTGACTGGATATCCTGTCCATGTGTTGTTTTGCCTAATGATTGCTGGGATAGGCTCCAGTTGCCCTGTTACACTGTCCTGGATAAGCAGGTTAGGAAGATGGATGGATGGATGGTTACTTTATTCTGTGCCCACTTTAGTATGTCCTGCAGTGAAATGGAATTCCATCAATGGTTGACTCTTTCCCTATTCCTTATACTTCAAATTTAGTGTGAATGGCTATTATGAACAGATATTTGTTTATATTAAGCTCAACCCACATAGGCAATAAATAATTTGTTATGGTATAGTACTGTATGTAATTGTTTTATTATTATTCATTTGTTTTGCATTTTACTAAACCATGTCTTATTTTCGTAACAGTAATGCAATGATTTTTTAACATATTACAATTATATCTATCCATCCCAGTTTAAGATAGCAGTCTCATAGGGCACACTCACATATATTGGGAGAATTTTGTATCATCATTAAACCTAACTGCATGTTTTTGGAGTGTACAAGAAAGGAGGAGTTTAAAAATGAAACACAAGTAAAAGCAGGATGAAGATAAATGCTAAGAAATGTGAAATTCCACCATCGCGCTCTCACAGTACACAATACATAATAATAATAACAATAATCCTGAAATAAAAGAGCATGCGGTATATATACTGTATATAGTACTGTATTTACTTAAAGTAACAAGGGACTATACCAGTGTACTATCAGCAGAAGGAAAAAAAAAAAAAAAATAAACAGCATTTCTTCTGTGGATCTGTCATTAGGTGAATAAAGGCTCTATAATGAATATAATTTTACAGTTTTGGTCTCAACTACTTTCAAAGGTTTCTCTATCAGATTATAGTAACCACTTCTTATTTCTACCATTTTGACCTGCTCCCTCTTTTTCAAATTAATTCGTCGTTTCCACAATTTCAGGTTTTTTTTTCTAAATCATTTATTTTTAATTCATGGTACTTAATTGTTTTCAAAAGCATATCTTCCCACTGACCACTCTCACTGCCAAAATGCTTTTAAAATCCAGATGGACACCTCCTAACTTTTATGGCTCAAGTCACAGGTTATTTTAATTTTACTGCCTGATTAATTTGAAATTATCATCTGGTAGGGTTAATAATGCTTCTAACCTTACTCTTGATTTATGATTCACAGCTGTGGCACTGCTGAAAAAATATAGCAATTACCCATGCTAAATGTACATTTTACTGAATTCATATGGTCCACCACGTTAAATTTGCTATGTTAGAGTAACCTTCCTCAAAGTCTCTTGAGGAATAACTTGAGGTTAAAAGGGAGGAGTCATGGTTGACACTGTAAGTAATTTTAATATCTGATTAAAGGAATAGTTGACAATGTTTAAAATTTTCTTGCTTTCTTACCTTTAAAAATATCTATGAATTGTATTCAGTTATGTTTAGATCCTTGTCATGGAAAGTCTTGGGCAAAATCTTATCGTGTTGGCACCACTAGATTCAGTGACGATTTATATCCTCAGGTCACAAGGCTGCTTAACAGATGCTCCTGCTCATTGCTGCAAGACTTTACCTGATGTGTTCTTATTTCAATTGTTTGATGTAATAAATATCACTTCATTCATTGTCTGTTTGTTTGCATTATACTGCTATTACTAGTATATGAGAAACATGTAATAGGATTAGTTCCTGTTCCTTGTGTAACTAAAGTACGCATAGACCCATACAAACAATTAAAAGAATAAACAGATCCAGAAAATGAATTGATCAATATATTTACAGTGTTATGTAATACTTTCAGCCTGATGATGATTGATTCCTTGGGTTGAATAGACACCAGCTTTCACTGATCCTGAACTGAATAAAACAGTAAGAAGACCAATGGAGAGATAGAGAATATATTTTCTCTCATGCCCACTCCAAAATATTTGCTGTAGTATATGAAAGTTATAGTTTGCTGCAATCATGAATTACAACATACATAACCCTGCAAGTCCCCTTAAAATTTAATTTAAACTGTAGTCGCACGAAAACTACTTTAATGTATGTTTCTTTGTTCTTTGTATATTTCTCTATGACTGCAGCACCCTTTTACCAGTAAGGGTGCACAGGTTCTTTCTTGTCTTCTAGTCTCTCTTGATATTATCAGTAGGCTCCACATGCTCTTTGTTGGAATGCTAAAAAAAATGCAAACACAACAGACAACCATTCAATGGAAAGACACTCTCTGCCCCTTCGTAGCCCTTTGTCCCCTGAGGAAAAGCTACACATGTATAACTTCACTAGCATGCAGGTAAACTGGGTTCAGAAATGCACATTCAGTTTAGAATATTCCAATTGTCAGGCCTGGCATATGTATATTGTCAAGCTTGGGTCACATAGTTGCACATGAGAGTACAGGAGGATTTCCAAAGAGTAGAAACTTGTCCAGGCCGATACAAACACAAGTCTCTTTCAGAAGCTATCCGGCCAGACAAGAAACAGTTGATAAACTTGACTCCTCTGCCCTGAATCCTGCTCAAAAGAACACAAAGTCTTCTGCTTCAAGCGGGTACGGCGGCTCGGAAACAGCGAGCGGAGGAGAGGGAATCTGGGGGAAGAGAGATGGGAAAGTGAGGCCTCAGGATGGCCATGGTTCGGTATTTTAAATGTTCAAAGCTCCGCACAAGAAGCATGAGAAGCACGTCGCATGGCAAGCCAGCAAAACCTCCAGCTGATCCTACAAAGAGGAGATGTAAGAGTGTGTTTGTTTCCTACCAAAAAACTGTTTAAGAGGGATTTTCTGAGGAGTGGCCATGTCCCCCTGAGACAGTGGTCTCAATGTATTAAGTCCTCCTTCTACAAGTAATATTCAAATCTCTATTCTCCACCATGCAAGAGAAAGAGCATGAAAGAAAGTATGAGAGGTAACCAATCAGAATAGTTCACTGGAATGTAGTGTTCAGGCATAACTGGCAATTAATGTAATAATAATTATAAATATAATGAAAATAAATTTCAGTTGTTCTTTGTAGGTTACATTTTATTGTGTCTAATTTCCAGTAATATGTGTACAACACATTATTTTTATTTTAGTATAGTAGGCAGGCTAGAGATCTTTTGAACAAAGTGAGATGGCAACTTAGCAGTGTAGGTTATTATAAAGCAGTGGTGTTCCATCCAATATTACCCCAAACAAAGCTACTTTGGGATTAGGAATAAAAGGGTCTCCTGGCATTCAGATAAGTGTTGTAAAACCCTTCTACAGGAAGCACAATAAAGAAGCAGAATTCCACAAAAGTCACACACAAGGCCACAGCAGCCCTGACCCCAGAAATAGGCCTAATCCCACACAGCCTAACCTCTTTCCAAATGGCAAGCTATCCTGCCCACACAGCCCAACACTCTTAAATAATAAAAGTCTCAAAATATCCACAAAAATGGAGAAAAGGAAAGCTGACAACTTCAGATTCAAATAAAAGAAACAACTTCATTATATTTAAAGATTAATTCAAAAGAATTCCAAAATACAACAAGAAAATGGGAAGAAACAAAAATAGATTTTGCCTTTTAAGCAAACAAATCCAATAACCAGAAACAGTTCCTTGTAACAAACAGAGGGGTCAAAAGCCACAGAATCCAAAACAGAAGCAGAAAAGTCAAGAATTACAACCACAAGCCACCAAGTCTTCCTTAGCTTTGGGCTAAATACTGCTGGGACTAGTACATTAGCTGCCTTATTAGGTGGCCCCACTTCCTTAGGGTCAACATACATAACATAAATATATTAGTAAAAAAAAAAAAAAACAACATTAATAAACATCAATAAATATCAATAAAGCCATAGTATTACATTCATACAAAAACAGAAGCAAAAACAGAATTAATAATGTAATTGTCATAACACAGAGTTAGAAACATGATGAAAAATGTGTGGGGCATTCAAAACACATTCAGCTTCACTGGCCTCTCCAGAAGAGTATTACCAACCAGTCCCAATTACAATCTGTAGACTTTGGCCTAAGTATGCCCTAAAATGAGGAACTGACTTTAATGTTCAAAAGGTAAAGAGAGTAAAAAAATATATATATAACTCAAACATGCCTCACAAAGGAGACTCTGGCTTGTAGGTTAAAGTTCCACAACAAATCTTTATAATGAAAATATTAATTGAAATAAATCCAAAATAGAACAAAGTTTTTTAAAATAGCTGAAATAAGCAAAAAATAATATGCCAAAAAAGACACTCTTAGAGTCCCAACAACAGATCCCATGGAATGGATGCCACTTAAAAGAAGCAGTACACAACAAACAAAATAATAAAAAACTCAAAGAAATAACATAATGTAAAAACATGAATTATAATTTCTCATTTATAACAAAGCCAGCATAAAAACCATTGCTTTAATTCAACAGAATTATGACAAAGCATATTTAATTAATAACAAAAACATGAAATAAACAACAAATAAACCTGACCCAAGGCAACAACCCTGGCTGTACCATAATGATCAAGAAAGGGAAGCTGGTGATTGAGAGCATTTCACACAAGAATAATCAGCCTTTGCAGGCAGATGATTAAACCAATATATATGTACAGTGTTTGCCTTAAATATGTTGCTTGTATATAAAAACTAAAATCATCTTTCTCCTTATAAACAGTGGTTGAGTGCCTTATCAGCTGTGATTAGCACAGAGTTGCTATCTTCTAATATCCGTTAAACAAAAGTGTTCATTGCCTCAAAATGGTGTAAAATTGAAAGTATATTCATAATAATATCTGACCTTCTATCTGAAGTTTGAACATTACAGCATTGTATACCGAAAAAAAAAACTTTACAAAATTTGGTGATAAAGCTTTGTTTCATTTTTAAGGTAAAATAATGGAGTACAGCACTCAATGTTGACTTAGTGAAGGGCTGGGTCAGGGTGTAGACAGGCGAAAATGGGAAAAAATATTAAAGCCACAATGTTTAAGCCACACAAACCCAGCCACACAAACCCAAGGAAGGCTATAAAACTGAAATGTTGTGTTTCTAGCTTTTTACTGTTTCTAGAGTTGAAGTAAGTTTAACCTGTCTACACCCTCACTGTGTCATTGTGCTGTTAGTAAAAATGCTGGTGTGAGCTTTTATGCTGCACTTGTCTTTATTTACTTGAACAACAGTACTGTGAAATTTCAGTTTTAATTTAAAGACATTTCCTACCATAAGGTATGAATTATGTACAGTACTGCCTCCGTCACAGTGACAAATTAGCCTATCCAGCATTATAAAATTAGACTTTAACACAAACATTCAACTGTAGTAGATTATTTATATTTATTGAAAAACAAATGAGTCAAAATCAATGCATTCAGATCAAATTGCTGTAACATTTCTTCATAATAAGGTGTGATATTTGTTTCTTATCATCAAAAAGTCTGTAATACAGGTTGTTATCGTAAGTTCTATTTACATTAAATTCAGGCTTTTGAAAAATGGATGACTTGGGAAACTAGAGCAATTATAGAATCATTAAAGTAAACTGCAGAAACAAGTATTATTTAGTTAGAGTGAATGCCATAATTACATATGAGTGAAAAGTACTGTATAGCAGATGTAAATGGTGTTCATTTAAAATGAAATGTGTTATCTTTTATAATTATACATTTTAGGCTGGATTTTAAATGGGACTTCCTCCAGGGTTCTCTCCTGCCTTATATCTGATGCTGCCTATATTGTAACTAGAAATAAACTTAATCATGGATGAATGGTTTGGAAGCTGGAAATTTAATTATCCTTACTTCAGCTAATTTGTCATGACTAGCTATTTATTAAAAAAAGTAGAACTTTATAACTAAACTGTTAAAAGGAAATATTTTTGTACAGTTTTTCATTGTTTACTAGTTAGCCAGTTTGTTCACTTTAATTATCATGTTATAAAGTAGTTAGAAATGATAAGCAACCCACAGTTCATACTATCAGCCTGGGACACACAATCATATAAACATGACAGAAGAATGAAGAAGATAGAGGAGATAAAATAGAATAATTCACTAAAGGAGTTTACAAAAGGGAATACCCAGGATGGCACCATAAAGACAGCACTGTGGTTTGATATGGATTAAAAATTAGAATGGCTACAATTTCCACACTTTTAATTTACAAAAATTATACAGTTACTTATGAATTTAGATCAAAAGAAGGATAAAAGCAATTCACAAGTTACATAAGACTTCTAGCCTAAAGGATAAAACAAATAATTTTTGCATCTGTCAATTATCCCATGTGTTGGTAGTGATGACTGAGAAAAGTTTTTATTCTCATATTTTCATGAAGAACAGAGATAAATAAATTCCTGATTGTACTACCACAGGTAGGATGAGGCAGATTTTAACTGACAAAGGATCAGAAAATGAAAAATAGAAGTCTAGCAGTGCTTGTTAACCAGAAAAATTAAAATCGATCTGTCATCAAGCCCAAGTTTGTACCAAGATCAAAGTCAAAAGAAAACAAAACTTTAAAGCATAACCAAAAAGCCTTACAAACAAAAGAGAATTTTTCAGACATTTTCTGTAATTTTGGAGAGAGAGAGAGCAGAGCTGCTGTGGAAGATCCCTCAGAGTTCCCTCAGAATTCCTTTGAGAGAGCAAGAGCTGAGTGTTTTTAAGGAATGTGCTCTCGTGATTGGATTAAAGTTATTTCCAGTACCACAATCAGTACCTTCTCATAGGGGCATTATTCAGTCCATTACAGTTATCAGTTGTTGAGTTATATCTCTTTTTTCTTTGTTTCCTTAAAAACAAACACATGATAGTCAAGTAAGAATAATAGTATATTATTATTGTAAATGTAAAATGCAGTAGTTATTTGGTTAAAATCCCTTATTTGTGACATATACAAATAAACGTAAAATGTGTTTTCAATCATGCTAAAATTTCAAAAGTACAGTGTGGTTAGCACAGCGTTTCTCAACCTTTAAGTATTTGCGACCCGAGTTTTCATAACAGTTTTAATCGCGCCCCCCTAACATTTTTTTGAAAGGAGCCCACTAATACCAATTTGTTCTTTTTTAATTAATAATATATCATAGATGCATATTTTATTATACCTACTTAACTTTTATCGACATTTATCTAACTCTATACAGTAATCCCTCCTCGATCGCAGGGGTTGTGTTCCAGACCCCCCCGCGATAGGTGAAAATCCGCGAAGTAGAAACCATATGTTTGTATGGTTATTTTTATATATTTTAAGCTCCTATAAACTCTCCCACACTGTTTATAAATATTCCCCGCAGAGTTATACAGCATAATCCCTTTGTATTCTCTTAAATATTAGGTAAGATTCATTGAAATTATGTATATAAACACACTGTTTATATACAGTAAAACCTAAATATTATTTTAAAGATATTGAGTGTCTCCGATATCACATATGTTACAGCCATTACGATAGACAGGCCACCTGCAATAAATACGTACAATGCAAGAAAAATAGTATACAGTAAATGTGTGTACAGTGACACTAAACGTACATACACTTACTAAGCACTGTAAGAAGAAAATTATTATGGTTACTCACCAACAATGACACGATGACTTGTCCGATAACAATGAGTTTAATTTTACTGCACAACAAAGGAGAGCGTTACAGCCCTTGTAAAGGAGCCACTTCAGGCAATTGTGTAGCACTGCCATTGTTCTTCTTCTGGCAGTCTTCAATCCAAATCCCTAAAGCAGATTCCATCCAGACTACTGCCTTATTACATCCACTTACAACTCGTTTTGCACCCTGGTTAAAAGGACACTGCGGCCGTAAATCTTATATTTCTTTCCTACTTTTTAAATAAAAAGAATCGTAGCCTTCAACAAATCCAAAACGTTTACCTTTTCGGCAATCGTTAACATCTTCTTGCGCTTGGGCACGGCCCCTGAAGCAGTAGCAGATTGTTTTGGAGCCATAATGAAGGGCTTGACTATGCACAAAGATAAACACTAAAGAGCACAACTCTTTACACAGCAAAACACGTTGATGCTGAATGAGCGAGACAAGACTTCCTGGTTAACACTGCATTCAGCACGCAGGAACTCAACTGCGTGCTCTGATTGGTTAGCTTCTCAGCCATCCGCCAATAGCGTCCCTTGTATGAAATCAACTGGGCACACCAACTGAGGAAGCATGTACAGGAAGTAAAAAGACACATTGTCCACAGAACCCGCGAAGCAGCGAAAAATCCGCGTTATATATTTAGTTATGCTTTCATATAAAATCCGCGATAGAGTGAAGCCGCGAAAGTCGAAGCGCGATATAGCAAGGGATTAGTGTATTTATTTTTCTAGTATCGGAGTTAATTTGTTTTGGTTTCAATAGATGTATTTTTCATATTTTTGATTCTTATTTTCTTTTTTTCACATCTTTGCACCCCCCTTTTTGTTACTTCGTGACCCCCTAGGGGGGCCCGCCCCACAGTTTGGGAACCAACTGGGTTAGCAACATAGTCCCACAAATTACAAAATTTAACTCATCACAGTTACTATTTGTTTACTGATTAGCAATACTAAAGGCATGCCTGCAAAGTGCTGTAATTTGGAAGAAACACTACAATCACTGCAATACTGAGTACATTTACACATATATAAATATTCACATCTTATGCCCTGATATTGAATTATTCTGGTTAAAACACTATACAGTATTCTGAAAACATAGTTTTATTCAGTTTACAGTATACAAAGCCAAAATGAAATCGGTTGAAAACTAAGAAGGTGAAAATCATGTAAATATTTTAATTTATTACATTTGAATGTGATCTGGTACTAAATGTACTTAAAATGGTTCATTCCTCAGTTCAGGATGTTGAATTCAGAGAAAATACATAATCAGCATATGCAAGAATAAGAACAATTTATATATTTCAAATGTATAGTGATATTCAGAAAATAATATCTGATTTATAATTGTTTAGAAAGCCATGTGCATGTAAAAGCCACAGCTCCTTCTTGGATTTACTACAACAGCACTAAAACAAAGAAAACCTTTCAAAATATGGTATGGTAGTATTGATGGTGCAGTATATTTAAAACTTTACCATAGATATGATGTGCATTGTTACAATGATAGTGATACAGCTGGTTTCTTGATCTTGAAGAATCTTGTTGTTATATATTACAGGAATTCCGGCTGAGTCCTCAAGACTGATCAATATTTTTTCCGGCATGGAAGTAGGTGGGAGGTGAGGAAAATTGGGCAGGTTTTGTTTAGCAAAGTTTCTAATTTGGAGGTAGTGAAAGAAATGTGAAATGAAAATTAAATTGGGAGTGTAATTGTTCGTTAGATGCAAAGACATTGTCTATGTACAGATCTCTAAGTGATTTAATCCCGAATGTTTTCCAGATATTAAAAACTGTGTACGTTTGAGAGGGTGGAAAAAAGTGGATATCTTGCAGAGGTGCCACAGATAAAAGCTTTTTTATCTTGAATTACTTCCTACATTGTTTCCATATTCTGAGTGAATGAAGTACAATTGGGTTGTTAGTATATTGGCGATAACTTGTATTTACTAGGGTACAAAGCAACAAACATAAAGAACTACTGCAGGATTTTATTTCTATTGTGGACTAAGCCTGTGTATGTTTATCTATTTTTGTCAATGTAATGGTTTTTATTGCTGGTATATTTGCTGCCCAGTAATAAAACCGAATGTCGAGCAGAGCCATGCCACTTCTGCCTTAGGTTTTTGTAGGGTCGCCCTTTGGATACATGGATGTTCTGAATTCCAAATAAATGAGGTTATGATTGAATCAGACTTCTTAAAAAATGATTTATTAATGTATATTGGAATGCTTTGAAATAGAAAAAGAAGCTTATGAAGGATTTTCAGCTTGAAAGTGTTAATTCTTCCCGCTAAAATGAGATGAAGGGGAGACCATCTATGCAAGTCTTGTTTAAGTTTTCCATGCAGACAGCAAAATTTTCTTGATAAAGAGCTTTATGTTTACTTGTAATCTTCGCAGGAAAGAGCACACTTTTATTCAAATTAATTCTCAGACCAGAAATCTTTTGAAACTCTGTTAGTGCTGTTAGGACTGCAGGCACAGTATTTTGTGGATTGGTTATATATATATATAT
>JANRMT010062793.1:2267299-2284447 GCA_026402145.1 Polypterus bichir lapradei
AAAAGAGATATCAAAGACACACATAAAGGTTTGGGGTTTCCGGCCCCATATACTGTAAAATTATCCACAGTATCAAAAATAAGTCCAGTCAAAAAATACATAAACAAAACAGTATTTGGATGACAGAGTCAAGGTCGAAGGAGTATTTATGAAGGCGGGGCCGGAAGTGGAGGAATGCTGGGTAGGAACCGTGGTGGATGATGGGATCGCTGACGTCATGGGTAGTGGACAGAGGAAGGGCGGAAGTAACATAGTGCGGGAAGCTGTAGGAGGTAGATTCATGGCGGCGGTACGTCTTTTTTTCTGTAAGAGACAAAGAGAGAAAGGTTAGTACCCTGCCACTCCCTCCTGGCGTATGACTTCCCGATCGTATTAAGGTCGCGCGTGCGTGACACGATCCCCCCCTCAGCCCAGACCCGTCAGGTCAGGCGGACCGAACCGAGAGGTCGTGAATACGGCAGAGGGCATCGGCATTGGCCTGAAGGTTACCCCGATGATAAGTGACGGTGAACTTATACGGTTGTAAGTCCAGAAACCACCTGGTGACTCGGGGATTCGACTCCTTGTGCACTCCATCCACTGAAGAGCAGCGTGATCTGTCACTAGAGTGAATTCGCGACCCAACAGGTAGTAACGTAGATGAGTCACCGCCCACTTAATGGCCAAGGCTTCCCTCTCCACTGCTGCATACCTGGTCTCCCGGTCCAGCAGTTTCCGGCTCAGGTACATCACGGGGTGCTCGACACCATCGATACTTTGGCTCAACACGGCGCCCAGGCCTGTGTCCGAAGCATTGGTCTGGAGGAGAAAAGGAAGAGTAAAATCAGGGGTTCTCAAAATCGGTGTCTAGGTCAGGGCCTTTTTCAAGTCACTGAATGCTTGTTCCGCCTTGTCGTTCCATACCAAGTATAAGGGAGCACCTTTTTTCGTTAGATCAGTCAAGGGTGCTGCCCTTTCGGAGAAGCAGGGCACGAACCGGCGGTAGTACCCCGCTAACCCCAAGAAAGCCTGCACCTGTCTCTTGGTATTCGGACGGGGCCATTTGAGAATGTCCTTTATTTTCGAACATTGTGGTTTCACCTGTCCTCGTCCCACCACGTAGCCCAAATACTTGGCCTCCTTTAAACCAAAGAAACACTTATGGGGATTTATGCGGAGACCGGCCATCGCTAGTGTCGCGAGGACAGCGGACACCTGCAATAGATGTTCCTTTCCTGGTATCGGAATAGATGACTACGTCATCCAGGTAGGCGGCACTATAGGACTGGTGGGGCTTTAGCACTCTATCCACCAGACGCTGAAAAGTCGCTGGGGCCCCATGCAGTCCAAATGGAAGGACCTTGTATTGCCAATGTCCACTTGGGGTGCTGATAGCAGTTTTTTCCTTGGCAGATGCCGCTAAGGGAATTTGCCAGTACCCTTTTGTCATGTCAAGGGTAGTCAGATAACAAGCCGTACCCAAGTGCTCGATAAGGTCATCTATCCTGGGCATCGGGTAGGCATCGAAATTGGAGACTTGGTTTAGACGTCTGAAGTCATTACAAAATCTCCAGGAGCCGTCGGGTTTAGACACGAGGACGATAGGACTGGACCAGGGACTATTGCTCTCTTCGATAATGTCCATTTCGAACATCCGTTGAACCTCAAGTTCCACCTCGGCGCGTTTTGCTTCTGGGAGTCTATAGGGTCTCTCCCGGACTATAACTCCGGGGGTCGTGACTATGTCATGCTCAATCAGCGAAGTCCGGCCTGGTGCCTCGCTCACTACTTCGGGAACGGGCAGGATTGCTTGGGTTAAATCCTGCCATTGTTGGGGGGGTCAGCTCGTCACCGAGGTTAAGGGCAGGTGTGCCGGCGAATACGGAGAGGGACCCACACGTCTTGGGAGATTCCTCCCTTTCTTTCCAAGGTTTTAACAAATTTACATGATAGATCCTCTTGCTCGGCCGACGATTTGGTTGTTTAACCAAATAATCAACGAGCCCCTTACTTTCTTTAACCTCGTATGGTCCTTGCCAGTGAGCTAGTAATTTAGAGTGGGACGTAGGAACGAGCAACATCACTCAGTCCCCCGGGTGGAACTCCAGGAGTACCGAGTTACTGTTGTAGCACCAAGCTTGCGCTGCTTGCGCAAGAGTCACGTGTTCCTTTAGGAGTGGCCTGATTTTATTGAGCCTGTCGCGCAGTTGCGCCACATACTCTAATATATTCGTGGAGGGTAGGGCCTCTGCTTCCCATCCTTCTTTTACTATATCCAATATTCCTCGGGGTTGTCGTCCATATAATAACTCAAACAGGGAGAAACCCGTGGAGGCCTGGGGTACTTCCCGGTGAGCAAAAAGCACAAGGGGTAATAGTTGGTCCCAGTTCCTACCGTCTGCGCTGACTACCTTGCGTAGCATCTGTTTAAGAGTCTGGTTAAATCGTTCCACCAACCCGTCTGTTTGCGGGTGATAGACAGACTTCTTCAGGTGCTTAATACGGAGTAACCTGGCAACCTCCCTGAATGTATCTGAAGTAAAGGGCGTACCCTGATCCGTGAGGACTTTTTTGGGTATACCCACTCTAAAAAACAGGATGACCAATTCCCGTGCAATATTTTTGGTATTAGCGGAGCACAGAGGAACCGCCTCTGGATACCAGGTTGCGTAGTCAACCATGACTAATATATATTTATAGCCACGGTTAGAGGGTTCCAGGGATCCAACTAAATCCACCCCTATTCTTTCGAACGGAATATCAATAAGTGGAATGGGGATGACAGGAGCACGGTCCCTCCTAGGAATCTGGCGAATCTGACACTCCGGGCAGGACTGGCAGAAACGCCGGACCTCCTCATTAATCCCGGGCCAGTAAAAGCGGAGCTTTATCCTCTCCAAAGTCTTTTCAGCCCCGAGGTGGGCGCCTAAGAGGTGGGCATGGGCTAATTCGCATATCTCCCACCGGAAGGTACGCAGAACTAGCAACAATTTCCGCACCTCACCCTCGTGGGTCGCAACTCGATAAACCAGATCGTTTTCCATAACGAAAAAAGGTTTGCGTGGTATGGAATCGTCAGCCTGTGGGGACAACGATAGCATTCCGGGCAAACCTCAGGGAGTCGTCATTCCACTGTTCCCTTTTGAATGATGCAGGCGTGGATCGAAATTGCTGTTCTAGGCTATTCAGAGGATCATGGGTGTTAGCAACCGGAAGTGTTCCCTGGCTCGTGCCCTCCCCGGCGGATACTTTCAGGTCATGGTCCGTCGCTTGAGAAATGTCCCCCGGAGGACCTGCGTCATTGGTGTCTACCCTAGCGCACGGCGTGGGGACCACGGGAAGGAAGCCCTGCCCCTTCATAACCAGACCCAATGAGGCCCCAGGAGCGAGGTAAGTTCTACCGCTGATTTTGTGCGACCAGTCTTGTCCCAAAATCACTGGAAAGGGGGGTTCGTGCAACACAGCGACTGGCAATTGAGTCAGGTCCCCTTTCCAGGTGATGTAACACTCTGCGGAACGATAAGACCTGGTCTTCCCATGTACACAAGTGACTTGTAAATGTTGGGTTAGCCACTGTAGCGGTAAAACATAATGGCGAGCGACAATAGTAATGTTGCTGCCGGAATCAAACAGAGCCATCACCGCGTGCCCATTCACTAACACCGCTCCCGTATTAGGACTAGCCAGGGGATGTGACAGGGCACAGTACCTCTCTGTTGTTGCCCAGGTGCAATCCATTGGCTCCGTGTTGAGCGGGCACGTAGGTAGTAGGTGGCCGACCTCACCACACTTGAAACAGCGTGGGGAGGCCGGCTTCTCTTTAGGCTTCGGCGGCAGTTCCGCAGCGCATTGAGTGGGCTTGGGGGTGGTGACACGTCCCTGCTGGTTCCCGCGACCTTGCCTTTCTGACCCCCCGGCTCGGAAGACCGCGAACTGACGCTCGAGGACTTCCAGGAGACCCTGCATGTCCTTGAAAGGGTGGCGCCGGACCTGCTGGGCGAGGGAACTTGGCATCGCGTTGACCAAACCCTCACAGGCCACTTGTTCTACTACTTTCCGGGCCTGGGGACCTTCGGGCCATACCCAACGCCCCATCTTGCCCCAAAACTCGAATGCCTGAGCTCGGGCCGGTTTATCAGGGTCAAACTGCCACGTTCTCCACTCACTCACCTGCTGGCCCGGCGTAATGCCGTAGCGTGCAAGGATCTCCTGTTTTAGAGTGTCATAATCTGTGGCCTCCTCCTCGGGGAGGTCATAATAAGCCCGCTGCGCGGGTCCCTTTAGGTAGGGTGCCAAGATGGACGCCCACTCGGACCGCTGCCACTGGTTCCGGGTGGCCGTCCTTTCAAAGATGCCCAAATAGGATTCGATGTCATCGGCCTCCGACAGTGGAACAAGGGGAGGAGGCGTCGGTCGAGGCGGGTCAGGTCTTACCGTCTGTGCGGCAGCCAACCTGGATTTCGTTTCTTCCAGTTCACGATTTGTCGCGGCTTGCGCTCTCTGCAGGGACTGCATCTGGGCTGACAGTCCTTGCAACACGGAGTTCAGGTCTTCCGACATTCTCTCGGACAATCTATCCTGCCGGTTACGCCACTGTAAAAGAGATATCAAAGACACACATAAAGGTTTTGGGTTTCCGGCCCCGTATACTGTAAAATTATCCACAGTATCAAAAATAAGTCCGGTCAAAAAATACATAAACAAAACAGTATTTGGATGACAGAGTCAAGATGGCTTCGAAGGAGTATTTATGAAGGCGGGGCCGGAAGTGAAGGAATGCTGGGTAGGAACCGTGGTGGATGATGGGATCGCTGACGTCATGGGTAGTGGACAGAGGAAGGGCGGAAGTAACGTAGTGCAGGAAGCTGTAGGAGGTAGATTCATGGCGGCGGTGCGTCTTTTTTCTGTAAGAGACAAAGAGAGAAAGGTTAGTACATCGCCACTCCCTCCTGGTGTATGACTTCCCGATCATATTAAGGTCCGTCCGCGGCCCCCTATTCACGCGTGCGTGACAATATATATATAGATAGATAGATAGATAGATACCATATAATCTGCATACAGTTAAAATTCTGTTCTAGTCCTTCTTTGATAATCCTTTTTATTCCATAAGCATTTTGAAAGTGAACTGCCAGTGGCTCAATGGCGATTGCAAAAAGCAGTGGTAACAAGGGGCATCCTTGTCTAGTATCACGTTCTAGTTTGAAGTAGTCTGCATTAATGTTGTTAATACAAACTGAAGTTTCTGGACTGTTACACAGTAGTTTGATCCATATGTTTTTGCCAAACCCAGATTTCTCCAATGAAGTAAAGAGGTAGTTCCATTCAACCATATCAAATGCTTTTTTTTTTTTGCATCTCCGGCATATTAGACTTTGTGGGTGAATATATTACATTAAATTAAACAGATGTTGCAGATTGGAAGTTAAGTGCCTGTCTTTAATAAATCCAGTTTGGTCTTGTGATATTACTGAAAGAAGTGCTTTCTCGATCCTTCTAGCTAGGACTTTGGAGAGTATCTTAACATCATTATTCAGAAGTGAGATTGGTGTGTATAATGCACATTGTAATAAGTCCTTATTTTGCTTAGGAAAGGCAGTAATTAATGCTTGGTGAAAAGTTTGAGGTAGAATTTTATTGTCTCTAGCTTCTGTTGCTAATAAAAGGGGAGCTAACTTAGTTGAGATTTTTTTATAAAATTCAGCAGGGTAGCCATCAGGGCCTGCAGCTTTCCCACTCTGAAGTGAATTTATACTGTCTAGTAATTCTGAGTGTGTAAGAGGTTTGTCCAATTACTCTGCACTGAGGGTATCTAGTTGTGGTATATGTAATGCATCCATTTTATGGTCAATGATTTTGTCTCCGCCTGTGTTGGTGATTGCTTGGATTGCATTGCAAACTTCCTGCTTCTGGATTTGTTGAGCTAAGATCTTATTAGCCTTCTCTCCATGCTCATAGTAATGATGTCTTGATTTAAAAATGAGTTGTTCTGTTTCTTTAGTTGTTAAGAGGTTGAGTTCTGTATGTAGACCTTTTCTTTTCCTATGAAGTACCTCATTTGGACACCTGGCATGTTTTTGATCTATTCTGGTAATTTCACTGATTAGTTCTGATACCTTCTTGTTTTCCGATTTATTTTTGTGGGACCGATATTAAATTATCTGTCCTCTTAAGAATGCCTTCAGAGTTTGTATGTTTGTATGTGGGGCATTGGAGATTGGAGATAACAACAGTGCCATACTTACAAGATTTAATCGTAGGCAAGAAATTGTTATTTATAAAGAAATAGTAAATTCTTGAGTAAGAGTGATGCACTGGTGAGTAGAAAGAATATTATCTTGAGTATGGGTGTAGATATTTCCAAGGGGTCTGATAAGTTATGATCGGTTACAAACTGTTTAATTGTTTTTGCAGTATTAGATGTCCTCACCCCTGTGGCAGTAGACCTATCTAGGTTTAAATTTAAAACACAATTGAAGTCAGCAGCCATTATAATTTTATGAGTGTTCAAATTGGAAATGGATACAAATACATTGTGAATGAAGTCCCTATCATCTACATTGGGTGCATAGATATTTATCAAATCACTTTACATTTAAATAAATTACCCATCACATATTGCCCTTCAGGATCAGATACTACAGAGATTGTTGAGATTGTTCTATGTATAAGAATTCCTACACCTCTAGTTTTCTTTGTAAAGCTAGAATGCAATATTTGGCCAGTCCAGTCTCTGTGCAGCCAAAACTGATCCTTGTTTAATGAGTCGGTCTCCTGTAAAAATTCAATTTTAGTGTTTAGACCTGAGAGAATGCTTTCTTTCTTTTAAATTCGTGATTGAGATCTTTAACATTCCAGCTCACAAAGTTAACTGTTTGGTCATGGAGACATTGCTTTTGAACTTTTGCTGACATTTTGTAGTCTTAATTTAAGTACATTATTAAATTAGACAGCTTTGACCTTAATTTTCAATTTTTACAGGAGTTATTACCATAAAGCCTATTGTTATGTTGGCTCTTACAATTATAAGGATAACAGATTAGAAAGAGAATATAGTACATATCTTGATATTCTGCAAAATAACGACATGTGAAACCAATGAATGATGGTGTTCTAGGTAAGTTAACCACATTCATTGGCAGATAATGTGAGTGAATCTGCAGAAACAACATGGGTTCAGCCTTCAGCATAAAATCTTTTTTTCTGAGGTGCATTCTTTCAATCTTCAGACAGCAGAATATGTGTTGGTGTTGTATCCTCTGATGGAATGAAGAGATGGGGAGATGGGTCAAAGCTTTGTTGGGATTAACAGACTTCTTCTGGGACAGGTACATCTATGGACATAGAATGCTCCAACACATGCTGCTCCCTAAGGCCCCTTTAAGTGGTCCCTGTAAAGCCAGTAGAATGATCACATGTTGGACAATGCATAAGTCATTTTCCTTAGCTGAATATCTAGGTTAACTAAATTCACACTTTTTAAGTCATGATCCTCAAAGTTATTTACATCAACTTATAGGAGCAGTAGGCTGTTAAAATGATTACTTCAATGTTGATATATTGGCTGTCTGTATCAAATGAATATCATTCACTTTAGCCAATGGCCAGTTTTTTCTGAGGGCTCATGTCTGTCAGTCCAATGTGTTGCAAAAGGCACAAATGAATCTGTCTAACATGGTGCTGTCACCAAAATTATTAAGTCCAAATAAAACCTAGCAAATATGCTGTAGAAACAGTTTAATATTTCAATCAGAATGCTTTAAGCGCAGTGTTTTCAGGAATCAACAGCTGATTCACATGTAGGTTAATGATCTCATTCTGCTTTTTGATTAATCATCAACTGTAAAGTGAAGAAAACATTATCTTACAGATACCTGATTATGAAAATCAAGAGTAAAGAGTTAACAACATCAGACAATGAATCTAACCTGAGTGGACTGTACAAATAAATACATAGCAAATTTGATCATAATTTCCAAACCTAAAAATGAAATGCACATAGTGAAATCTGACACCTTTTCTGTAGAAGACATGTTTTTTACCAGAGGTTAATTCTCATTATATACCAATGACATATAGGCTTGAAATTCTTCCTGATGGTTAAAAGAAAAAAGTGCTCATGCTGTCCAACATGAATTAATAAACCTACAGTATGTTCTAAGGTTATTACAGTTTTGCCTTTTTATACTAGTTTTTACATTTCACTTGGAAATTCAGTTTAGATTTAGTTATTTTTCATTATATTTTTATATACTAGTTTCAGTTTTAGTATTTATGGTATAGCTAAAGAGTTATAATGCAGTTAAAATTGTGTCACAGTCAGACAGAACTTTAGATTTGGTGGGTTTGGATATATTTGTTTAATATTAGTAGGTGCTTATGGGTATGTCCTGTTAAAAACAAGCAAAAACAAAACCAGATACTGTATAAACAATTTTATAAGTTTTTTGTACAGTATTTTGGATCATTTGTGCTGAACAAAATTATCAATGCAATTTTAACTAGAATAAAGCAAAAAGAAAATGGCTGAAGTTGTATAATACTACAAAATATAATTGAGAGGAATAGTTCTTTCTCAAATGCACATTTCACTTTTCTATAGTCCCATCATAACTTTTCCTCATGCAGCACATGGCATTTTATGAATTTGAGGCTGAGAGAAAGAGCAAATTTTCTGAACCATTGCTTGTCACACAGCCTTTAACATGAAGCAGTTCAGCATTTTTTTTTTGTCTTCAGTCAAGTTTGTTCTTCAAGTTGCTGCTCTTGTCAAACACAATGTCTTGCATTATATGAAGCTGAACTTGAACATACGCTGTGACTGATGCCAATTTTCAACATTTCTTTTTCTTTGTGCAGATACAGGTTGTAGGCTAATATGTGATGACTCTGTAGGTGAATTTTAAGGTTTGTGGGGGTTTTACTCTTAATGTCTACAGCACACAATATACACTGCTCCAACATAATGCCAATACAATTGACACTTTTAGCTTTAGTTGTATTTTTAGGGTTATTATTTATTTTTATCATTATGATGATATTTGGTGCCATTTTCTAATGAAATCTGATTTGCAGGCATCACCATTTTACTATCATTTCATATGGCCAAGGTTGTACTGTTTATTGTTCTGGAAGAGTTAAGGAAGGAAACACACAAAAGAAAAATGATCCAAAAATTGAAGACTGTTGTTATTTAAAAGAGTTTTGTTTTTGTGATGTAAAAGTGCCACTGTTTTGTAGGATGTTTTCGGCTGCACACACTGCCACGCTGCTATGTTTGTTGTTAGTTGTGACAACTGAACTGGGGAGAGAGTAGACAACTGCTATCCTAACAGAGCAACGCTTACAGTATAACCTAGCAATTATGACTCAACCGTATTGACCAATTAAATTATGTTTTGTTTTTTTTTTTTAATTTGTTTCATTTTATTTCAAGGAGACCAATAAAGCCTTTATAAGTTATTCGGCACAGCTTTTAAAGCCTATGTGAATGCAGGCATTGCTCTTTCAGATAAAATATAAGGTAATTTCATCCAAGAAAAGGAACAGCAATCTCACAAAATAAAAAGCAAGTGTTAGTTAACACCCAACATTCAGAATTTCATTTAAAATAATTATAAAATTTTAAACTTACAGTAAATAGAAGGAAAATACAATTTATATAGCTGTGTGGCAGTAGAAACCAAATCATAAGGTTGTCAATTATATTTTATATTTTGCATCTTTGCTCTAGTTAGCTGAAAAGTATTGATAATAAATTATACATGTATTCATAGCTGCACGGCCTCTGTCAAAGTTGCTTACAACTTTCTTTCTTCAGGTATTATTTTTATTCTAAAATGGTTAAATCAAAAATCAAATGCTAATTTGTTGTTCCACTTAATGGCCTTTTAGTCAGTTATATAAACATGTAATACATCTTAAGTGGAAGAGTTTCTTACTCCTTAAGATCTTGAACTATATTTGAGTACTTAATAAGCAGCACATCTAAGCCGCCATGCAATTAACAAGTCATCTTCAAAAAAATTGTGGCTAATTTGCCTTTCTTGCAAATGCTACTGAAGAGAAGTACAAATGGCAAAGATTTCTGATTAGACATGACATAACAAATATATTAACTATTAAAGTCAATATGTCTCATTAATCAGGAGGATAAATTGTGAATATGAAATCTAAGCAAGCCAAATGTGTATAGTACAGATAAAGCTAAAAGTAACAAATACAGAGGTTAAACTGTTTTTCTGCTCATAAATCTACTGTATAAAGGAGATAAGGCTTTTCTTCATCTTGTCTACTTACTTTATTAACTGTGTTCAGTGACCAGCCATATCAAATGATTTTTCTAATATTCATGAAAAACATGGTAATCGCATCATTATTTTAAATGGTACCATTCCATAGAAATATTTTATATGCTGATCTTGTGACAGTGTTGGTCAGCCCCATGCTACCAGGTCCTTTCGGGGAACCTCTTAAACCCACTTCAGCTGATAGCATACCCAAGGGATGTGCCAGACAAATAAGGACACAACACACATAGCAAGGGGTCAGTGCAAAAGGGAATCCGTGCTTTTATTAAAATCAATCCAAACCTAACTGTAAAAATCAAGTACATTCATGGAGTTTAACATCAGTCCAATAAATATTCCTTAAAATAAAATTAAAATCTCATAAGCAAGGAAACTGTTCTTTTAAAAATCTCTTTATTTTGCCGTCTCCTCCCCTTATCCTGGCAGGACCTTGCAGGAGGAGTAAATGCCAAACCAAAAGGCACAGACATCTCCCTTAAATGGTGGGTCCAGGTCTCTGCGGCTCCATGGCTCAACAGTGGGGCCTCCCCATTTGGACCCAGGCTCTGTTCCTTACTGTTCATTACTCCAGCAGCAAGGCTTACCATCCAAAATCTCTCCAACTCCTGCTGCCTTCTTGGACTTCTGCAGAGAGGTACCTGCACTACCTTATCATTCCAGCTCCCTGAATTGCTCAGCTGGAGCAATCCTCTACTACAGCCCCTGAGCGTTGGCCATCCGCTCCCTTGAGGTGCTGTCATCACGGTTGCCTGCCTCCTCTCTCACCTGCTGTCTCACTCACAAATTCCTTCTTGCACCAGCTCTCCCTCCCATCTTCCTGTCTGCTTCTCTCTCCTTCTTTAACCCTCTTTCTTCCATCTTTCAGTTCTCTCAATGTTCCACTTTCTGTCCCATGCATTCTCCTTTAATTCTAGTGCACCTAACAGGGCACAGGTATTAATCAGGTATTAATCAAGGAATTAATCAGGCATTTGACTGACACACACACTCTCATGTTCCTTCACAATCAGCTAGGCACCCACAGCCATCCTCGGAGCAAGGTTTCTACCTGTGTTCCTTTGAAGAAGGGCATGATTTTAAGACACAAAACAACTGTCATCTTATTGGCAACTAATTGGATGAAAACAGCACAGCAACTAAGAAGATGGTCAACTGTAGTCACAAAACAGCTGCACTGCAGTATGTTGGACCCATAGGCAATGCCACAACTTATAGGCACATTCAAGGCAAGGAAACAAAACAAATATCCTGAATTGTTTTTGTGGAACCTCTACTTATTCCAGGGTTCTAACTGTTAAAATATTTAAAAAAATGCTTTGAACCAAGGAAGTCACAAACAAAAAGTCATTGATTCCCAAATACAGGTTTTCTTTCATATTAACAGAAAAAAACTGAATGGTGTTTATTTTTTCCTTTCTTTTGCATTAAAACAAAATTCAAACAATAGTATTTTCTATTGTTCATTTTTGCTTGTTTGCCACAAACTGTCATCTTAATGCTGTCCATGCTATGCAGTTTTACAAAATGAAGGTGAGGTAAAATGACATGAAACAAAAAAGTAAACAAAGATGTTACTAGAAAGAAGAACAAGGCCAAAACAATGAAGGAAAAATGTACCAATAACCTCTAGAAAGTGAGTGAATAGTTGCCACCATCGTTGTATAGAGGCCTACTGAGACCTGATTCCAAACATGAGTTCTTAACACAGTAATTCTAATCATTTGCGTTACAACACATTATCCACAAAGACAAAGAAAATGACACTTGTATTTGACAAAATTTGTGGGAATGGTGTGGAACACCTTTGAAATATCTACTTTCTTTTAAAATCAGCTTAGTTTTAAACATCTCAAGATGGAAGAACTAATGAATTTGCATTAATGAAGCACTGGTGTAGACAGCTGGCTATTTTGCTTTTCATGTGTTACAAATTTTGTTAGGCTGACTTGGACCCACACAAAATGAAGCCACACTGAGGACTGCACAAGAACTTCCATGATAGCTTATACTGCTGAATGCTTTACTTTTCTACTGCAGTCTGTTTTGTTTTGGTGTGCTATTTATGTTGTATACTGTGATATTTTATTTTTACTTCTTGTATACAGGTTTTAAGTATTGTTAGTTTGTAACACCTTCAATTTAATACTGTTCTTTTTTATATTATTTAATATGTAACCAGGTAAACAAACATGAAAAAGCATCCTATTGCTCTCATTACAAACAGACTAATAAACACATTACATATCTCCCATTAACAGTTTAAAAAATCTGAAGATGATAAACACTAAAGTCTTTAAAGTCACCCTGTGACATCAGAAAGAGTACAAAATCCCCCATTTAAAAGACAGAACCCTTTCTTTGTAACTCACAGAAATGCAAGCAAAATTCTGTGAGTTTGACGGGAAAAAAATCTTTCATCATTTAAATTCATAATGTAAGCAGATTTTTTAAAACTGGCATATACAAATGTCAAATTGTGGGCCTACAAACATATAGTCCCTGACTTACCATCTAGAAGGCTAAATTTAAACTTGATTGGTTGAAGGTGAATGACTGGCTTAGAATGGCAACTATAAAGAGAATCCCAATGATTTCAGTTTGAGCTATTTCTAAAATCTTACCTAGGTTTACGCTAAATCTTTGCTTTGAAACTCTGAAGGGGTATTGGTTTGATTTGACTTAGTCCAAATTGAAGACACTGTCACCAGTCACATTTGTAATGAACCAATTTGGGGTTGTTTACGAATTTATATTTTTCTGCAACTTTTTCCTATTATCATTGCAAAAGTCAGAAATTGCTTAGCAAGTCTGCTAATAATTTTTTTTTTTTTTATTGGTAATGGTGACTTACATTAACTTGATGCATTGCTTTTCTGTATCATGATCTAATATTTAATACACTGCATTTTCATATTTTGTTTGACAATTTGAATTTGTGATTATATGCTACGAATTCAGTTTGCTATATTAATTACCAAAATAACACATTTACAGTACTTACTAATGAGAAAATATTATCTGATAGACTATGAGTAGAAAATGAAATATCATAAGAAATAAAGATATAATCAAAATAGTGATTATATTCAAATTATTATTTTTCTCTGTATTTGCTCTTTCAGGTGCTGTCAGTTCCTCACCGGAGATTAGTTTGCTGCAGTCGTCTTTTCGAGGTTTCAGACATTAACAAGGCCCAGAAACAGGCGGCTCATCAACGAGAAGTGTTCCTGTTTAATGACTTGTTGGTGGTAGGTGATATATTTTTCTGTTAATATTTTATCCCACAGTTATACAATAGTAACATTTTTAAAAATCTAGAGCCATCTTTCTTTTTAGTTTTATTTTTCTTTTAAAGTCTAATGGGCTCAAATTCTTTCAAATGTTTTTTTTTCCAGTACCATGATATTATACTGTATTTCATGTTTATTTTCTCAGATTCATTAAGGCAAGGCTATAGTTGTACAGTATGTTATACCAGCCAACATGTTGTAAAAAAAGCAATGCAATAAGTAACAATTAAAAAAAAACATCCAGTCTGGCAATCAAGACACAGCAGTTCTTCACTTAGTAATAAACTTATGTTTGACCCTTTTGCCTAAAACTTAAAAATATTCCTCCCATTGGAGGTGAGAACAGTGTGAGCCCAAGAGTTTTGGATTTCTTTCCTTTATTTAAGATGGTTTCTCTATATTGGAAGTATCTTGTACAGTATACATATGCCTGCATTAGTCTCACTCTTGCATGTCACTTGACTGATGTTGTATACAGACCAGACCTTGTTAGAGGTGAGTCTAAATCACAATTCTATGTGGCATTTTCAGACAATTCAGTGGGGCAATATGAGTCCTCCAGCAAACAGGCACTCTCCAGTTTTTTTTTCATACTGTAAATGGGTCTTTCAGTCCCTGCTAGGACTGGGACCTTTTCTAAACAACAACTGACTCAATTAACACACTGTATTGTAGATATAGCAAGAAAGTTCTATCTCATATTAACTTACAGGGGGTAAAAGACTATACCATATTCTAATACCTATTCTTCTATATGAATTTAACTTTAAGCATTAACTTTTGAAGATTGGCTCTTACAATATCTTTTAAAGAGTATGAGGTTCAGGAGCCACTGCTGTGTGACATTCAGTCACTTTGCACAGAGAGAGTTCTGCTTGCATACTTGGTTTTAAGTTCAATATAGGCACTGGTTTCTGCCAAGGAATTGTATGGTTTCCAGTGCTGGTTTGAATTTTTAAGGACTGGCTATCAAGGCTCAAGGTACAGGCAAGAATTGGAGAGTATATAATTTGGGCACTAGGAACTTAATCGCTGGTGAAGATAATGTTGTATTATCAGCTTCATCCCACTGGGATGTGTAGTATTCACTGGAGCTATTTTCATCTGAGTATGAGGAGGCTGGGATGAGAATCAGCACCTCCAAATCACAGGTAATGATTCTCTTCCAGAACAGAGTGGTTCTTCCTCTTCAGTTACAGGGATAAGCAGCTCCCCCAAGTGGAGATATTCAGGTGTATCAAGATAGGTGTTTGTGACACTGACCAGTGAAGTGGGCATTGTACCAGGGGTTTGTAATGAAGTGGGAGTTAAGCTCTTAGATAGAACTCCAGTTATGCCAGTGGATCTACTAATCCCCTTCCTCCACTTTAGGAATTACTTTCTGGATGGTGACTTAAAGAAAGAGGTCATGAATATAAATAACCAAAATGATGCTCATGCTCAGTGATGCCGTAGATCCATGATGCAAAACAAATGTTTTTCCAGTTTGAGAGGTGCCATTTAAAAGTGGTAAGGGCATGTAGTTGCAATGCCCCTATTGGTGCCTGCCAAGGCAGAAGACCTAAAGGCTTCTCGGCACCCCAAATAGCATGTTACATGAAGAATAAGTGCTCTAATAGATCAGTTGTAACAATATATTTCATAAATTGTCAATGCTTGTGCTTCAGCTTTGTTTACATAACTTGGTTAAAAAGCGCATCTTTTAGACACCACATTCCACTTACACTCTCTCTCTTACCAGTGGCTACAATACAATGCATTGCTTAATTAATATGGTGATACCTGTGATGTTGGCAACATTTTCACCAATATGGCAATAATGTATTATACAGGACACTTAATACATAGTAAGGCACTGATTTATTTTTATGACTTTATGTCTTGTGTTGTGTTTAAACTTATAATATAATGTTAATAGTTTTGTGAGTAAATAGCATTTTAAACATAATAGGTATGTTGGTGCCTGTGTTTTTATATTTTTATTACTTGCACAATTTCCTTCTTGTAGATTCTAAAGCTATGTCCAAAGAAGAAAAGTTCGGCTACTTACACTTTTTGCAAAGCTGTGGGTCTTCTAGGAATGCAATTTCATCTGTTTGAAAATGAATGTATGTAACAAGCTTTTAGTACTATTTCTACAAATGTACAATACCCAATCAGGTCCTAATGAAAATATGTGATTTTCTTTAATATTTATGATTGTATTTTTAGAGTTATACTTTAGTCACATAACTGTATTCCAAAAATGAATTAAACAAATTAATTATATAAACTCCTAGAACAAACTGCAGAAACAATATATACAAATCTTTTTTTTTTATTTGCAATTGCTAATGTTTTACAAAATATTTTTTACAAATGGTTTTTCCACGCTAATGATGCCTTTAGGCCACAGTGGCCTTTCAAAACTAAGTTAATGTTTTAATTAACCTTCTGAGTAAATTTAGACAGCTTTTCTTAGGCAATTATGTTACTTTGGAAGAAGTTCATTTCACAGCATAACTGTATTATTTCAATCATATTTAAGGTTACAGAAGTTATAGAACTGGACAATATTCTGTTCCAACCAGAAAGTGGAGCGTTTTGCAGGCAGAACTATGATCATATACATACATATATATATATATACTGTATATATATATACATATATACATATATATATACATATATATATATATACATATATATATATACATATATATATATATATATATATATACACATATACACACACACACACATATATATATCTATACTAATAAAAGGCAAAGCCCTCACTCACTGACTGACTGACTGACTGACACATCACTAATTCTCCAACTTCCCGTGTAGGTAGAAGGCTGAAATTTGGCAGGCTTATTCCTTACAGCTTCCTTACAAAAGTTGGGCAGGTTTCATTTCGAAATTCTACGCGTAATGGTCATAACTGGAAGTTGTTTTTCTCCATTTACTGTAATGGAGATGAGCTTGAAACCCGTGGGGGCGGAGTTTCGTGTGACGTCATCACGCCTCCGACGTAATCACGCAGTACATAGAAAACCAGGAAGAGGCAGCGCTGAAGAAAACATGCATTATATAATTGAGAAGGCAGCGAAACAATAAGAAGCGAGCGAATGACATATACAACCATATTCATGACTTCTGCTACTTCGGAAACAAAGCACGATGTAAACCTACACTTTAAATTAAGTTCATAGACAGGCTGCCGCTGGCGTTTGTAATTTAGTGCCTGCCCATATAAGGCCGTCCGTCAGCGGCAATCCAATAGCAAACTCCCACTAAATATTCACGGGTGAAGGACTGTGCTTATGCAGAGGAAGATGAGATGGTCAGGGTGGTTTTTGGCACAAACTCAGCGAAACTGCGAGAGAAAGTTTTAAGTGCCAGGACTCGGTAACATTATATACAGCCATGGACATAGCACGAGATGGCACTAGCACAGCTGGGAAACTTCGATGCATGTACACCGAGCGGCTCACGTGAACTGACGCAGTGCACAGACAAAAAGCAACAGTTCCAAAGAGCGCTGAACAAAAACCGAATTACACAATTGAAAAGGCAGCAAAAAA